>OU974071.1:18134469-18734469 GCA_918843875.1 Diadumene lineata | reverse complement strand
TAAAGGAGACATTGCAGTCGTTAACAATGAATTACGAAGAGAATGTCGCATTGTGATATATAGTGCTGATGGTGAGTATGTGAGAGACTTTGGTGGTGAAGGAACAGTAGGTAGTCAACTTAATTATCCACGGGGATTAGCTTTCACCAATGACGACCACATACTAGTCAGTGATAATACAGGTGATCGTGGTTGCATAAAGGAACATCATATTGATGGTACACTGGTGAGAACTGTTTATATACAGAATGGAATGTCATTTATGGGAATGTGTAAAACTGAGCAAAGCATTGCATGTATGTCCTGGAATAGGCAAAGTAAAGATACATCTATAATGTTGTTTTCTAAAGAAACAGGTGATCACCTACAAGATATCAAGTTGCTTGCACCTAGTGTTAAAACACACCCTAGGTATATAAGCTATGGTCACAATAAGTACTTTGTATCCTTTTATGATGTTGACAGTATCTATGTTTTTGATGAGAATGGTGGCTTACTGTACACGGTTGATGAGCAAGGTGACAAAGAAGGACAGTTTAATTTTCCACTTGGACTTGCTGTGTTTGGTGCTGACATGCTTCTTGTCTGTGATGTTAATAACCACCGTGTACAATTGTTCCATCAGAATGGTGTTTTTATAAGATCCTTTGGTACACATGGTTCAGATCTTGGTCATATGAATTACCCCATGGATGTTGCTGTTACACCAGATGGTCACGTGTTTATACTGGAATCTGACGGTAAACGTATTCAGGTGTTTAGGTGAGATACAGCAATTGGATTAGCCTTGCTCTGAAGAAAATGGTTAGCTTCGTGACATTAGTGAATAATATAAAAATTAGGTAAACCTAATAGCGGAGCTCCGATTTAATGAAATGAACTTTTTATTCAATCATTCATTATTTCATTTGCTCATTCACTACGAATTATCAAATTCTTGTTTTTTTTTTTTTTTTTTTTTTTTTTTTTTTTTTTTTTGCCGTTATTTTCTTTTCATGATCAAATAATCATATAATCAATTGAAATACACAAAGCTTTATGCATGCGACAACATTTTATTATACGCAAAAATGCGAAAAATATGTTGTTATGCATGGTAAAAATAGCACTTGTCAATTAAAATTGATTGTCCAATGAGAAGTTAGAAAAGCACTAAGATGGCTTCTTTGAGTTGTAAGCAAATCCCCGCGCGCTTCTCGCTTTACGCTCTTTCACGTTTGAAAAAAAATGTTATAACAATATCGACAAAAATTTCACTTTTCTGGTGAAATTTGAAATGAATTACTTATTGGTAATCTAGCTATCTATAAAGGTTGTGAATTTTTTAATTATCAAATGTAAATACTGCGTAATTAAAAAATAGCTAGTATAAAGTTTTGAAATTTTAACTTGTAGATGAGTACAATCACGAATTCATACAAGCGTTTTATTTTCAATAACAAATCAAAGAATTACAAAAATCAAATTAAAAAACCCACACACCTAAAGATATCAACGATGGATAAATATCTTACAAAAACAAGTGAATATGTGGATGGTAAAAAAAAATTCATTAAAGATCGTCAAAAAATGTAAACATACCGGCGCCACGTTTCTTGTCCTGTACTGTCACTTTTCCACTGAACTCAGTTGTGATTACAATAAGCTTGTGCATGTTTTTAGAGTTTTAAAAGTAGCAAAACCATTTTCACCGCCTCTAAAATGTTTACACAGTTCAACTGAACGGCGATGGCAAGCTCGTGTTGCTCGATCACACATTGTACTAAATTTGCATTTCTATCCACTCCATGAATTGGCAGTCCTACTTTGTTGACAAACATCTTGTGTGAAAAGTTTTTTTGTCGTGAATAGTTGATAAATCTGCATTGATCCTACAGCTCTCCGTGGTATGAATATTCCGTAAAAATTGATGAATGAACAGAGTGAAATTATATATCTTCGTGAGTCGTGTTCGTCTTGCTGTTCACCTCTTTTGAATTGATGCAAATGCAGCGCATATTTTTTTATTTATTTTTTTTTATGAAAATTTGTCGCCGTCGATTTTACTTTTAAAAGTAGATTAGTCGATAAGTAATGACTGAAAAACGCCACGAAGAATCCATGAAGAATACGGCCTTTTTTACCATCTGACAAACTTGTCAAATAAACTCTTCCAGAAAATACAACTTGTAAAATCTCCAGCTTTGAATGACTATTGATTCAGCTCTGCATGACTGCACATTTGGATGGTTAAAAACAGCTCCATGAGGGACTTTTACTTATTTTGTCCGTGAAAATATTTTGAAGTAGCTTTTCATCGTTGAATCGTAGTTATCTTTCTTTTTCACGCCGCGGTCTTTGTTTCTCTTTCTCAGTTGAATCTCTTCAAGCTGTCAGCTTAGATTTACCATTTTCATGCTCTTTTTAATTGTCAAGTGTAGAAATACATTTTGTAGAAAAATTTTAGTGAACTGCATCAAAAACTGCAAAAATAACGATTGTTTTGGCGGCCACTAAATCTGGTCAGCAAATTTTGCATGAATGTACACGGACGGACGTATGTATGTATGTACGGACGGACGTTGTACGTATTTTCGAAATCCGGGCTTCCTGTGGTCGATTTCAAATGAGCTCGATGGTTTACCATATTTTCTTAATTATGGTCCTCCGGCCCGCGCGGAGCTCCGCTATAATTCTAAAGCTCATGAATAATTAATGAGGTTTAAAACCAATAAAAAACGATTAATCAGTCACGTGTTTCTATTTGAATAACTCAATATATATCAGCAAACTTTAAGATGGGGGTCGGTATTGAAAAAATTTCAGGGGAGTGCGGGGCTGATGTAAATTGCACGTGTTGTATGTATATTCATCTGTTTTGTAATCGATATTCATGAATTTTGTAACTGATATTCATGAGTTTTGTAACTGATATTTATGAGTTTTGTAACTGGTATATATGAGTTTTGCAACTGATATTTATGAGTTTTGTAACTGATATTTATGAGTTTTGTAAATCGGTGATAATTTGATGAATAATTATGTGATTAAGAAAAACGGACCAAGTAAATAAAATTACTAATAATAACACTAGATATTCTATATATCAAATAAGAAATAAAAACAACACGTTTTTAGTTCTTTAATTTATTACATGCATTCAGTGACAATTCGGCGTTTGGCTGTTCACATTTTGCATGTGGCGATTCATTCCACACACTATAGAGTACAACGTTCTTGGTGGGTAGAGCCCACCATTAGATTTAGCTACTTTTTGGATAAAATTCGCCGTCCAAAATGCCATAGCAAAATGAATAGCACCATATTAAACTCCTCGATGGCGCCGGGCTTTGCAGGTCTTGTAATTTATCTACTTCTTTAGTTGTTTCTTCATTTTTTGCTTCTTTGCTTTCAATAGAAGCCTTCCATTGTCAAAATATATTTGCCCATTTCGTGCTATATTGTGTGTTAGCTGGAGTGCAATTTTGTAAAAGATTATCTTGCTCTTCAACAGTTTTTGGTTTTCGAAAGTGGCTCATATCTTTTGCTTCGTCTGCGTCAACAACTAACAAACAAGTTCTTGAATTTATAGTTTTCAGCGATTCCCAAGAGAAAATTTGAGTGAAAAGATCCTGTTACTCTTGACAATAGAAAACCACCACCGTGACTGGTGGACCACTTGTTCCACTCACTCTCCTGGGAATGGCTGAAAACCTTCAATTTATGAAAAGATAACTGATTGCTTCATTAGTTTTAGATGCACTGAATTGTTGTTTTTTCTCAGTTACCCCCTTTTAATTGAATATTTTGTAATTAGGTTTTAAATTTATATTGTACCGCCTTAATATACCTTATAAATGATTATTTATTACACACTTTCTTCTACTTAGGTTTTGGCTTTCTAAAGCAACTCAAACGAATCTAAAATTATTATTGCAAACTGTTTCTAAACTGTGACTATTCAAGATAACCAAATCCTGAACAAATGCGACTAAGCTAACGTTGACAATTCGTTGCATCACTTGTCCTAATTTTGAATGGTCGGCATTTTTATCTGTGTCTTTTGTTGGTAATACCCTGGGGGTTGGTTTTTAGAAGCCGTTTACAAAATTCGAGCTCGTGCTGTATCGCCTCTACAAATACTCGGGCTACGCCCTCGTATTTGTAAAGCCGATACAGCACTCTCTCTCATTTTGTAAACTTAACATACTAAGACCAAGCAAACAAAGACACACTTGTACATTTGATTCATTGATAAGTGATAGTTCGATTGACGATTATTGAGTTGACTGATCGATTGATCGCCTTTCATTGTAAACAAAAGCTGACATTTATTCATTTTTATTTTTGCACTCGGTTGATCTGTCGGTCAGTTTGTTGTGTTTGTTAACTATTCTGTATATTTATCAATGCTATATATTATAAAAGCTTAATCTAAACAGGACACTGCATGTGTGATTTTTTGCCATGTAGTGAGTGAACACCATGTCACTCGTGAGTGACTTGAATACTATGTATGCATTAGGTCAATATTTTTCTCTAACAAATATGAGCACGCTTTGCTGTATTGACGTATTACAACTTACTCGATATTATAACATTTGATAACTTTTCAGACTAAAGGTCATCAAATACTTTTTTTTAGTCATCCAATTCCAGACGTTTTTCAGTGAAAGCAAAGTAAAATTAGCGAAACAACAACACCACTTCAACACTAGATATGTAACAAGCATTACGTCACAATTCTAATTTAAGCTTTACTTGAAATACTGAAATAGACTGCACGCACTAAACGTTTGAAACATAAATACCACTAAATAGTGCAATTTTATGCTAATTCTATTGTTTTCTTTCGTTTAATTAGTGCTATTTACTAATAAAAGGTGACACCTGTTACACACATTTAGTGTTTGCACTTTACGTAAGTGCCGATCACATGATCGACTTTTAGCATTCGCAGGTGACGTGCAAAATTCCACTGATTTCCATAGTTCTAGAGCAACAATGAGGACAATCCATCTTGATAACCGTGTGATTTAAAGTTATCCATTTACTAGGTGGTCGTTTGTACGCAGGCTGCATGGCGCTATCCACTGGATAATAAATCACATCCAACAGATAAAATCTCAACAAATCTATCCAACGTTACTGATAACTTTTATCCCGGGGGCATTTTCACCTGGTTGTTATTTAGCATCAACATTGCTCCGGGGAGGGGAGTTTTCTGTAATGTGAAAGAACGAGATGAACTCAATTACACCATATGATAACATATTTTCAAGCTATTTTGTCAGAGATTGTAGGTCTTGAAACATGGTTTAATATTTGATAAAGAATGAATTAATGTTCTCTGGTCTGTAGATGGTGTTTAGACAAAGTGCTCGTTTTAGAAGAAGAAATAGAGGTTGATTGAGTAGAAGTATGGTAAGTATTAACCCAGACGGTAAACCCATTGTTCCAGAAAGGGTTGATTAACGTATAGTAAAGATTGATCAAAACACCATGATTAACAACAGTCTAGTTTTAGATATGACTCCAAAATGTTTCACGTGTTCTTTCCAGTTTAGATGGCTATCAAACATGACACTAACATATTTAATGCTATTTCCACGATTTAATGACTTGCTCTTGATTTATTTTATTGAAAAAGTTTAGTGGATAATGAAATATCAACAAGCATGGTTTAGCTGTGTTGCAAGTTATTTGGCCATTAACCAATTTTAGATGCAAGTAAGTTGTTTGTTCACTGTACTCTTTAGATCCTGCAAACTGACTTTTGTTCACATAGAATATTAAATTCGCATCGTAAAGAAATATAGATGAAAATCATAAAGTTTAGAAGAGCTTTTGAGTGTTATTTGAGTAGCAGAGTTAAGACGTAGGGGGACTAACCTAGTAGGTGGACGCGAGACTGTCCTATTGTTAGTAGACCAGTGCAAAAAGGACGAAACGAGAAAGCAACGAACAAACAATGCTATACAATACTGGTTGCATAACTGATTTTATTTTTAATTTCTTATATTCTATATAAAAATTCAACCACAATTTTTAAACATTTTATTTTGGACATTGAATAAGCATATTTGGCTGCGATTGTCCTTTTGTCTGGGAGCACATTTTATCGAATTTCCTATTGGATTTTTTCGATTCTATCCCCACACAAACAAACCGTGACGTCTTATGGCAACAGAGGGACCCATAACTCCTATGTATCTTGTCATTGTCTCTAAACACCATCAGACAAACAAACCGTGACGTCATATTGCGACAGAGGGATTCATAACTCTTATGTATCTTGAGTGATTTCTTTCTTAAGATTGATAGCTTTGTCTTTGATGCGCGGTTCCTTGTCACTGTAGACATACTTTAAACTATCAAGAATCAACTCTTTAAGATCCTAGGATAGCAACGCTTGACATTCACAACCTACAAATTACAAATAAACTAGATTAAATCAACATTATCTTAAAGGTAAGGCGGCATATATTAAAACTAGATTAAATCAACATTATCTTAAAGACAAGGCGGCATATATTAAAACTAGATTAAATCAACATTATCTTATAGATAAGGCGGCATATATTAAAACATTCTAGGTCTTGAAGCTTTATGGTTTATTCGGTTTTCTACAAAATATCTAATACAGAATAGTCGTGTTATCTTCCTATTGATAATAGAGTGCAAACACTAATGCAACAGTTGTCACTATTTAGTAGTAAATATCACTAATTAAACAAAAGAAAACAATAGAATTAGCACAATATAGCACTATTTAGTGGTATTTTAGTTGGACACTTTTTGTGTGTGTACTCTAGTAAAAGGTACAGAAACTACACGCTACGAGTTACACACTTTTCAAGTTACGCACTCGACCACGCCCAGTGCGTAACTCGATCAATCATCTAAGGCCGTGGCTACACTATGCCGGATAAAATTGCAACTTTTGTTCCGAGACTATGGCAAAAATGTCTAATCAAACAATAGAATTAGGATTCATAGTGTGGACAGAAGGCCTAACCGAATAAATAAAGCTGCGTTTTCAAATTTATTCGCGTTGGTGTGGACGTGGCTTAACCTAGTTCAATGTCTTTGACGCGCACTAGGCGCATAACACGATTTGACGAAAATAGCTTAGTGGCTTAGAGTTCCGCGCTTTTTTAATAGTTAATTAAAATCTGTTGGGAAAGAACCTATCTTTCTATTTCATTTTGTATTTATTTTTTACAAAAGATAATTGATGGATATTTTAAGATCTAAATTTCATATGGCAACCGTATAGTCTAAATTGATTGATACTAGTTTTAATGTTTTAATGAAAGAGGTGGGAAGGGTTGATAAGAATTCAAGCTAATCCCCCCCCCTCCCCATTGAAAAACTGTTTCGCCGTCCCCTGAGCTATGAGTTATTCTACAAATAATCATATTATTTTATAGAAGTCTAAGGGACCGGTCATTGTTTACGTACCGCCTGGGGGAGAGGATTTGGGGGGGGGGGGGGGATCAGTTCATTTTCATTAAAGCAAAAGGGAGATAAAGTAAAGTAAAGTACTTATATTTAAGGCCACTGCCTATAGTTTCCAAACGGTCGACCATACCTAATTCAATTAATGCAAATGACTGTAGCTCGCACAAAAACCAACCCACAGTTTTGAGTATTTGCTCAGTTACTATAGAAAGGTTCAAGTTTTTAATGATGTATGTTTTGTTTACATAAGTGTTACCATGGCAACGGAACAATGGTGTCACAGGGTTTACGTTTTGCTCATTTTACGCGCTTTTCGATCTAAACTTTTAAAACCACACCCATGACGGTATTTTTCAAGTAATTGCATCAATTGTATCAAGCTGATTTTGAGTTATTAGAGACGGCTTTTTTTAACCCCTTAATTCATAATTGTTTGTTAGTGTTGCGATAACTTTGGGAAGAAGACACTTTTGCCACTGTGATACCGCCTAAATATTGCTCAAATATTAGGCTACCTTCCTGTAAAATTTCAGGTTATATAGTGCAACAGATCTTAGTCAGTAATCATCGAAGTAAACATAACTTTGAGCATTTTTTTTCGCAAAATGTCTAAAAATTACGTTTACCGCTCGGAAATAAAAAATCGTCGATAACTTTTTTTTAAACTTTTGTCAGCCAATTTTGACTATGTTTTCAAAATGCTCCCCGAATTCCAATTTGATTGACGTTTCTCCTTTCCCTTCTTCCCTTCCCCTCGTCCCCAGTCCCCCTCCCTTCTCCCCTCCCCCCACCCCAAGAGCCGGGCTACGCAGGCTAATATTAGGTTAAAATTAGCTTCCTATTCAGGCTGAAGTCCAATTCAAGCACTTGAAAAAAAAATCCACCATTTCCAAACTCAATATTCGATTAACGACAACCTATCAAGATCAGCCTCTAGGACAAATTATGGTACTTCGCGATTTCAATCTTATGCTTGTAGAATGAAATCTCTTCCACTTAAATCGTTTATTGTACAGTTTAAATATCATTTATTACGAGACCAAAAAAAACAATGATGTTATGCCATTATACGTACAATAGTTTCTTGTTTTACATTATTCTACATTATATATTTTTCTAATTTTTCAAATGTGATATATTTACATATTTACATATTACACACATATATATTCAAGAAACTATACTAAATTTAAGATAAAGAAAAAGTATTTGTTTAAGGAAACGTACGTGAGGGCCAAAGTAGTAATCAACGTATAAACTGCAGACAAAAAACGTGTATTATAATTATATATACGGCAAAGATCTTTAGCAGATTAGATAAATAAAATTAATTGGAGAAAGACAGAATTAGTATTAAATGTTACAGATTGAATCAATGTATAATAAATAAGTATTTAATATTAGTGCAATAAAAAAAAATCTGAATCTGAATCTGTCTCACGACACCATATATAAGAAAGCTACAATTGGAAATGTTTTGCGCTAAAAAAAACCGAAAAGCTAGGCTATTAAAGTTGAAAAGATAAAAGTACATGGCTGTTTGTCTGGCGTCTCTTTAAGCTTATTTATTGCAGAGAGTGATTTCTTTCTCAAAATTAATTGTTTTTGATGCGTGGTTTGTTGACATCACCGAATGATATTTCTGGGCACTTCTGGTGAACAAGCATTGCTTTGAAATTTCGCTGAACAAACAGATTAAACATATCTAAATGTATGTAATAAGCAGTACAATTGTACATATAGTTGTTGCCAATACGCTATTTGTTTGTAATTTTTTAGGGGTAAACTTTGTCGAAAGTCAAGGATAACAAGAAAATGCGGAGAAAACATCGATAATGCAAGCCTTTTGATTTGTTTAAATATTAGATTTGCTTGAAAACTCCAAAAGAACAATTAAGGAATGTCTCATGGTTAGCGTGCGTATATTCAGTTCTGGATGCACGCGGAAGGTTGCTAAGCACGAGAAAAGCGTAAGAGTGGCACGACGTCGAAGCGGAGTGACACTCTAGCTTTTTCGGGTGCTTTAAGCAACCTCCCAAGTGCATCCAGAACTGGATATACGCTCGCTAACCATGAGACATTCCTTTTATAACATAGACAAATTTTTTTGCTGATCAAACGAGATATTCTCGATACTTCGCGCGTAGAATGGACTAAAAGGCGCCAAAAAATACTGCTTTCAATAAACCAGTTTAAAACAGCAAAATTCTGCAAAAATATCCAGCTTCAGTTGAGAATGCTTATAACTGATAACAAAAAATAATCTTCGTTATTTTTTCTTCGTGTTTTTTGGTCGAATTTGATGTTAGAGTGAATAAAATATATCCAAAGACGCCACAAAATGACTGCTAAAACCAAACTCGTAAAACTAGACCAAATTCAACCTCACTTACAAGTTAAAGTTATTACTCGTAATGGATAATTGAGAATAAATAGAATGGGCATCCATAAAATGTATTTTTTGTTGTTTTATTGAGAGAAAACAACGAGAAATTATACGTTTGCTTTACAAAAATTTTCCCAAATCAAAGGCTGAACTTCTCCGACAAAAACACACAAAATAACTATCAACAAAAACTACCAAAAAACATTTGTCAAATCAAGGCATCATTTATTGCAATAAGTTACTTACATTTTCTTAATTTTCATTGATAATATGTCCGTTAACATATATTTTTTAGCGAAAAATCCATGCAAACTTTCGCATAAGTTTCGTGCACCAGCCATTGAGAACATTTAGTGAGTCTGTCATCCTAGCTGAACCACGGTTTACAGCTAATCAACAAATGGTCGAAAATACAGTACAGATAACAGGAGCAGTAGCTTATTCACTAATCAGTGAAACAACTGCAAAGATCATGAGAACAGAAACACAAACTCCTAAATAGTGTCTACATAGACATCTAAAATATTAGTAAAGAAGTGAAGTTTTATCATGTGTGACCTATAGTTTACTTTTAGCAATCACTTATGTTTGTAATGCTATCTAATAAGCAGTTGATCACGTTTAGCCCCGTCTTTAGATCGAAATCCTTTTCGACTTGCTTTTGCTCACTATTTGTGAGTACTGTTCCTGTATTCTTCAAGAAATAAAAATAAATTGAATATGAAAGGATGTAAGGAACTATAATGGTATAGACACGGGGGTACAACGTAATATTCCTTCAGGGCTATTCCATCCTTTATTAGAATAAGATCTTTTAAGTTTTCTCCTTTGAATCGCACACTTTATCGCATGCATTGTGACAATGTAATTGCAAGAAAAATATCAGATCGCTACGATATGGATTTCATAACTTTGTTTTGACAAATATTTACATTTTTCTCATAGTATTTGCTTTCATGTTGTGATGATTTCTATGGCTGTAGCTATTGAACCGGTTCTTGTCAGTGGCCGAAAGCAATGATTAAGAAATCGCTTGATATGGCGAATAAAATTATCGCCATCTAACAAGACTACAGCAAGAAACAATGATAATAATCAATAATAATAATGATAAATAAATACACGAAATAAATAAAAACTGAAAAAAGTATCACAAGTCAATTATGACGTTTAGACAAGGTTTACAAATTTCCCATAGTCTTTGATTCATGCTGTGATGGGTTCTATGGCTTTACCTGTTCAACCGTTTCTTCTCAGAACTTGCACGAGTAAACAGGAATAATTGCTCTGTCAGTGTCTCGATCACAATGGCTGAAGGCAATGAGTTCACTGAGACTTTGGAGAATCTAGTAACCTGTGTTATTTGCTGTGATATCTTGTCTAACCCTAAAACTCTCCCGTGTTTACATACGTTGTGTTTCAAATGCATTCAAGACTGGAACAAGACTTGCAAGGACAACAGACGGAGATTTAGTTGTCCCTCTTGTAAAGCATTGGTCAATGTACCAGAAGGAGATGTCGTCAACCTTCCAACTTCCTTCCACCATAATTCACTCATCCAGTTCTACAATACTTTCAAAAACCAAACAGGCAATCCACAGCAATTACAGGACTGTTCTGATTGCTCTAATCACTGTGTTGCAGTTGGATTTTGTTTTCATTGTCAAGGAATAATTTGCAAAGACTGCTACAACGCCCACATGAAGGTCAACACTCTCAAAGACAACCACCAAGCAAAACTCTGGAGCGAATTCAACAAAGATAGCATCAACAGTTACATGGAAAACAAGGCATTTTGTCCAGAGAAATTTCACGGCAAAAATATTCTCGAATATTACTGTCAAACATGCAATAAATCCATTTGCCAAAAATGCATTTTAACATTACACATGACACACAATAAAATCAGCATAGAAAAGGCAGCTCACATAGCGAGTGATCGACTTGAAACTGAGCACGCCCGCATTGATCAAGTGGTAGAAATACGCAACAAAGAGCTACAACTGACTCGGCTGAATAAACAAAGATTGCAAGACGCAGTACTTGAAGAAATCACTAAAGTGAATAGGGACTTCGACGACAAAGTAAAGATTCTACAAAACAAACAAGATACAATAATCGCTGAGTTGAACGACAAACTACTGGAGAAAATAAAAGAAAATGTTGAGAAAGAAAACACAATTCAGGCTGCTATGCAAGAAGCTGTTAAACTGCGAGATCAGTGTAAAACAATGACGAACATGAACTTGAAACATTTTATATTAGAAGGATATGAAAAGTTTGAAGAAGTTTGTAAAGCTACTGTGAAACCGATGCTATCTACATCACCGATCCAAATATTCAGTATACGTTACGTACCTTATCCAGAAGCCACTCAAATCTTTAAAGATCTTGAATTGGGTAAAATAAAGGAAAGTGTGACAGACCCGTCACGATGTTCAATCGAGTGTGTACAACCAACAAGATGTGGGTTTATAATTCACTTCAGTATTGTAACCAAGGATAGTAAAGGAGATGAATGTTATACCAATAAAACTTTGATTGACGTTAATATCCAAGATAATGATGGTAATAATGTACAGAAAGAAATCACTGAATCTCAACCTGGACAATTTGCTGTAAAGTTTAGAGTCGAGACTAAACCTTCCCCATGCAACGTTGCAGTGAGTATTGGAGGAAAGAATATCAAGAACTCGCCACAAACAATTAGTGTAATCGATGCTAAAGCAGAGTTTAAACCAGTCAGGTTCTTTCAGACAACCAGGACATCGAATCCAGTATCACTAGCTATGAACAGTAAAGGAGACATTGCAGTCGTTAACAATGAATTACGAAGAGAATGTCGCATTGTGATATATAGTGCTGATGGTGAGTATGTGAGAGACTTTGGTGGTGAAGGAACAGTAGGTAGTCAACTTAATTATCCACGGGGATTAGCTTTCACCAATGACGACCACATACTAGTCAGTGATAATACAGATGATGGTGGTTGCATAAAGGAACATCATATTGATGGTACACTGGTGTGAACTGTTTATATACAGAATGGAATGTCATTTATGGGAATGTGTAAAACTGAGCAAAGCATTGCATGTTTGTCCTGGAATAGGCAAAATAAAGAGACATCTATAATGTTGTTTTCTACAGAAACAGGTGATCACCTACAAGATATCAAGTTGCTTACACCTAGTGTTAAGGCAAAGCCTATGTTTATAACCTATGATAACAATAAGTACTTTGTATCCTTTTATGCTGTTCACAGTATCTATGTTGGTATACTGTACACGATTGGTGAGAAAGGTGACAAAGAAGGACAGTTAAGTTATCCATGGGGACTTGCTGTGTTTGGTGCTGACATGCTTCTTGTCTGTGATTATGGTAACCACCGTGTACAATTGTTCCATCAGGATGGTGTTTTATAAGATCCTTTGGTACACCTGGTTCAGATCTTGGTCAAATAATTAGGCCTAAAGATGTTGCTGTTGCACCAGGCGGTCAAGTGTTTATACTGGAGTCTGACGGTAGCCGTATTCAGGTGTTTAGATGACATACAACAATTGGATTGTCTTGCTCTAAAGTAAATGGTTACCTTCGTGACATTAATGAATAGAAACACTAAGATCAAGCAAAGTACATCGCCACACTCGTCTATTTGATTAGTTGATCAATGATAGGTCGATTGACGATTACTGACTTGACCGATCGATTGACAGCCTAGCATTGTAGACAAAAAGTGGCATTAATTTATTTTTATTTTTTAAGTCGGTTGATCGGTCGTTCAGTTTGTTGTGTCTGTTAAGTATTCTGTATATTTATAAATATATATTATAAAAGCTTAATCTAAACGGGACACGTGTGATTTTTTGCCATGTAGTGAGTGAACACCATGTCACTCGTCAGTGACTTGAATACTATGTATGCAATATTTAGTAGGTCAATATTTTTCTGTAACAAATATGAGCACGCTTTGCTGTATTGACGTATTACAACTTAATCAAAGTTGTAATCAAATACTTTTTTCTAGTCATCCAATTCCAGACGTTTTTCATGAAAGCAAAGTAAAATTAGTTAAAAAAACAATACCACTTCAACACTAGATATGTAACAAGCATTACGTCACGATTCTAATTTAAGCTTTACTTGAAATACTGAAAGACTGCACGCACTAAAAGTGTGCAACATAAATACCGCTAAATAGTGCTATTTTATGCTAATTCTATTGTTTTCTTAATTAGTGCTATTTACTGCTAAATAGTGACAACTGTTAAACACATTTAGTGTTTGCAATATATCGATCACATTACGTATGTTACATAAAGTGCCGATCACATGATCAACTTTTAGCATTCGCAGTGGACGTGCAAAATTCCACTGATTTCCATAGTTCTAGAGGAATAATGAGGACAATCCATCTTGATAACCGTGTGATTTAAAGTTATTTATTTACTAGGGGGTCGTTTGTGCGCAGGCTGCATGGAGCTATCCACTGGATAATAAATCACATCCAACAGATAAAATGTCAACAAATCTATCCAACTGATAACTTTTATCCCGGGGCCATTCTCACCTGGTTGTTATTTAGCATCAACATTGCTCCGGGGAGGGGGTGCGGAGTTTTCTGGAATGCGAATTAAGAGCGAGATGAACTCAATTACGGCATATGTTAAAACATTTTCAAGCTATTTTGTCAGAGATTATAGGTCTTGAAATATGGTTTAATATTTGATAAAGAATGAATTAGTGTTCTCTGATCTGTAGCCAGAGATGGTGTTTAGACAAAGTGCTCGTTTTAGAAGAAAAAATAGAGGTCGATCGAGTAGAAGTATGGTAAGCATTAACCCAGACAGTAATCCCATAGTTCCAGAAAGGGTCGATTAAAGTATAGTAAAGATTGATCAAAACACCATGATTAACAACAGGCAAGTTTCACATAGGACTCCAAAATGTTTCACGTGTTCTTTCCAATTTAGATGGCTATCAAACATGACACTAACTTATTTAATACTATTTCCACGACTTAATGACTTGCTCTTGATTTATTTTATGGAAAAAGTTTAGTGGATAATGAAATATCAACAAGCATGGTTTAGCTATGTTGTAAGTTAATTGGCCATTAATTTTAGATGCGAGTAAGTTCTTTGTTCACTGTACTCTTTAGATCCTGCAAACTGACTTTTGTTCACATAGAATAAATTCGCATCGTAAGAAAATATAGATGAAAATCATAAAGTTTAGAAGAGCTTTTGAGTGTTGTTTGAGTAGCAGAGTTAAGACGTAGGGGACTAACCTAGTAGGGGGACGCGAGACTGTCATATTGTTAGTAGACCAGTGCAAAAAAAGGACGAAACGAGAAAGCAACGAACAAACAATGCTATGCAATACTGGTTGCATAACTGATTTTATTTTAATTTTCTTATATTCTATATAAAAATTCAACCATAATTTTTAAACATTTCAATTTTGACATTAAATAAGCATACTTGGCTGCGACTCTCCTTTTGTCTGCGAGCAAATTTTGTCGAATTTCCTATTAGATTTGTCGATTCTATCCCCACACAAACAAACCGTGACGTCATATGGCAACAGACGGATCCATAACTCCCATGTATCTTGTCATTGTCTCTAAACACCACCAGACAAACAAACCGTGACGTCATATTGCGACAGAGGGATTCATAACTCCTATGTATTTTGAGTGATTTCTTTCTTAAGATTGATAGCTTTGTCTTTGATGCGTGGTTCCTTGTCACTGTAGACATACTTTAAACTATCAAGAATCAACTCTTTAAGATCCGAGGATAATAACGCTTGACATTCACAACCTACAAATAACAATGAACTAGATTAAATCAACATTATCTTAAAGATAAGCATATATTAAAACTTTGTAGGTCTTAAAGTTTTAAGGTTTATTCGGTTTTCTACAAAATATCTAATACAGTAGAGTGCAAACAATTAATCCGTGAAACTTTATTAATACTAAATAGTACAATTTTATGGTAATTTTATTGTTTGCTTTTGTTTAATTAGCCCTATTTTGTACTATTTAGTAATTAGTGTTTCATGGATTTATTGTTTGCACTCTATAGTACAAAACACAGTTATCATCAATATACAAAATCAAATGGAAAACTCGCTACGCTCGAGCGCACATGACGTTCTTCTGACCACAAATAAACCATATGTCCTCAAATAGTCATGTTATCTTCGTATTGATGATAGAGTGCAAACACTAAATGTGTGCAACAGTTGTCACTACTTAGTAGTAAATATCACTAATTAAACAAAAGAAAACAATAGATTTAGCATACAAATAGCACTATTTAGTGGTATTTTTGTTGGACAGTTTTAGTGCGTGTACTCTAGCACAGAAACTTCGCACTTCGAGTTACGCACTTTTCGAGTTACGCGCTAGACCAAGCCCAGAGCGTAACTCGATGCAACTAAGGCCGTGGCGACACTATGCCGGATAAAGTTGAAAACGCAACTTTTGTTCCGAGACCATGACAAAAATGTCTAATCAAACAATAGAATTTGCATAAAATTGTTTCGGATTAATGCGTTTTAGTGTGGACAGAGAGCCAAACCGGATAAATAAAGATGCATTTTCAAATTTATTAAAACATCGCATAACTCGATGCAAAGACTATGCAACTACAATAATTCGCAATTTATCTTATAAAATAACTAAGATATACCGCGCGCTCTGATTGGTCAACGCGGAAGCTTTATGAGAGCACAAAGCATGCACACTATTTTTGACTTCTTGCTTCTACTTCGTCAATTTGTTTTTAATAAAAGGAATAAAGAAACTAGCTTGCTGTGCTTTTTCGAGAAACAAGTTATCACTAAAATAATATTCTGAAAATTTCAAAAAAAAATACCGCTCAGTTCTTGAGTTGTTTTTATTTTTGTTAAAGCGCGCGTTGTATATTTTCATGATGTCATCAAAATAAAAATTCTTCAAGTTTGAGGTGTGCGCATGTGCGGTCATGCACGAGCACGCGCGCTGAAATTATATGGAGCCACCTTAATTCATGCCGAAAAGAAATATAAAGAAAAGAACACACACCTTCCACAAGAACGAAATATGAATAAATCATATTGTTCCTTCGCCTCGGGAATTTGCACTATTATAAAGTTTTGTAGCTACTTATACAGCTATTCTTGAAATGGTTGTCCATTTTGCACATCTCATGACTTTTATTTTTCAATAAATAACACAGGGACCCCTAATCTATCACATATTAACAAGAAAACTACAAGAAAAGAGAGAAAACAATAATATATAGCGTGCGTAAAAACGTTTTCGTTTTCGGGTTTCCTGTGTAAACCACCGCGCGCGATTTGTCTGGGCTTCCTATGGTCTCGTTATTTGCCTTCGGTTTGCTTGTATATATTTTTGTGACAAGGGAGGAAACTCCCAACGGCCATTTCTCACACTTTCATAGTTTTCGCGTGGAAAACCATAGTAAATACAAATTAAACAGCGCACACATGTAGACTGACATTGAAACTATTTACTTTATTTTCTTTTTCGTTAATACATGTTTTTAGATTGATCATATTTTTAAAAAAATATCAAAAATGAGCTACTGCAACGTGGGAGTACCGGAAGTGAGATCTTTAGTGCAAATATGTCAATCAAAATGTGGTATCCGAGGAAACCGGGAAGCTTCAAGTGAACAGAATGGATCTAACTTGGATTTTTGAATGAATTTATGGTTTAAAATTTCTGACCACCAATACAGGATAATTTTAACGAGGATTCACAAGATTCAGTCAAGAGCATTGTATAAATTTGGACACGATGCAAGAAATCAGCCAAGGACAACTAACGCAAGTACACAAGTTGAAAGACTTCGTTGCTGGAAAAGTTTATTGAACTAAAACATCTCAAAATATTACAGCATATGTTATCGATGCTGAAATGATGATTTCTAAATTCAAAAGCTAATCAAGGAAACCATCTCCGCAACTGAATGACCATTATAAATTCAAGGTAGAGAAGATGAAGGTAAAAGTTGATCAGTTGAAATCGACCGTGTAAACTTTCCATGGCTTTCGTTGAATGACTCATGCTAACAAAAAACTGATAGACTGTAAGCAGACATAAAACATGTTAAAAATGGTTTTGCACTTCAGCCATTAATGTTTTTATTTAGCTTCGTTGAGCACATGACTGAGTTTGTGGGTATACATCCTGAATCGCTATAAAGATACCGTAGTGGCATTCTTGTCTTGGTTACATTTCCCGCTTCTTTTGCGTGGATTTTGACAGCCTTCACCGAAAGACAGAGATTTGATGAATTTATTGAAGTTTCTTAATAATAAACAAATAAAAAACGTTTGAAAAGTGTTGTATTAAATACCATTTATTATGCTGTTGCATTTGCAATGGCTTATTTCATTTTATAAATCATGAAGCTTTCGCTGAACCTGAAATATTATCGTATAAAGCAATTTTAGTTGTCAAAATCAAGCTTGTTCACATTCATTTCATGATCCATATCGTATGCATATCAAAAACATTTTATAAGGTAAAATGTGTACAAAAGAAGGGCAATGATATCGTTCTTTAAAAACATTTTCACTTCCGTGCATTTTACTTCCGGTACTCCCACGTTGCAGTTTTCCGTTGAGAGTTTCCTCCCTTGTCACAAAATAGTAGATTCTAGAGAAATAGAGAAATAACTTTTGGTACGCGCAAGGTCGAGAAAATAAAAATTCGTCATATCGTCCATTCCACAGGAAGCCCAACATCGTTCGCGTGCTTGAACCCAAGAGAGAATAGAAGATTTTACGCGCGCTAAAATATTTATTTATTCAGTATTTTTATGGTATTGATTAATGGATTAGGGGTCCCTGTGTAAATAATGAGTCAAAATTTTCCAAATCACTTTATTACATAATTATAATAAACTATATAACTATATAATATGGACAGCTTTGTATATAAAACACGAAAACTGAAAACTCGATATTTGCAAATGGTATTGTTTTTGGAGAAATCATTAATTCAACTATACAACCTTTTGAAGAATAGCTGTATCTGTCTTACCTTGGAGAGATGTGATCAGAGTTTCCAGAACTTCAAGAGAAGCAAGTCGTACTGCAGCGTACTTTTTGTTTTCTATAAAAAATCAAAACAAATTTGTCAATAAATAGAGTCTATTTCGTATGAGTGGGAAACGGTACGGTTACGATACCGCTACGATACGGCAAACGTTCTTTTTTTTTACTACGGCTACGATACGATACAGTACTGTTTGCATCACTTACGAAAATGACTCTAATAGCTGAGAGTGATGTACACGATTACTGACAATTTTTATCTGATCACCAGTTGATACCTGCCATACTCTTGTTCAGCTGATTGGTTTTTCAGCAAAAATAAAGTCATCATTATTATTATATTAATTAGACTAAGTCCTCACTAATTCGGATAAATTTAAAAACGCATTATTTATCCGGTAAGGCCTTCCGTTCACACTTAAACGCATGAATCTGAAAGAATTTTATGCTAATTCTATTGTTAAATGAGCAATATTATTGGTTCCTGAACAAAAGTTGCGTTTTCAAAGTTATCCGGCATAGGGCAGCCGTAGTCTCATACACGTACAAGCTGCAGCTGAGATGCTTTGTCAGTTTTTTGTTGTTTTCTTTCACACGTTGATGTTCAGTTTGACACCTTTGCTCTTCTAGGGTTGTTAGTGTTGAATTTGGTTCGATCGAGGTGACGGGTACGCCGCACGGAAAAAGGTCCGTACAAAATCAGCGGAATTGAGCCAACTCTTTTCCCATACCACATATCCGAACTAAGTGCGGTAAGCATTTTATCACGTGACACATATAAGAACAGTAAAGCTTCTTTACAGACTCTTACCTAGTCCCTCGCAGACATGTGGAACACCTCGATGTAAAATAACCTCTAGTGTGGTAAGCTGTCTTTTATTCTGCTCTGTTTCTATCGGACCTTCTGTAGTTTCGGTACCTTTAGCATCGCTTGATGTTTCTGCACCAAGGTCTTTGGTATCTTTATTTTCTAAACTATTTAAAGTAGTTGTTGCCATGGTAGCAGCATTTGGGATTCCTAGGAAAACAGCTGGCTTTGTTTCCATGACGACGTCTAAGTTTTGTTGCTCTAGTGGAGGTAGTTCCCACTTTAATCTAATATTGAATTGAAAAAGGTTAAAGTTTCTGACAATTAATCACGTAAATAGCCAGAGCCATGTCTGTACAAAAAGATCGATATTACGACAAATTCGATTTAACCATGTTTTATCATTCATTCGTCCATACAATATTTCTTTTACCCATCCCTCCATCGATCCGTCCGTCCGTCCATTCATCCATTCATCTATCCCTACGGTTTGTCAATATCTCCAGTGGCGCATCTAGAGAGGTGCAGGAGTTGCGCATACACTGGTTTCCTCAGTACTTCCAAGAGTATGAGATAAGGGAGCTTCTCCCCGGACCCCATCAGTGGCTCTACTTGTCGTGCTATTTTTAAAAACATGTTAACAATCTCCGCACTTTTGTCTTGAGATGTTTTCACGATGCGTTCATGCCTCCTGCAATCTGGCCAATAACGTTCCGTGAAATAACTTTAGTTTAAACATAGAATGAAAACATCCCTTGATGATTGTAAAACCCAACACGGGGAATGAGTTCTCTTATCTCATACTCTCTTGGTACTTCATATTTGCTGGGTACTGCACCGCCTCCTAAAGATAGATCAACCCATCCCCACCCCCCAACCCTACCCAAACGAATCAAGGTTCCGGCCATCATCTTTACTAACCTGCTAAAGAAAGACTTGACAGCACGAAGTACTATCACCTGCACTTTCCATGTACTGGTGGATAGGGCTTTGCTTAGTACTGTAATAAACCTAACACCACTAGACTCTACAAAAACAAACCATAACAGCTTTGGTCATTAATGTGATAAGCCTTGTAAAATTCATTAATAATTCATGAGCTCATAAATGATCCAGCCACTAGTGATTGTATCAAAAGATACAACAACTAGTAAGAGATATAGTTACAATATTTCATTGATATTATAAAACCATTTTACATTATTTCATCCAAAAATTAACAGTGCAATTAGTAAATGTAGGATTATTTACATTAGAACTACTATTTACTTTTGTCTTATCTTCTGGAATATCTAACTCTGCCAATAGTTCGTCTGATATACTATTGTCAAATAGATTCAATAAATAAATAATCCCACAAGCTAATAGATAGAACGTTTAAGGTAATTCCGTAGTTTTGCACTGCGCACAGTTCTGCGCATATTTCGAATTTTAAGAATTTTACATTTCTTATCATCAATAGATACAGAGTTATATCTGAGAAACACTTTAACGTAAAAATACACAGTTTTAACATTTTCAAGCGAAAAATTACGAATTTCTTTAAACTCGCCCCAGTCCATACTCGGAAAAGCCTTGACATTATTGAATTTTGAGGATATTTCTCAAAATATCTCGCAAACCAATACGGGTACCTATCTTTTTTATTTCATAATATCATTTGAAATCATGTTTTTTAAAACATATAATTTTATGGCTAGATTTTTCGTTATTTGGATAAGTGTTTTGTTCAAAGCATCGATGAGGCACTTAATTTTTGCTTTATTTCTCTTCGCTGTTGAATTTTAGTGCAAATCTGTTGCATTATATCGGTAGCAAATTAATTCCAAATTGAACTGGAAACAATCTTATTACCTATACAAACCTAACATTGCCAGATTTGAAAGATAATACCATTTTAAGTATATAATAGGTTTATACCTATATTTCCTTTCCTTTTATAGATGTCCTACCACTTTTGAAAACCTTTTTGAAAACTGTTCTATATACCTTGTATTTGCTGTGATTGTTTAGGCCAGACTCTACCAAGAGACTCGTACATTGCTCCAAGAAGGTCTTGGTCTGTTATTTTCTCCTCTTCTTCGTCTTCCTGGGTGTTTTGTTCTGCGTTTTCTTCATTTTCTTCTTCCTCGTTGTTCTCTTTAGGTTCCTAGAAAAAAAGGTGGACAGTCCATCACTGTCGTGGTCCTAGGACTGATGACCAATCGATGTTGGTGTGTTGTGATTGTTCGAGTGAGAATCATTGCCACGAGAAAGACTGTTGGTGTTTGAATTTTCATAAATCAGTAAAATAAGTTATAGTATAAATGATGTGATTGATTGATTGTATTTAAGTCTTGTTTTGTGGCATCTGCATGTGTGCATCTGTAATAATACCATCATCACGTCCATCCTCATCACTATCATCACCACCATCATCATCATCATCGCCAAAAACATCGCCATTGATACTATCATCATCATCACCATTTATAACATCACTTTCATCATCGACATCGTCATCGTCATCATAATCATCAACATCATTATCATTACCATCACCAAAATTACGATCAAAGCTTACAGGGTCAATCAGTGGCAGTATCAGATCAGCTAGCTGTTGATATCTGTTTAGAGAGTACTCTTCTACGATTTGCCCATAGCACTCTAGGGCTAATCTTCTGTATGTTGGATTTTCCTTTCGGCATTCTTTGAACAATGCATCAACAACCTCAATAGAATAAAACAAAACACTGGTTGTAATAAAAATAATAATCAAATGTGTTTTATATAGCGTCAATATCAGTTGCTTTCAACAACGCTTTACAACATGTTTAGTCTTTAACCGCTCCGTTGCAGTTTACAGCAGTAAACCCAAAGCCCTCGCGGTGGAAAACTGAGCATCACAAGATTACTGCTTTGATTTGTCTTGGACATGACGGCTGTCCTTTGATTAAGGTTTCTCCATAGGTTCACGGTACCATTTTTTGAAATTCCTGTCATTTCCACCGCATTTGAGCTACAATAATGATATACGCCGCAGCACAAGAATTGTAGTATTTATCGGATCATTTACTAAGTGAAACGACATTTTCGTTTTCAAGGCGAAAGAAAAAAATGAAGTGTCGCATTTGCAATGCTCCATCTCAGAAAGATTTTATCAGCAGCACATTGCATTATATTTGTTACCTCATTGACGGTTGGTTCAACAGGAGGATCTGAAGACTCGATTGACTTTCTGTCAGTAAAAACAAAAGATTAACAATTATTCAATTTGTAAATAATTTATAGATTTTATAGTTTAAATTAAACAATTTATATTTTTGCCCAACATATAAATTGCTTATTTAATCAAACAATTTGAAATTGCTGAAATAAGCTGCAAGCCCAGGGTAGTACAAGGCTTTTCAGTTTATCCTAGAAGATATTGTTTATTATTACGAACTCATTTGTACTTTACCTGGACTCCTTACAAATTGACAAGATTCCTTGCAGCAGGGATTCCTGTAACGTGACACAAGGACATTAGAGCGCAAAATATATACCTATGAATATCCGCTAACAAATGGTGTTAATTACCACTAAATAGGAATACAGTTAACTATAGAGTACACACACTAAAAGTGTATAATATAAATACCAATTAATAGTGTTTTTATGTTAGAGTGCACGCACTAAAAGCGTGCAACAGTTGTCACTATTTAGTAGTAAATAGCACTAATTCAACAAAAGAAAACAATTAGAACAATAGCACTATCTTTATATTACCTTGCCAGTCCAGGTTCTCCCGGTCAGACTAGCAACAAGGGATCCCAGTAGTTTACCTAGATGAGGCTGCTGTAAACTGGGACCTGACGAAAAAAGGAAAACGGATTGACACGTCATCGTTTCGCATTGGTTTTCGAAAACCAGTGAAATTAACTTTAGTGTATTACACTTTAGTTAGTTCCATAAATGGATCAGAGTAATTTCAATTAAAAAAAAAAAAAAAAAAAAAAAACTGCGAAATCGCTCTCTTTAACGGTGACCACCTTTTTTCCAGCATTTGAACACCTAATCAATGAACTTCAAATGACAGAATTTGTAAAAACACAAAACAAAAAACAAAACAAAAAACAAAACAAAAAAACGGGCAATTAGTCCAGAGCTTGGGTGCTCTTTCATATTTTTATCAGAGCAATAAGCCAACCAGAACTACAATAAGCTCTATTGAAACAACGGCCAATCACTGTCTGGTTGGCACATGAATAAGAAAGGCTTAAGTCAGCGTGAACCCTATAGCGATACTTTATGTTTATAAACAATTGAATTGTTATGCTAATGTGCCAACCAGAACTACAATAAGCTCTATTGAAACAACGGCCAATCACTGTCTGGTTGGCACATGATTAACAAAAGCTTACGTATCAGCTGAAGTATCATCTCAGCATACTTAATGTAATACATTTTGTTTCACGGGATTTTGATATAGACTCTATTACTTACAAATATACATAAATATAAATATAATGAGTTACCTAATTTATTTGCAATGCTCGAGATTGTGTCAGCGGCCTGCCTTCGTACTGGCCATGCTTGCGACGTCAGAGCCGAACACGTGATCTCCACGAGCTCACCGAGATAAAGACGAAGCCCTCCTTCTGTACCTGAAATCAGTCGTAATGATGATGATGACAATGATGATAGCGATTACGATAGTGGTTGTTATGATGTTTAACGATGTTTATCGAGGATAACCAACGTCACGCTAAGTGATTTAGAGATGCGCCCTCTAGTTTAAAAACTAAGTTAAAATAATAATTATTTATAATATGACTATAAAGATGTACATGGATAAAAGCGTGGGTAGAGCATACGAATAACAATAAAAATATGAATAAATGAATGAATGAATGAATGAATGAATGAATGAATGAATGAATGAATGAATGAATGAATGAATGAATGAATGAATGCATGAATGAATGATTGAAGAATGAATGAATGAATAAATGAATGAATAAATGAATGAATGAATGAATGAATGAATGAATGAATGAATGAATGAATGAATTAATGAATGAATGAATGAATGAATGAATGAATGAATGAATGAATGAATGAATGAATGAATGAATGAATGAATGAATGAAAGAATGAATGATTGAAGAATGAATGAATGAATGCATGAATGAATGAATGAATGAATGAATGAATAAATGAATGAATGAATCAATAAATCAATCGATCAATCAATCAATCAATCAATCTAACTATCAACTATCCAAAATTAATGTTGAATTTGAAAATTTCTATTTTAATTTTTTTAATGATTTTGATATCTAATTGGTTCTAATCTGTAGTAGCTGAGTTTATTGAGGTCCAAAAATGCCCTCTTGGCAGAGGTCCTGTAATAATAACAATAATTAATAAAATGTAAATAAAGACAAGCATTCGTGGTTCGAATGTCGAGATTTAGAATTGACGATAGATACGTACCTGGTGTGTTTTCTATCCAGATTTCTTCCCACACAGAATGTGAACTAGTCAGAGATCCTGTTCCTTCTGAAAATGAAACACAAAACAAAAATAAAACGGAGCCGTCGCGAAGTCTCTTGAGACATACAACGATCGTGTATTGTTTGTTGTTACAGATTAGTCTGGATGGTCAAAAAGCAGGTTTTGTTGTTGTATCCTCAATAAATTTGAAAACGCATTTTTAATTATCCGGTTAGGCCTTCTGTACACACTAAAACATATGAATCCGAAACAATTTTATGCTAATTCTATTGTTTAACAAGCACTTTTTGTCACGGTATCGGAACAGTTGCGTTTGCAAATTTTTCCGGCATAGTGTAGCCAGGGTCATAGACAAAATTACCGGATAGAGTAGAATAGATTTTTTTGCTCAATATATACATTATTTGATACGTATACATGTTTAAGTACATAGTACATTTGTCTGTTTGTTCTATAACATTGCCTTTGGTTATGTTTTGTATAAAACTAAAGACATTGAGCCTGAGGGCTAAATTAAGGCGATTCATAACAGTTTTAGGGAAGCGCACCTACTACTTTTCATTTCGCGCAAAGGATAACTTAATCTACACCTATGGACTTGAATTTAACACTAAATATGTAGTTATGACTGAGGTTATGAATAGTGCCAAAATTAATTCGATCAAGTTTATCAAAAGGATAAAAAATAGATATTTTGAAAATCAGTTTTTCAAAAATATCTCAAAAAATTGATCAGCTTCAAATAAGTGGTAAACTGCATTGTAAACTTCAAACCAATGCACAACACTTGAGAACAAATTAAAAACATTCAATCTGTTCGATTTTGCTCAAATCTAAAAAATGTTCAAACGTTCCGTATTTGTTTCGCTTTACATCATGAAGCTTTAGAATATACTCAAAGTCGACAAAACACTGCCAAAACACTGTTGAAATAGTGCTAAGATACACACTTACCTTGTGTGGAAATATTGGGTTTCAATTCATTGTCGATTTGAAGATATAATTTTTCATTCACCGTGTCATTTGAGAACATTTTCTCTGCAACATTTACGTCAGAAGTTATGTTCAAAATTCTCAAAACTGCGGGATTATTTTTGCACGAGGTTCTAGGATATCTTAATTTATCATATATGCAGCAATATCCCAGCCCCTCAGCTGAATTGAAGCACTAAAACCATCCGAAATTACATTCTAACATTGGCCACTTATGCGAGCCCAAAACTTGCATCCACACAGCCGTTCGACTTGCAAATTAGCATATCGATGTCGGAAATTGTTGTATGCACGTGCAAATACATTCGCATAGCATACAAAACATTTGCATAGCACTGCACGGTATATAATCAGCACCGGAAGTCAGGAATCAAGAAAACAGTTACTATAATTTATTCAACTCCATTTTCGTTTTTCAGGTCTTGTCATAATGCAAATACAATTTATCAATAAACTATATTGCCATTCTCAGATCCTTATTCTCTTCTTATTCTATTTATGATTTGATCTATTTACTTTCTGACGGAATGACTTACTAAACAACCACTGACTCCAACTGAATCTTACTTACTTAATACTTATTAACTTACTTACGTACGTAGTTACTCAAATTAGGTTTATTGATTTATATGCAATTATATATGTATGTTTGTTTGGTTGTAAGTAAAGAAGTAAGGAAGCTAGTAAATAAGTGAGTAAGTAACGAAGGAAGTAAGTAAGGAGGTAAGCAAGTGAGTAAGTAAGTAAGTTTCAAAACGAATAAGGCATATTCATTTTACAATAATGATAACAAATCCAAAACAAACTGATGATAGTATTTGCATTATAACAAGACTTGAACAACGAAAATGGAGTTGAATAAATTATAGTAACTGTTTTCTTGATTCCTGACTTCCGGTGCCTGATTATATACCGTGCAGTGCTATGCAAATGTTTTGTATGCTATGCGAATGTATTTGCACGTGCATACAACAATTTGCGACTTCGATATGCTAATTTGCAAGTCGAACGGCTGTGTGGATGCACGTTTTGGGCTCGCATAGTTGGCCAATGTTAGAATATAATTTCGGATGGTTTTAGTGCTTCAATTCAGCTGAGGGGCTGGGATATTGCTGCATATATGATAAATTAAGATATCCTAGAACCTCGTGCAAAAATAATCCCGCAGTTTTGAGAATTTTGAACATAACTTCTGACGTAAATGTTGCAGAGAAAATGTTCTCAAATGACACGGTGAATGAAAAATTATATCTTCAAATCGACAATGAATTGAAACCCAATATTTCCACACAAGGTAAGTGTGTATCTTAGCACTATTTCAACCGTGTTTTGGCAGTGTTTTGTCGACTTTGAGTATATTCTAAAGCTTCATGATGTAAAGCGAAACAAATACGGAACGTTTGAACATTTTTTAGATTTGAGCAAAATCGAACAGATTGAATGTTTTTAATTTGTTCTCAAGTGTTGTGCATTGGTTTGAAGTTTACAATGCAGTTTACCACTTATTTGAAGCTGATCAATTTTTTGAGATATTTTTGAAAAACTGATTTTCAAAATATCTATTTTTTATCCTTTTGATAAACTTGATCGAATTAATTTTGGCACTATTCATAACCTCAGTCATAACTACATATTTAGTGTTAAATTCAAGTCCATAGGTGTAGATTAAGTTATCCTTTGCGCGAAATGAAAAGTAGTAGGTGAGCTTCCCTAAAACTGTTATGAATCGCCTTAAATGAGACGTTTTCAAGTTAGCCCTCAGCATTTGTTTGGCTAGTTGTATTCTTCAAGGTTAGATTAATGATGTAGATGTACAAGGATTAGAGTGCACGCACTAAAAGTATGCAACATAAATACCACTGAATAGTGCTATTTTATGCTAATTCTATTGTTTTCTTTTGTTTAATAAGTGTTATGTACTACTAAATAGTGACAACTGTTGCACACATTTAGTGTTTGCACTTTAGAGTGCAAACAATACATCCGTGAAACACTAATTACTAAATAGTACAAAATACTGCTAATTGAACAAAAGAAAATTGTACTTTTAAGTATTGCTAAAGTTTCACGGATTAATTGTTTGCACTCTATTATAATTTTTTTACAAGAAAGTATTTACAAAATAAATGTACAGGAACGTTGCTTCAAAATGTTTGCAACCTCTAACAATGATCTAGTGCCCAGTCCCTTATCACTGAGTCAATATATAGGACTTGCAGATCTAAGGTCTTGTACCTGTCTTATGTTTTTCATGCATCGCAAAGTAAGCTGTAGGAAGAGCCTTGGTGACGTGTTTTTTCATGACGTCAGGAGAGTAACGCGTCATAAACTGGAATGTATAACCGCAGGCCAATCTGAGCCCGTGATCTGAGGAAGCAAAATACATGACAACAACAACTTTACAAAAGCTTCTTTTGTTTATTAATATAAGGCATTCGTTTTCATATTCACTTTATGTTTACTAACAAACAAAATGTTATTCTAATGTGCCACCCAAAACTACAAAAGTTCTTCAGAAGCTCCACTGAAATAACGGCCAGTCCCTATTTGTGTGGCACATCAATAACAACATTGAGCGTTGCATGACAAGGATAAAGTTAGGGATGCAAGGAACACTGGAGTAAATGGTGCTGGGTGACAAAACTAACCCTCTTTCTCGAAATACCAGTTCTTGATTTTCTGTATCAACTTTTCAACACTGCTATCTTTGGCGACCTTTAGTCAAACAAATAGAAGAGCTGATCAATAGATGCATGGATGGACGGAAGGTTAGGCAAAGAAATCATGTTGAAATCATGAGGAAAAGATAAAAAGAAAAGTTAGAGAACAAGAGATAAATGATTGACTGAATGGATATATGATTAGATGAATAAATGAATGAAATAATAAATAAATACACAAATAAGAGAATTGATAAATAATGAATAAATAAGTGACTAAATGAATGAATGAATGAATAAATTTAAAATGAATGAATATAAGAATGAATGAATGAATGAATGAATGAATGAATGAATGAATGAATGAATGAATGAATGAATGAATATAAGAATGAGTGAATGGATGAATGAATGGATGAATGAATGGATGAATTAATGAATGAATGAATGAATGAATGAATGCATGAATGAATGAACGAACGAACGAACGAACGAACGAACGAACGAATGGATGGATGAATTAGTAAGTGATTGGACAATGGAAGAATGAATTGAGAAATGAATACTATACAGATCAAGCAGTGATTACCTTGACAATGTGCCCTATCGCACTGGCATATGATTTCCTAATAGAGGCACTGCGATCACTGAGACCCGATAGCAACGCACTTAGAATCTTGCCTGATGTGTGATAACACGAAAATATAAGTAACCGTACATAATAACAAGTGATAAATGGTTGTTCGAGTCAATAAAACAATTCTTACCAGCATATGGTCCAAGCTCCTGTGGACATTGCTGACACAGGGATACCGCAAAACTAGATGAACCGACCTATACAAGGAATGTGATGTCAAATACAACAAAAATATCTCATTTCTGCGGAAAATACTGATTTGGTTCAGATTTGTCTATGTTTTCTTGCCTGAAAGCAAAGACAGATGGAATATATGAAATGCATTTCTTTAACATTTTCCAGGACTGACTGTAAAAAGTTGAGGTGTTCGGGAAAAGGAGTGGTCGGAAGAAATACTTACCTTAGTGCCCAGTCCTACTCCACGTCGTATAAGGTCAGAGAGCTTGGGCACTAGTTCTGGTAAAACTGTCTCATCTACATATTGGACGCACTGGAAAAAGACAATAATCGTCAATGCTTTTGTTGATAATGATGATAGTGATGGCGATAAACATGTTGCAATAAAATGATGGTGCTAATGATTTAAAGGTCTGACTCTTGTTCACTTTGCATATACGCAAAATATATATGTATAATAAAATTAAATGAAAAAGTTATTGGGTTTCCTGTCTAAATTAAGCTCTGAAACGCGGTGCGCTTATCGGTGGTCGAAATTCTAGTAATGATCCCAGGTAAGATGATAACAGATTATTGTATTAGTGTACCTTATTCACCGTAACACCAGCGTTAACTTGCGTAGCAGCTCTCTTACGTGCGGGGGATTTGGGGACATGTTACCTGGAAATTCAACCGCCGATTATCGCATCCCATTTCAAAGCTTTATACAGAAAACCCAAAAACATTTTCACTTGATTGTATTACAGTATATATCCTATGCAAAGCAAACAAGAGCCGGGTTCCCTGTGAATGAATCAGTGTTTAACGAAGTAATATTTGTCGAAGTAACAATATTATCATGATTTTCCAGTTGGAAGAAGTCCCTAGAAAGACTGTTTGGTGTGACTGTCGTTTCAACTGCCTGTACCGTAGTCATCATCAGAGTCAGTTTTTGTCTTATTTATACAGTCAGCCACATAATTAGTTGGCGTTTATTAAATTAGCGGTGGCAGTCACATCAATTAGATCATATCAGACAACGGTCTTCTTGATTGTTACCGAATTCGCTTTGTTTGAAAATCTTTTGTATGGTTCCGGAGTAGACGGATTCCATAAGTCGGTCGCTTTTTGAGAGCGAGCTGACGTATTGACTCAGTCTAGGTTCCGGTATTGATAATAACGAGTGTCTTACCATATTGACCGTTTCCATCATAGGTGACATCTTAGACGCTGCTATTCTTGCACTCTCAAGCTACAGGGTAAAACAATTGATTCATTACAGATTTATTTGAAAAGGAATATTAATTTTGGAAAACATAATGATACTTTACCTTCTCTTGGACTTCTTCGTTCTTGTGAAGGTGAAGACTGACGTAATTCATTGTCTAAGGACGTACATAAATACAGGCATCATTGTATATGTATAGGAATGAATGAAATTATGGATAAATAAGTAAATAAGTAAATAAATGACGGACGAATGGATAAAGGAATGAATGAATTCATGCATCAATGAGTGAATGAGTGACAAACGAATGGATAAATGAATGATTAATTGAATGAATTAATAAACAAATGAATTAATCTCTATAAAATCCAGACTTTCTCACCTGAGGTTCTAGTTCAGTTAACGATTGGAGCAATGCAATCACCAATACAGAGATATGGGGCTTTAATAACGCACCCTGAATCAATCATGACAAACTATTAACATACAGGAATTGAAAATTAAGCATGGTTTCAATATAATCGCAAAAGATCGAGAAAAAAATCGAATTTGGGGAAACCAAATCTTTTCAATACTACGACAGTTTTCGATCGCGATCATATATGGATCAAAAACGTCCGTACGATTGAAAAACGTTGCTTTCCCTACAAACGATTTTTTTTTCATCACCTGCAACCGTTCTCGATCCTTTTCGATTATATGGAAACGAGGCTTTAAAAAAAGGCTTAGGTCATCAGAATAGTAGCTACCACGATTACAGACACCAAAAACTCACCGCATTTTTGCTTATTTTCAAAATGGTAGACAACCTGCAAATAGTTCATTATTGATATCATTATTTCACACTATTAGATTTTAAAGCGTCATAACCATAAACATAACCATCATCGCCGCCATCGACATCAATATCATCATCGCCACCTTCAGCATCGGCATCACAACCACCACCATCATCACCACCACCACCATCACCATCATCACCACCACCCTCATCATCACCATCATCACCACCACCAATACCATCACCACCATCATGACCCCCATCACCATCGTCATAAATATCATCACCACAATGCCAATCATTATCATACCATAATACTTACGCAATAGATCGAACATCTTCAGCTCCACTAGACAGTCCTTTGTCGAGTAGAGTTGGCAATACAAGAGCTATTGCTTTTTCTCCTAGTTTACCGTGATTTACATCACATACTTGAATAGAAACCTGCATACAACATAACATGGTTGTAATATATTCTTATTTAAGACTAACTACAGAGATGTCGAAAACATGGTCATTGCACAAAATCAAAGATTTTCGATCAAGTGGTTAAGACGATCGAAGTTCAGACACGATCAAAGTTAAGACGCGATCAAAGTTAAGGCGCGATCGAAGTTAACACGCGATCGAAGTTAAGACGCCATCGAAGTTAAGACACAATCAAAGTTAAGACGCGAACGAAGTTAAGACGCAATCGTAGTTAAGGCGCGTTCGAACTTAAGATGCGATCGAAGTTAAGACGCAATCGAAGTTGAGGCGCGTTCGAACTTAAGACGCGATCAAGTTAAGATGCGAATTATCATCTGGATTGAGAAATTGCACCAACCTTGCTTAGTCGTCTACACGCAGAATCAGCAGCTTGTCGAACCGTTTCCTAAAAAAATTATGTTTTGATCAAGATAAATGACATTGTACACAAAGAGGATCTGCATGCCAGAAAACACTCATGATTAGGTTTCTTTTGAGACATGTCTGCCGAGCAGGGTATGTATGTTTTTAACAACAATACTCTATAAATACCTTGATGTCATCTCGAGCTCTTAGACAGAGTTCCCACAGACGTGGTAAATAGTCCAGAATATCCTCAATGGCACGACCACTGAGAAGATCACTTAAAGCCATACAGCTGATGAGACAACAAGTAAATATAAATCAATGAATGAATGGATATACTGATGAATGAATAAATGATTGATTGAATGAATGAATGAATGAATGAATATATGAATGAATGAATGAATGAATTAATTAATTAATGGATGAATGAATCAATGAATCAATGAGTAAATAGGTGGAGGAATGAACGACTGAATGGACGAATAAATAGAACAAACGAAAGATGACTGTATCAATCAATCAATACGTAAGAGAGAAACTCGCTTCAAGACAGAAGAACTTACAACGTTTCAGGCCCTTTCTCCATTCAATTGTAGATAGAGACATTTTGCGTACACTGCTATTTAGATGAAAATTCGTACGACTAGCCTGGCCCTAGGTTAGGGTATGTACTCTTCAAATTTACGAATAGTCAAAGTTCGGGAGTGAAATAGATATACAGTTGTTCTCAACAAAATACCTTGATTGCCGAATTCTCCATAAGTTGCTGTTCAAGTTCAATACAAGATCGTCCAGGATTTCTTTCAGATATTTATCCACCTAAAGCAACAAAGCAAACAAGTACAAAAACATCACTTCAAGTTCATTTAACAAACTTTAAAAGTTTTTAACTTTTTCTGGTTTTCAATAGCGAAGCACTAGTGACCTCATGAGTGTTTGTCTCTGCTTGTCTGTTGTAGGTCGAGTGGTCAGAACCAAGGTCTGAGAGATGTGTAGTGTCTAACGGGGTCTGTGTGAATGCAGTCATGGTAGAGACTGATGGTGACATTGTCTGATGTTTGAGTGGTTTGTAAGTACTGCTGTTATGTTGTGATCATCTTGGCCGGCAGTTTTGATAAAGACTCTGTTAGCATCACTAACGTAAAGACATCTTTAAATTTAATACAGATCTCGTCCTAATTTGCATCATGTTAGCCTTGAAAAATCTCCATCAAATTATATTTAATTTCAAAAAAAGATTTCAATCCAAAATAGAATCATTAATCTAGACAATTTTATCATCCGATACAACGGGCTTTCTTTTTCTTTTTCAGATTACTTATTTTTGCGTGGTTTGTGGTAAAGTTGTGATGTCCAATTCCTACAAGTGTATTTGGGTGTGTAAAAACTCTTGCAAAAATCTGTTGACGGGGAACATTTTTCATCTTTATTACTTTTAATTGGATTTAATACATTTCCCCTAAAAGAAGGCATATGATTTCAAGATTATAATTTTATAAGCTGGGAGGTCATAACGTACGGTTTTCTTCGATTCTGGTACAAGAGCAGCCCAAATGCTGGACATGGCTTGCTGGATCTTCTGACTAGGGTCATACTGGTATCTAAAACACATGATAGATGTGAAAAGAATTAATAATGTCACGATCAATGACTCAAAATAATCAACGACTGAATGAATGATTAAATGAAGGGAAGCAAGACCCAAGGGAATTGTGGGTAAAAGTTTCAAATTCTTCATTGCATGTGAATATATTGTTGCACTCCATATACAAACAATAACCATCTGTAACCCACTTTTTATAAAGTCAGCATTATTGATTTCCTTTCATTGCTGCTTATTTCTCAGCGATTTTTTTTTAAATCCACAATTTCTTTAGAGTTGTGTTTTTTTTTTTTTTTTTTTTTTAGATAAAAAGTAGAAGTTTCCACTCATTATTACCTATATAACTTAGGGACTATTTTAGGAAGGTATGGCTCAAGCTGTTCTCTTGAATGAGCAGCGATAGTACTAAAACCAAACGCTGCGCCCTGAATATAAACAGATAAATGCAAAATTGCTTATTATTGAAGTACCGTCATCATAATTACGTTACGTTTTATCACCATACTCGGCCATTTACATGATGATGCAATACACTACCAACACCAGAATGCTTTGCCGACTTTCTTTTGTATCGCAATTAGGGACGGACCATTAGATATTTGAGGGGGGGGGGGGGCATTTTTTTTGCAGGATATTTTTTCCCCAGGATATCTTTTTCCCATTGCTAACTTTCGAATAACTTGGTCGTATTTTATTAGATACCCTTAAGATATATCTCATTCGAAAGCTGACAGTGAGTAGAATTAACTACATACAGCATGTATGGGTTATAATCACTTTAAGCAGTCACGACTCTTATAAATGTATTTCTTTTGTTAGGACCCTAGTGAAAACCACTGATGTGATCTAGGTTTCCTTGTTAAATATTATCATCATCATGATTTTAATCACCATTATTGATCATCATTATCATTACCACCACGATTACGACCGTCATCATTAGTTAAGATATTGTTATCTGTCAGTGTAGTACGTACTTTTCGTGAGTTCCACAATGCATTGTGGTTAGCCAGATGCATAAACTTGTAGATCAGGTCAGGCTGGTTCAAATCACTCGCCAGGGAACAAAGCTCTTTGTATGTCGATAGACCACCACTATCGAACAACAAGTAAATAAATGGTTCTTAATATCATGATAATTCATTCACTTCATATCAGCACACATCTAAATTACAGTGCAACGCACGCTACCACTATGATCACCTTCACTATGATCACCATCACCATGATCACCACCACATCATCATCATCATTATCACCACCACCATGATCACCATCATCATCATCATCATCACCATCACCATCATAGTCATCATCACCATCACCATCACCAACACATACCCTTCAGGAGCTTTTCCTAGTTCTCCTTCACCAAATACTTTGGTGTCACCAGACACTTGAATATTCTGCCTGAAAAAACAAAAAAATGTAATTGAGACCAGCCTGCAGAGTCGATCTTTTTTAAGCCTAACGACAGATTCTGGACGAACAAAGACTATATCGTTAAAAAAAAATCATCTAATAAAAGCTGCAATTTTTGAGCAGCAAAAAGCTGTCTTTAAAAGTCATTAAAGTAGCTCAAATACAAGGAGAAAAATTTAATGAAACATTGATACCGTGAAGAGACCTTAGGATTGAATTTCGAAAGCGAAAAAAAGCGATGCCCACATATTTGAAGATTTTTAAACACGAACGTGCAACGTGAAGCGGGACGAATAAACAGGCTTGAGGCGGGCAAACTCCTGACGGTACCTTCGACCAGTGGTCAGCGTATCTACAAGAAGTGATACCAGCTCCTCTCGTCTTTCTTCTCCACCAAGCTCATAGATAAGTCCGAGGCCTTTGGACGCTACTTCTTGAGTTAATTCTGGGAAAAAAGGACAAAAATAACACAAAGTCAGAAAACATTTACATCAAATAATAACTAAAGTGCACACATCAAAGAAATCCTTGGAATCATTTGGTGATTGTTTTCTTAACTTTGATTTGATTCGGTTTTGAGATCACAATATTTTCTTGTTGTAGTGTTTTTTTTTTCTTTTGTTTTTTGTTTTAATCTTAACAAAGTGTCAGCAAGAAATTGGACATACCATCTGTTTCTGCCAGGAAGCTCATAAATGTCATCTGAATTCGTCTCAGGTCATTCTGTATTGCTGGATGGTGCCCAGAGTACTTGACTAGAGCAAGAAGCCACACACAAGATGCCTTGACACAATTGAAAAGTCATTGTCAGTATTTTCAAAACAAAAAAATCATTCCACAGGAAAAGACATTTTTCAAAGATGCAAATTGAAGAGGAGATTTTTCGGTATACGTTGAAGATTATTAGATACTGCACAAACGAAAAAAAATCAATGCAGATTAAAACAACCGAAATTACAATATCTAATCATCGTTATCATTATAATCATCATCATCACCTGTCTTGCATACGGTACAGGGTTCTTAGAGTGCTTAGTGACTATCATCTCTATCATGTCTTTCATGACGTCAGGGTCAACGTCTCCACCACCAGTCTCCCCAATCTGAGCAGTCCACGGATCACGAGCTGCTTGGGAACGACAACCAGCCCCAGCGCAAGAGAGAGCTTCACCAATAGTGAACTGAAGCTCTACTTGACGGATCTAAAAAAAGCAGTATTGACGGATGAGAATATTATCTTAAGTTGGCCTGTATGGAATACATACAATATTTGCGGTCGATCTGTATGGAATAAATGGCATATTTTGAGGTGTATTTAATATATGGAAACATGAGGCTTAAAGTCTGAATCAATTGAATGAGCAACCAATAATAATTTTGCTTCTAGATTCTAGAAGGTTTGTTGTGATTGATCAATGTCCAAAAAGGAATCAATGTTCTTTTCAAGTAAGCAGTCAATCACGGGGAGAGAAACAACTGAGTGATGACAAGAAGAATGACTGTGTCATAGGCTAAACTGCTGGGTGACATAACATGTTTTACAATACCTTGGCGGCTTCACATAACCCATCGATCAGTTTTTGTCTGTGAGCAAACTTAGGTTCACCAACTAGAAGATATCCCAGAGCATGAGCAGATCTCTCTTGTAACTAAGAACAATAACAATCAAATCAGATTAAATGACTGACAAAAATACAAAAACATATCTATAAATGTGGAACACAATTACATTAAAATAAAAGACAATTAAAACAAGTTCTCAAATTCCTTAATAATGCTAATAATTCTAGATTGAGAATTTTGAATTTAGATGTAATTTGGGCGAGATATTTCAAGCCAAACCTTATGCAAATCAGGGCGAATTCTATTTCAGATATACAGATGCCTTCACGGTAGTTATTTTGTATTGTTCTGCGTTCATGAATTATCAATGAATATAAATATCATTTAAAGATAGAAGCAAGAGAAGCTGAATTACTTTGTTTTCACTTGAGTTATTAAGTCTATCTAATAACCTTTCCACAACTATAAGCTTTGTAGCTGCTGATGATTCTTTTGAAGTTGACTCCGTCTTGTCAACGTCCATATTAGTGTCTGGAAAGAAAAAGGCATGAGAAATAACTGTGAGACACTTTATTCGCTTAGAAATGAATGCAACAGTCAACTAACTACAATTTAAGACAGAATATTATTCAAAAAAAGTTGTTTGGGAAAATAAGGGAATACAAAATTTCAGTTGTCAAATTCAAAACCGAAAGTTACAGTGAGCTTCCAATAATGATAAGAAATATAAGCAGCAACTTTATCCAAAGCTGTGTCATTTCCTCCAGCCGAAAACCTCTAATGGTAGATAAACAATGTCCCCTAATATTCTAGGAGCGTAACTCACAGTTGATTAGAAGAGACAAAAGCTAGCAAGATACTTGATTAGACTGCGTCCGTGTTTCTATAGAAACAGCTGTAAAATATGTACATAAAGCATGCTTTCCATATAATCAAAAACGATCGAGGAAAAAAATCGATTATAGGGAAACTATAGTTTTTTCAACCTACGACCGTTTTCGATACATTTCGGTCGTTTACGATTATTAATATGGAAACACTTTTTTCGATCGTACGATCGGAGTGTCGCAACCGTTCTTGATTTTATGGAAGTAATAAATTATTATTATATATCCGCACTATGACGAAGGACTAACCTCCGAAACGTCAGTTTTGCCTTCTTCGTTCTATAATGTAAACTTATCTATTATATATTTTACAGTTGATTACTTTACTGTTCTTCCTAAAGACGGAGTATACTTACCACCAGTTATGTCTTGCTGCTGGCCGTCTTCTAGCGGCAATGGTCCGTTCCGGCCTATCTCACCAACAGCATCACACACGACACAGCTGAGAGATGGTATACGATGGATGATGAGATGAACTAGAAATGTAAATGAACACCATCACCAAAACCACCCACACGACCATCAACATTGCCATTGGCATTATCATCATCATCACTGACCACTCCTCACCATTATCACCACAGCCATCATCTTCATCATCGCCATCATCATCACCACTATTGTCGTCATCATCATCACTATTACCATCATTATCAGCGCATCTTTTTCATCATCACCATCTTCATTGACATATTCATAACCACGATCATCAAGTTATTATAACTATCGCCACCACCACAATCATCTTCATTAACATTAGAGTTATAATCATGCCCATCATCATTATTTTCACCATCATTACCCTCATCTTCATAAACACATTCACCAAATGAATTATTATCAACATCACAAGTCATAATCAACAACATGATTTAAATCACCACCACCTACCTAATTTAGACACTACTCCAGTCAATTGAATTTGGTCTTGTGTTTCTGTTTCCTCGACTTCTACCTCCATATCCTCAACTATTACATCATCGTCGTTCTGATATCTATCAAACCTTTCTTGGTAGACATGCCTAGCTATTAGGAACCCTAGTGCCGTCGCTGCTCCATGCTGCACGTCAAGGGACTAAAATATTAGAAGAAAAAAAAAAAAACATTATAACGGAGATAATCGGACAACAACAACATAATGTTATTCTTAACTTTATCGATTGTTATTTTTTTAATATCAAATTAGGTCTATTGAGACTTGTTTAATCCATTATTTACACCAAAATAAAGAGTTAAAAACTATTACTGCAACAAAAATGACAACAAATTAAAAGCAAAAACTAGAGTTATTTTGGTATGAGTGGGAAACAGTACCGTATTGTATCATAGCCATAGTTTCTAAGAAAACGATTTCTAAGAAATCATATGCTGCACCATAACTGTATTGACTCTGACAGAAAAATAATGCCAACAACAACTATTGCTGCTGTTGTAGCTGTTACGACAATTACAGTGCAGCTAATTCCACCTAGTACTGACCTTGGAGTCAAGTGAAATAGAAAATTCATTCATGATTTGATTAAAGGTTTGCTGTCCCATTGAACCAACGACAGTAGCCAACAAGCGACCAGCATACTCTCTAGCCTCCTGTTTGCTTGACTGAGTGAATCCCTACAAAACCAAACGAAGTTATACAATCATCATCACCACCAGCATCATCATTGTCATCACCATCATCATCACAGTCATTAATCATGTCAACACCTTTACAAACTGATTGTCAATATAATTCTTAATCATTATCTTAATCTTCTTCATCACAATCATTACCATCACAATCATCAACTTAAGCATTAGAAGATGATTTCCGTGTTTCTATACTCTGTTAGAAACACGCGGGATTGTTGGGAGAAAACGAGAAAAGGTATTGAATCACGAGCTGAAAGCGAGTGATTCAAAACCTCTTCGAGTATTCTCCGGAAATCATCTTCTAATGCTTTTATAAAATAACAACAACAGGTAATAACAAAAAAATAGGTAAAAATTGAATTTAATACGCCTGATCACACAATAAATTCTCCATACGTCGTCAAATGCAAAAATCGACCAATCAAAAGGCACCTTACATTTTCAACTTACGAGTTTGTTGAAAAAAATAGTCTTGTTTTCGATGGAAAAATCGACATTTATTCGTCTCAAAGTGTTAATTTAAAGGAAAGAATGAAAGATAATCTGGTTAACGTGTACTTAAAAGTAGATTTCAGTGTTCAGCCCAAGGAAAATAGTCTAGAGTCGAGCAAAAACGCTTCAACTTTCAAAATGTGCCGGTGCTTTGCAGAACTTTGCCAAGCAGATGTGATGATTCTTACAAGTCGAAAAATATGCTGCCTATTTAGCTACTGAAGTGGCTACTCTAGTTTGAATTTGTGGTACTTTGGATGCTTTGAGTAATGGTTGGTCGTTGTTTTGGTATTAAAACTGACTTGAGAGGATATCGCTGCACTGATCGAGGTTGTTTGAATTAGACCGGTTTGCACTATTTGTCGGTAAGTAGAGGATTTTCCCCTTGAATTTGTGATTTTTTTTCATTTACCAAAACTTTGTTTTGTACAAAAACAATACGATACCTTGCTAGTGTGTTCAAGTGCTAACTGGTAATGTTTTTGCATAAAGTTTTTATCTTTTGCATGTTTTTCCGTTGCGAGAGGACTTAAGGATGGTGCCCCCTAATTGCAACCCATTTTTATTTTTTCTAAACCCTGTCAGTTATTTGAATTACCTAATGGGCTATTGAAAACCGGAATAAAATTTGGGGGATCCCATGCATATAAGCGAGATAATTAACGCTAAACGCATGATGACGTAAGCGTGAAATTCAGCGATGAAAATACGTATTACTTCTCATTGTTTTGGAATATTGGACAAAAAAGTGGCTAGGAATATTCTACTACACGTATATTTTCTATAAAATATTAAAAATTGCAATTGATACTTAGATGAATTAGCGTTTTGAATAATTTTAGGCGTCAAAAAGTAAAAGACTATTGTGAAAGGATTTCAAAAGATTTACAAAAAAAATAACCAAAACCATTTTTATTTTAAAATATTCAATTTAAAAATTAAATTCGGTATTTTCTTTACGTTTTCGATCAAAAAACGTTATAGGTTCCCATGCGTTTTCCAAAGTTAGCGAGGTTCAAATCTGGAATTTAGTGTCAAATCCTGCGATTTAGTGCGAAATACTTTCACCCTCCCCCCCTTGGTAAGACAAATTGCACCCTGGACTAAGATGGCTGCCAGAACATCAGTTCAGTTCGTTTTCGTTAGACTTTTCGTCTTCTGGATAGTATATTGAACATTATTATCGTTTGTACATTGAATCAACATTTAGTTTAATATTCATAATGACTTCTGTGCACTTGAGATGCTCGAACTTCAAGGAAAAAGTAAATAAGAAGCTGAACAGGTCAGTTCGTAATTTCAAAACTAAAGCTCATAAAATGCCGGCTAGTAAAACAAATTTCATGTCGTGTACAATGTTTTGGCTTGATTTACCAGAAAATAAAGCAATTTCAGAATTTACTGAGGATTGTAGTGCTGTTATTTGTATTATATTATTGTATGTTTTTCGAGGGAAATTGACTTTGAGTGAGTTTCATACTTTGATCAATCGGTGCATAAGTAGACAATCAATTTTCACCGTTTTTCAAACAAATATCACCATTCCTCTTTCATCCTTTTGTAATAACTGTACTATATTTTTATCACATGAATATTTTTTTGGTTGTTGAATTTTTATTTTTGGAACTACGGCAATTTACACGAGCGAGAAACTTTGAGTGGATCTAGTTGTTCAACAGATCTAGTTCAAAAATTAATATATCGGAAAAAAACTAACTCGCTTTCTTGTCTATTTCATTCCTGGACTGTCCTTGCAATTGTTAAGATATTTAGTTATTCAAAATATTTAAAAAACGCTTATTTTAAACTCAGAATTAAAAGAAAAATACAAAGATTTGACAGAAAAATATTTTGAGATGATGCGCAGTAGAGATGCGCGTGGGCAATAGGGGGCACCATCCTTAAGGACGTTCCTGGGTATTGATCGCGCGCATCGTTACTGCGCAAGATTGAGCGCGCGCGCTCATTACCGTTGGTCAAATTATTGATAATTTTTTCTTCATTTTTTTATCTAAGTCTCAATTGTCTTCGATTGAAAAGCAATTGAGTTTATTTTTCTGTAGTTTAAAGTCAATTTGCTACAAAAAGAGCAAATATTAAGGACGTTCCTGGGTATTGGTCGCGCGCATCGTTACTGCGCAAGATTGAGCGCGCGCGCTCATTACCGTTGGTCAAATTAATGATAATTTTTCCTTCATTTTTTTCATCTAAGTCCCAATTGTCTTCGATTGAAAAGCAATTGAGTTTATTTTTCTGTAGTTTAAAGTCAATTTGCTACAAAAAGAGCAAATATTAAACGTTTTATGCGGTAAACGGTAAATTATTAGAACCCAGTCTCCGCGCGGTATTCAAGATGGCCAGATTTTTTTTCAACTTTGCCGCAAGATATCTCGAAAACAAAGCCGGTGACCCTTATTTTTTTCTTTCGTGAAATGAAGCTTTTTATCAAGACTACAACATATGTGAAACACAAAAAAATGACATTACATGAAACGAAGAACAGTACACTTTTGTAAAATAAATCGACCCCTACCTTGGAACGAATCCAGCGACATCGCTTAACTTAAAAGCATCTTTATTTGTAAAGAAAGGCATAAACAATCCTATTATTTCTTGAAAATGGAAGACAACAGTTTATTAATTTTCTTTCAAAATTTTAAAGAGCGTTGATTTCTGTTTTACAACATTTTTATGACTTTATTCTTTGAAAATGGTAGTGTTTAAATACGCGCGTTTTTTCATAAAAATACCCCATGTTCTACGCCTTGTACCTCAAAAACAAACTCGGTGACCCCCGATTTTTATTGCATTTCTGAAATCCTCATATAATGAAATAGCTTTGTACAAAGTTTCATAAAAATGACATTAGAACTTCATTTACCCAGGAACGTCCTTAAGCGTTTTATGCGGTAAACGGTAAATTATTAGAACCCAGTCTCCGCGCGGTATTCAAGATGGCCAGATTTTTTTCCAACTTTCCCGCAAGATATCTCAAAAACAAAGCCGGTGACCCCTATTTTTTTCTTTCGTGAAATGAAGCTTTTTATCAAGACTACAACATACGTGAAACACAAAAAAATGACATTACATGAAACGAAGAACAGTACACTTTTGTAAAATAAATCGACCCCTACCTTGGAACGAATCCAGCGGCATCGCTTAACTTAAAAGCATCTTTATTTGTAAAGAAAGGCATAAACAATCCTATTATTTCTTGGAAATGGAAGACAACAGTTTATTAATTTTCTTTCCAAATTTTAAAGAGCGTTGATTTCTGTTTTACAACATTTTTATGACTTTATACTTTGAAAATGGTAGTGTTTAAATATGCGCGTTTTTTCATCAAAATACCCAATTTTCTACGCCTTGTACCTCAAAAACAAACTCGGTGACCCCCAATTTGTATTGCATTTCTGAAATCCTCATATTATGAAATAGTTTTGTACAAATTTTCATAAAAATGACATTAGAACTTCATTTACCCAGGAACGTCCTTAAATATTGAAATTTTCGCTACAAACGTGGATTTTCACATTGGACATTTTCTTTTTTGTTTCTTTCAGATTGTATTGGTCTTTACTGCGTTTCTGTTAAGGATTTAATGATTCTTGTAGCTCGATATTAAGGTGTTAAAGAAATGAAGTTTGTCAGTTTTGGGATTTAAATTATTTTTACATTAACTTTTTATGCGTCCTCATCCTTTCTATGCTCTTATAGAAACATGGTTTTTTGGACGTTTTAGCCAATCAGAGCACGCGTTATATAATAGTTATTTTATAAATAATTATCATAATCACCACTATCACTACCAACATGATCACCACAACCATCATCATCATCATCATCACCATCATCACTATCACCATCATCACTATCACCATCATCATTATCATCATCATCACAGTCATTACTATCACAATCATCAAAATAATTATCACTGTCATCATTATCACTTCAACCATCAGCGTCATCATTGCAATCATTATCATCATCACTATCTTCTGCTGCTATCAGATGTTACCTTTATCCAGTCCAGTTGGTGGTGGTAAAACTTGGCAAGTCTTGATGGAACTGCTGCAACCATTTCAAGAAGTCCATGTAGAGCTACTGTATGTAAGTCAGCACCTAACAGTAACAATGGCATTATCAGAAATCAATCTGCCAATGGCAGAGTAACTTGCAGGTTTTAGCTTTCTCAAAAGTGGCAACCACTTTCGAAAATTGCTAGAAAACAAAACAACAGACTTCAATCCCTGCAGTTCATCTGCAAGTGTCTATGGTTTGAGCAATATAAATCAATATGGAATATTTTTTTTTTCTTCATGAAAAAATCCTTATCAGGTAACCAAAAATGAAAATGGAGCTGACACATTTTGTGGATCTTCAATTGATTTCTCTGATCTTCAATTTTGTGATGTTTTATGCTTTAAGCAATATAGAGATTTGTAGCGGTCAAATCCCCGGTGCGTGTCCTTTTTTGTTATTTGTATTTTAGTGTTTGTCGTTTGGATTTTTTATATGGAAATTTTTTGTAATTATTTTTAGTTCAGTTCAGGGTAAATTTCAGTCAGTTCATTCATGTCCGTATATCGTCAGTTTGAAGTTGTAAATTTAGTCTCTCATCAAGTCAAAGTTCGGCTACGTGTGTTAGTAATTTTCCTTCGTTTTTTAGTTATATGTAATTTATGTCTTCGTTTATACTAAGTTAACTTTGTATGTTTATAGTTGTATCGTAAGTAAAGATGCATATCAAAAACGTAGCTTGTTGAAGTCTACAAGATTAAAAGGAAGGAAGGAAGGAAGGAAGGAAGAAAGGAAGGAAGGAAGGAAGGAAGGAAGGAAAGAAGGGAGGAAGGAAGGAAGGAAGGAAGGCAGGAAGGAAGGATGGCATTTCAGTAAAAATGGAAAAAGATAAGAAAAGATAGAGGGATAAAGCAAAGGAAGAAAAGATCAGTAATATTGGAAGCTGTAAAGAATTCGAAAAAAATGAATGAAGGAAGGATGGAAGAAATGAAAAGAAATAAGGAAAGAAGAAAAGAAGGACGAAAGGAAGGACAAAACAGAGGGAAGGAATAACGACAAAAGGAAGGAAAGGGAAGGAATGCTACCTCCAATTGGTTGAAGAGCTTCTTTGAGAAAATCAAGATACTTGCCAATGGGCGAAGATGAGATATCTGAAAGAAAAGGACCATGGACACCAACATCAATGTCATCATCATCACCACCACCATCATCATTATCATTACCATTAACATCTGCACCAGTATCACCAAAACCACCATTATGAGAACCATCGACATGAACTATCATTACTACCATCATCATCATCATCATTGCCAATACATTTATCATACAATAATGCACTCTTCTCATTATTATCAACATCATCATCACTACCATCATGACTATCATCACCATCATTATTACCAATAATGCTGTCATGTACGCTGCATTATCATCATCATCACAATCAGCATGACTATCATCCCCATCATTATTACCAATAACGCTGTCATGTACGCTGCATTATCATCATCATCACTACCATCATGACTATCATCACCATCATTATTACCAATAACGCTGTCATGTACACTGCATTATCATCATCATCACTACCATCATGACTTTCATCCCCATCATTATTACCAATAACGCTGTCATGTACACTGCATTATCATCATCATCACTACCATCATGACTTTCATCCCCATCATTATTACCAATAACGCTGTCATGTACGCTGCATTATTATTATCATCATCATCACAATCAGCATGACTATCATCACCATCATTATTACCAATAACGCTGTCATGTACGCTGCATTATCATCATCATCATCACAATCAGCATGACTATCATCACCATCATTATTACCAATAACGCTGTCATGTACGCTGCATTATCATCATCATCATCACAATCAGCATGACTATCATCACCATCATTATTACCAATAACGCTGTCATGTACGCTGCATTATTATCATCATCATCATCACAATCAGCATGACTATCACCACAGTGCCATCATTAGCACCACTGACTGACCTGAATCCATAATATTACATAGTACATTCTGTAGATAACGAGTGATAACACCCAGTCTTTCGTTGTTAATATCATCAGCACGTGTAACCCCAGCACTGTCGGCAAGACATCGCCGTAGATACAGTATCACTTCGGTGAATATAACCGGCGTGTAGGGTAGTTTACTGTGACCTGCATTGTAGCAAGATGGACCACGGAGACGTTCTGCAGACTAAATTAAAAAGAGACATTTTAGGTGTCTCAGTTCAGAGAACATCTAAAAGCAAGAGAATGGTAAATACATTGTGCAATATGCCTATAAACAATGTGGCTAAATGCCGGTATTTAGACAAATAATTTTTTTAATTGATTACATTATTGAAAATTATTCTAACTTTTTATCAAATTGACTGGTATTAAACGTAAAGCTTTAAGGAGTTTTTGAGGACTTTTTTTGGAAACTCATCATTTTTAAGGAATTTTCAAGAGCCCTTAAATTTGCCAATTAAATTTATAAATGTAGTTTTCAAGGAGTTTAAGAAGGAGCATGATTCCTGAAGAAAATGACATGACTAGTGGATTTGTGTTCTAGTGATGTAAGATAATTATTATTATCATTATCATTAATATCCTAAACCAAAATTTTTAAAATAATTTGAAAATAACGTCCAGCCTATAAAAAATTTGATTCAATCTGCTACGGGAGAAAACGGTTTCAGTTCTCAAGAGGGAAGTTTGCCTTTTGGCCATATACATTATTTAATGATAATACAAGTCATAACAATTTTTGGTGAATGATATTATGTTGATTTGACCCTAACCCAGCACCATGATTGTTTGGATGTGACATCATAGTGCAATTGGACTCTTAGTGACTACTTTGTATTGTAACCGACCATTACCTTTCTTACTACATACTCCACAATGTCTGTGAAGACAGGCAGCTGTCCTGTGTCTGGTTGTTCTTCTTCATTTGAGAAAATGCTGCGATCTTTAACAAGTCGTAGACCTCGTTTAGCTTCATCTTTTACATCATCTTTACTGTAGTAATACAACAGTAGATAAAGGTTAGTTTTCTTTGAAGGTAAGATGTAGATATTATTCTACAATGATCATGTCAATATGATGAACATGCATGATTACTTTCACCACATTTTGATCATCATCACCTCCACCACCATCGTCATCAACATCACCATCACCACTATCATAATTTTAATTATCATCATCAACACCACCATCACCATCGTCCTCATTATCATCACCATCACTATCATCACCACCATTACTATCATCACCATCAACTCTATCATCACTACCATCACTATCATCACCATCACTATCATCACTATCATCACTACCATCACTATCACCACCATCACTGTCATCACCATCACTATCATCACCATTATCACTATCATCACCCCTATCACTATCATCACCACCACCACTATCATCACCATCACTACCATCATCACCACCACCACTATCATTACCATCATCTTGTACTTACATATCAGCTACAGCCAACATGCAGACATATCTAGATGGTATATGTGTTGGTTCAAAGACAGTGTTGGCAAACTGTACAGCAACAAGCCTGGCCTGGTGGGTATCCTTCTCCACATTGCTCAGTATCAAAGCCTCTATCAGTGATTTAGTTGTGCCTTTAGTTTCTCTGTAAGCTGAGGCCATCATGGACAATGCTTCCTGGACTGCTAGACGCGATTCTTCTTCTTCCTGGAAAATGGGAAAAGTATCAAAGAAATTGGCTGTTTATTTATTTAAATGTTAACTTATAGAGATTTTTGTTCAATGACAACAAGAAAAACAGGGAGATGCAACAAAAGTGGTCCCTTGCAAAGTAAGCATTTAGCAGCAGCTATGTAGATATGTTTATCAAAATCATTGATAATTGATGAACCTATAAATCACAAAATCATTTCTGTGAAGACATCTTTAAATCTGAAGGTTGACCTTGAAATATAATGTCCAATTTATATCCGATTTCATTTTTTTCAAACCAAAACAGAATCATTATCTAGACCTTTGATTAGTTGAAAAAGATCAAGAGGATGTGTTTCTACAGAGCATGGCAATTTAAACTTATTTTTCAAAATAGCTCATCAATAAGTAAAGTTACATACAAATTTATTTAATACAGATCAGATGCAAAAGTACTGTTTCATGATATAATCCTTAACTTATTTCAGAAGCTACTTACTTCACATATGAACTGAAAGAGCTTTTGCACCAGCCCAATATCATTACAAAACAATGAAGGAAGACGTCTGAAATGATAAGTACAAGTGTGTTGAAAAAAAATACTATCAAACTTGAAAGTGAACAAATACAAAAAATTATGATAATATTAAACAATTTTTTTTCAAATGTTAGAGTACTAACCTTGCAAGTTTGCCTACAGCTCCAAAAGCAAGACTTCGCAATTTGATATTCTGAAGATGATTAAAGATAAATAGTTTTAGATAATAATCAATATAAACATGATGAATGATTACTATGTGAATGAGCGATTGAATTTATGTGTTTGAATGAATGAATATTAGAATGAGTGAATGGGTGAATGAAATAATGGACTGCATAATAGGAATATGTTTTTACTAAACAAATAAATGAATGGATGAAAGAATGAACATTCTGAACAAATGAATGAATCAGTGGGCAGAAAGATGGACAAATTCACTGACAAATGGACAGATGGATAAATATCAATCCACAATAATTTAATTTAATAATTGTAAACTTGTAAGGTGCAAATTGTATGTAAAAATTTATTCAAATGTACAAAAATGATTGAGATAAACAAAGAAAAAAATCAATAGCTCAAGACTAAATGAATGACAAAAGAAATAAACTTACAATAAATATGGTATAATAATACCTGTTTTTCCTGGTCTATCAGCTTGGTCATCCCAGACAGCAATACTTGGCCTACAGCACTGAGAACCTTGTCAGAGCTGAACACACACATGTGCTGGACAAACTGAACAGCATTGATCCTGAGCTTGGCATTGGGTTGGCCACCAAACAGGCTATCAAACACAACCTAAGCAAACATGAAATAGAGCTATTTTATATAATTACGTTGGGCAATTGGTACTCTTCCAATGTTTACTGTTTTTTTTTCCATAATTACATGTAAGGCTCTGCTAATTTGTTTGACTACACTTTTGCATACATGTGATATTTTTACAAGGAAAGACAACCAGTCAGAGAACATGGACCAATGAAAGGAACACAGAAAGTGTTGTCCACAAATTCGCGTTTCTCTAATATTCTTTGCCTTCTTTTTTGTCATAATTTTTTTGTTGTTTTTATTGTAGTTGCTGTTGTTATTCATCCACTGGCCATAAAACCATGAGCCTAGGGCCTTGAATTCAAAGTACAGAGTATTTTAAGACTGAGCCTTGAAAAGAGCTAAGGCTTAATATGTAATTATGGTTGCCAGATAAATGAAAAACAAATTGGTGGTCAGGCGGTCAAAAACATTAACTTTAGAAGAATGACATTCTGTGTTCCCTGACATGGACATGTGAGAGAACTCACTTGTATACAAGCAGGAAACTGTTCTGTTGCTCTTCTTGATCTCAGCAAGTAAGGAAAGATCTTCTGCTTCACTCTGATGTTTGCTGGAGATCTTTTGTGATCTGCTGGTATAGCAGGCTATGACATGAAAAGGACAGTCATATTACAAATAATTATATATATCAGTATGTTATATTCAATCCTCTATCCCATTAGGAAAATGCCATGGCTGTGGTCTATGACAACGTTGACGACAATGAATAGAATCAATTTAAGAGTGTTAATGGCATCAAAATAAACAATGGCAAAAAAGTTGACTTGCTGACTGAATTGATGATAAAATGTGTGCCTGACTGAGTGATTGATTAACTGATTAAATAAACCAATCACTAAATGATTGAATGAATAACTGAAAAAAAGATGATACTGACTGGATGTCTGAATAAATGAGCAAATGAATGAAGGGATGGACAAATTCAATTTAATGAGTGAATGAATATTAAATAAGCCAATCAATTTATTTAATGGATAAATGACTGACTGGCTGACTGACTGAATGAATCAATGAATCAATGAATCATCGAATCAATGAATAAATCAATCAATGAATAAATCAATCAATGAATAAATAAATCAATGAATCAATGAATCAATGAACATGACTAAATGAATAAATAGATGGATGCATGGATAAATGAATTAATGACTTTGAAACTGGTATAATGTAGCTTTGTTACCTTGTTTGTTCCTGGAGTCACTACAGTACCAAGATAAATACTAAACATCTTATTGACCACATCCACATTCTCCCAGTCTGTGGAGCTACAATCATTACAAATTAAATAAGATACTGTGGTCTGTGGAACTACGTGTACTGCTATAATTACAAATTAAACAACAAAATAATGTAGTGGAACAATCAAACATCAGATGTACTGTATCTACTAGACAAAAAGGTAAAACTTATGTAAACAATTCAATGATAAAGTTAGAAATAAATCACATTGAAAAGCACAATTTACCGATTAACAGACAAACAGACAGACAGTCAGTCAGACAGACAGATAGACTGAGAGACAGTCAAATGGACAGACAGACAGAGACAAATGCTTGAACTAGATATTTAAACAATGAAATAGTTTATTCAAATTAAATAATCCAAATAGTAAACATTAACAAATGTGTCACTGAGTCAGAATGGCCTAAAAAAATCAATCTTAGACAAACATTCAATAGATGGACAAAAAAATCTAATTATGTACCTTGCAACACGTTTCAATTCATGATCTGCAAAGTCACCAATACTGAAATAAAAACCAAATTTCAATTATATACCACTATCTGCAAAGTTCATTTTAAAATTAATTAGCTTTATGTTTGTTCACTTGATAGTGATTAAATTTCAATTGATGCTTAAGTTTTCGATAGGAAAAGCACTGTCATTCCTCTAGACTATCACATTGCCTCTATTCACATTAAATGATAGAAGTTTAAACAAGTGCCAGAAAAGAATATAATTATGTACAGTGTTTAACAGATGTTTAATGGTTTTTGTTCAGCCTTGGATTCTGGAGTAGCAATCATGACAGCTAGATTCTCTGAGGCTCATTCACACTCACTACCCCTACACTATGATGTACTCTTGAACGTATCTCCATCCTGTTGATTTTTTATGAGTAAGAAAAACCAGAGAACCTGGAGAAAAGCACTTGTGACATAGAATACAAAAGCAGTTAAAATGAACTAGATATTCAATAAAATCCAGCATCCAAGATAAAAGTCAGGGCTTACACCAAAACTATCAGTGGTGAGAAGTGAGAGACTTGACCACTCGATCACACCAAGTTACTACTGCTTGATTCTGGGACATTGTTGATAATAAATGTTTACTGTATATTGATTTCCCCATCATTACATGTTGCATAGCTTACCTATGCCGAGTGTCACCTGTTGCTACTACAAAGTGACATATCATTGCACTAGGCTGGAAAATATCCTTGGATAGGAACCGTAAAATACCAAGCTTGACCTGAATAAAGTATGGGATAAGATAAAAAAATCAATTTTGTTAATAGTATTGTGACTTATTGTGTGTATCATGATATCGCTGCCACAATGATCACAATCACCATCATAACCAGCACTACTATCAATGCCACTGTCATCGTCACCACTGTCACCGTCACAATATCATGATTACCATGATCATCATTGACATCACCATCACAACCATGATCACCATTTTCATTACCACAATCATCATCATAACAATCACCATCATCCTCACCACTAATTATCATCACCACCATTATCACCACCATCACCACAGCTATAATCACCATCATCATCACCACTATCATCACCACCATTATCACCATCACCACAGCTATAAGCACCATCATCATCACCACTATCATCACCACCATTATCACCACCTCATCATCACCATCACCACAGCTATAATCACCATCATCATCACCACTATCATCACCACCATTATTACCACCACCATCATCATCACCATCACCACATCTATAATCACCATCATCATCACCACTATCATCACCACCATTATCACCACCACTATCATCATCACCATCACCACATCTATAATCACCATCATCATCACCACTATCATCACCACCATTATCACCACCACTATCATCATCACCATCACCACATCTATAATCACCATCATCATCACCACTATCATCACCACCATTATCACCACCACCATCATCATCACCATCACCACATCTATAATCACCATCATCATCACCACCACAACCATTATGAATGTGATCGTTACCTTCTCTAGACTATCTCCAAATATGGGTTGATCTCCCATGATTCTCTTGACAGCAATATTGCTAAGACCAGGAGGTGGACCAGTAGGTTGGGCTTCACTACCAGGCGGTGTGGGCGTGGCTACAAGGGTGTGGGAAGAGGGTTCACCTGTAGAGGTAGACGAATCATCTTCACTTGGCTGGTCTTCTTCTGTCTTGGATTGCTGATTCAAACTGATGTAAAACAAACATTAAAGAATACAAGAAAATGTGCTTTCCTATAGTTCGCTTGAGTACATTATAACAACTTATTGCCTTGACTGGTCCAGTCTCATTTGACCCACAATTTATTTAATATCAGTATTAAATGCCACCTTGACAGTAAGTGTATTGTCTTTTTATTAAATTTTAAATCTCCTTAGATAAAGAGCACAATAACAAAGACTCTAAAAGAGCTTGGACTACACTGAGTCTCACAATGCTCTAACAACTTCATATAAACAACTCATTAGCATACTGGTTCCCAGTCCTCTCGCTCACATAGGAATACATTCCAACTCAGACGCTGGCTGTTCATTAGAAGAGAAATGGACTAGTCACTACTATTGTTTGTTGCAAAGTATTTGATTTACTTTCATTGATAAATAAATTTGTTTGTACTCTTTTGTCTGTTTATGCACATATGTCCAATTTATTATTTTGCTACCCAAGCTCAATAAAGAAGGGTGCAAAGCAAATTTGGCTTAAGTATATATATTATTTTATAACATACTAGATAAGTTATTACGCACGCTATGATTGGTTCTTCTTTATGAACCATTTCACGATGGTGCATGCTAGTGCAAGCTGCCATCAATTTTATTTTCAAACAAAAAGTTTCGATCTTACGTGCGCTCTGATTTGATGATATTACAGTGCGCGAGCTGTCAACGCACTAGAAAAAAGCAAAAAAGTGATAGTTTTTTGTTTATACTTAGTAAAAAAGTTATCTATGTTATAAAAGCAGTGGATCATAAGTAGATGTGCATCCATCGAGTTATGGATGCACTTGGGAGGTTGCTAAGCACTCAAAAAAGCTACGCGTCGTGCAGCTCATTACGCTTCTTTTCGTGCTTAGCAACTTTGCGCGTTCATCCATAACTCGATGGATGCCCGCTACTTAAAATGATCCATTCCTTAAATATTTAAGTAAATGTATATAATATACTTAAGCCATTTTCGCGTTGAACCTTTAGTATGTTAATGTTGACTATATGAAAATGTTCTAATTATTAAGATACAAATCTTTTGTACCTGTATGGCATCAAGAGAACATCCAATATAAAATCCAGAAACAGTTTGGCAATATCAGGCTTCTCATTAAAGATAAACATCTTTTCTTTTTGCTCTAGATCCTGTGGCACTTTGACTAAACCAAGCACTGGTATGATAAGCTGGAGAATGCTGAAATTAACAATAAAAATTAATTGTTATCATTATAAATTTCAAAAAAAAAAAACGTCAGTCACACCTAATACAAAAATGACACACAACAGTAAAAGGTTAAAAGTGACTCTAGGCAAACGTTTGTCCCTTGTTTTTGTTTTAACACAGTCAACTTTAATTTCTATTTTGTTAACTAAGAAAAATCAATTTTAATTGTCATGAGAAAATATCTACATTTAGTTTCCTTTGCAAGTTTATCTATTCGCAAGTACTTCTAAAAAGATTGAAAGTTTTAATTTATATGTACTTGCATGTATGTTAGTCTCCCTCGCATCCATTTCTGGTCTGTTCGAAAAAAGCTAGTTGTTACTGGGCTGGAGATTTTTTCAACAGACTGGAAAAGATGCAAGGCAGACTAGATGTATTCCACTAATCATTTTGTGTTGTTTGTAGCATCAGGTAGCATGTAAAAGGATGGAATAATGGAAACTAGATGGCTTTCCCAAGAATGAAGAGAGTGGACTTCTGTTTTTTTTTAATTTTTTTTAAAGTTTTGAAAGTGTGCATGATTGTCTAATCTAAGTGTACAAATTCACATCAAAAACCGTGTGTTATGATTCCTTATCAGGGTTTTCAGTTACCGCTATGTAATAGTTCGCTACCATACTAGTATAATGCCGCCAATTTTACCTCTTAAGCGTCGGTTATTTTGTGTCTTACTTATAAATAATAAATATGCCCATCTAGGACCCCTCTAAGACCCCTCTAGGAAAGGCTTGGGGCATAGACACCTACTTTAATTACTCAGACTTTTATTAAAAAAGATAATGAAACCCCTGCCTTACCAGTCCTGTTGGGGTGCAGGTCTCTGATGGAGACATTGTACCAATGTTGGTACTATTTCCACTTGCTTGTCTATGTCGAGCCTTGGTATTCCCATACGTAGGTAAAGAATGGTAAAGTTCTGAATTAATGAAAATATATCAGATAGTAATTCTATTGATTGATCATGTATATAAAATAATATATATTTAATTATAAATGATAAGTTAAAAATGATTAATTAATTTAACCATCCCTTTTTTTCGACATGCACTTTTCGGTGCACTCCTTTCTTTACTTCTTCATTTGTCTGTTCATTCATTCATTTATTCATTTATCTATCCATTTGTTCATTCATTCATCCATTTATCCATTCATTTATCCATTTATTCATCTCTCCATCCATCGTTTTCTATTCATTCATTCATTCATTCATTCATCTATTCTTTCCTTCATCCTTTGATCCAATATTCCACTCATCTATCAGTTCATTCATTCATTCATTTATCCCTTCAATCATTCATTTATCTTTTCATCCAATATTCCACTCATCTATAAATTCAGTTGTCCATTCATGCACTCAATCATCCAATTACTCATCCATTCATTATTTCCACTAATATTCCATTCAATCATTCATTCATTCACCCACTTATCCATTCCTACCAAACATATTACATACATTGATGAATGGTGATATTGAAGGATCTTGGTATTGTTGTAGCAGGGCATCTACTGGCAGCTGTACTTTGGGTCTACTCTTGACTCTCTTATTGATATGGGTAAGAATCTCCATAACCTAACCAATATCAAAATCGTGAAAAACAATTTAGATTTCATCGTCAACATCATCATCATCATTACTGTCATACTGTTCACAATAAATTTCCCTACAATTATCATGATAATAATCATCATAATCTTCGCAATCACAGCGATCTTTGTCATCTTAATTTTGCTTATATATCCCACTGCAGGTTCAACAGTGATCGAGCTCTGAATGAATCACGATCGTGTCACTCGATCAAAAATCAGGTTCGGACTTTGTATCGAAACTTTATGTACAACGCCAAGTCATAGATTGTGCGCAATCCACCTATAGCAGTAAGAGCAAGAAAAAACTCCATCACCTTTTTCTTGACAGCATCATTTAAGCTTGCGACTTTCAAAAGTAAAGGAGTCAAAAACGTCCCAACAGTTTTCTCAAGTTGTTCATCTGTTTGCGCTGCGCCAAGACGTAAAAATAGCCTTTCTAGAAGATCTACAAAGCAAATGAAATGTTCATATAGTAAAGCATTTTAGGATTAAATCGTTAGATTTAATGATAAATTGTGAAGGAGAAACTGTGCTTCAAAATATTGCTTTTTTACCTAATTCTTCTGCTATTTTGTCCGCCATGTTGATGAGTTGGTAAAATTACGAACGTGTCAAGATGGGTGATAACCGCTGCTGAGTATGAAATTTTACTTTCAAAGAAAAACGGGAAATGTTCACTATTCTTTCCCAATTTTTAAAGTATTTATGATACATGACAATTGTTGTATGAATTGCTAAAAAAAGACGTATTTTTTCAATATTCATGGGGGATACAATCGATCATAATAAATCAATCAGTCCCAATGATTGCGTTACGTGACTACCTCTCGAAACCCGCGTGACAATCACAAGTCTTCACTGACAACCAAAGCTGCGTAGAAAGTTCACAAAAAGACGCATTACAAAATGACTATTTTCTCCAAAATTATCGGTTAATCAAAAACTTTTATTTCACAATAGATGGATTAATCAATAATCCAGGGCAAAAGCTGAAGGTTTGACCCGAAAATGTCAGAATTACTGCAATCTGTGCCCCCGCCAGATTCTCAAGAAGATGACGATGTCGAAGATAGCGAAGTTTTTGCACAACGAAATGATCTTTCAAACAGTGACGATGTACAAGGGCCTGGAAGCCCTCAACACAGGCCTGTAGAAGACTATGTTATTGTACCAAATAGTTTACCTGCTCTTTCAGAGACTCGCTACAATCGTCGAGAATTTTCAAGTCGTCAAATTTTAAAAGCAAAGCTGAAATATCACTACATGAACCCATGGCAGAAATACAAGGCAAAAGGACGAAAACCATGGAAATTAGTCATCCAGATTCTTAAAATTATCATCGTAACGGTTCAGGTTAGAGGTCGACCTTGATATTCATGTATATCGGCGTTATTTAAAGGGATTTTTTTGTTGTATTTCAGCAATGTAGACAACGATTTCAGTTTTGAAATCAACTTGGTTTTAGGCATGATAACAAGTGTTTCACTCCTGGGAGGGAGGGGAGGGGAGTGTGAAGATGTCATAGAGTGTAATAGCGATCTGCATTATGGCATCACATACTACAACTACCAGAATGCTTTGCTTACTTTTATTTGTGGTGCAATTAGCACTAATTGTTCTTTTGATCTCCAAAGGGATTAAGAATTTGAATATGAAAGAGAATTTGCAAAGAATGCTGGTAGTCATAGTAAAATGACACCATAATGCAGATTGCTTATCAAAAAAATGCCTCAATTTTATAGACTCCTATTGTGTTAATTTTCCATAATACAAGAAAATTTAAATGTGCACTTAATATAACCATTTAAAATCATTTTTTGTTTACTTGGGAAACAATGTTATTTCATAATTTCTAAGGAAGCGTTAGAGTTATCTACCGTATCGTAGTGGGAATATAGTCATCTTGCCCCATCACCATCTTGCCCCCACCAAGATCGTCCATCTTGCCATTACTTATGGGTCATCATGCCCATACATATCAGTCATCTTGCAATCAGACAAACTTTACAGACAAACATGAAATGACGACTTTAGTAAAAATAAGATAGATCAGATCAACTTTGTTTTTAAGGCAAATGAAATTATAAAAGGATGAATTTAGTATTTTTTTTTTATTTAGTATTTATAATGTTCAAATTGTGTTTTGAATATTAAGTTTACTTGCTGGGCAAGTTTGTGTCAGCAGTTTCTGTAGTGTTTTTTTATGGGCGACTTTGTCTGGGCGAGTTGACCAGTGGGTGCATGAGTTCACTGTAATTCCCTGCATCTTATATAACTAATAATAACACTAAATACACTTTTTAAAATAAAATACGACCAGTAACATGTGTAAAATACATATTAATATAAATCTTCAAGTAAATTGTTGTACTAATATGAATGTTATTTCAAGTCTTTACACCTGAAGTAAGAGCTTAGAAAAATTGAGACACATTAAAGTATTCATTAGCCAAAAGGATATTAAAGTGACAAGAATAAACAACAATGGGTACCCTTTCCTATTCACATGAAAACGACTCTAATTATCTTTTGCAGGTTGTATTGTTTGGGACAGACAGATTTTCAGTTGTTACCTTTCTAGACAATAACAGGCAAGCACTGCAACACTTGTTCTTGGATGATTACTCAATTGCACCTTTGACAGCAAAGGTGATTTATAACAGAGATGAAGCGCTGAAGTATCTACGCTATGCCCATGAGCAGGTCAGAGAATTACAATTCTGTTGTGTTTTAATTGATCAGCTGTACTCAACCTTCCCTTTCTAGGAAAGTCTCTCACAATAAAATTTTGTGATTCCTGACGAGAAAAAGAGAGACTGCTGACTCAAGAAGCTTTGTTTGATATGCCGCTGACCAGAACTGTGGACTAACAATTCCAGTTTGATATCTGGTTTGACTGGAAATAAGCCGATTAGCTGCCAAATTAGTTAGCATGGCTGCAGGATATTTGATCCCACTATATCCCATGCATTCTAGTTGCTTGTTGGATACCGAAGAGTGTAAGTGATATGAAATCCAGCCTCAAGTCAGCAAAGTCTCTCTTTTTCTCGTCAGGAATCACAAACAAGAGAGACTCTGCTAGCATGGAATACTAAACCTAGTCTTTCCTTCATCCAGTTAACCATTTGTGCAATTGCTCATCCTTTCACTCATTTAACATTTCGTTTATTCATACATTAGTTCATTCCTTTATTGATCTATTCATCCATTCATTTAGCCATTAATCTGGCCATTTTATTCGTTCATTCATTTTTATATTGATCCATTCATTCACTTATTTATTCATCTATTCATCCATTCATTCATCCATCGATTTATCCGTCCATTTATTCATCCATTCATTCATCCACTCATTCACTCATTCAATCATTCAGTTATTCCTTCATTTTCATCATCTGTACAGTGTATTGTCATCACTATTTCATCAATAAGTATCTTGTTTTTGCAGTACTATAATGTCGATGATGCTGTCGGCTCGTATGATTATAAACACGTTGATATGAATGGAACAGTTCCGCCAGTGCAACTCTGCTACCAACGATACAACAATATAACATTTGACCGTCAAATGGATACATTTATTGTTGACAAGTCAATCATACCACGTAAGAAATAATAACGTAACATTCCTTCTCTTCAAGTTAGGGATGGGCCATATAAAAAGTGAAGAGAGGGGGGAGGGGGGGGTGGAGGAATCCAAATACGGTTTGAAAATTAAAAAAACAATACATACACTGTACACCCAAAACTTGTCAGGAAAAAAAAAACACTTGCCCAACCATCCAAACCAATAAAAAAAGTCATGATCCAAGGAAAAGAAAAACTTGCATAATAGCCAAGCTGAAAAAAAAGGTATGCAAGGTTGGCACTTCCCCACCCAGTTCACTTTTCTAATGGTCCGTCCCTTAACTGAGTTAAGAAATCAACCAGAGAGGTGCGAACTTGAAAAAGAAATCACAGGGATGGTACCCAGAGCCCACGTTTTCTTGTGGCCTATTGCATGATCAAATACCAGAAGCCATGGTTTATGGTTACTGGTTTTAGTTGGTCATAGATGAAACTTTAAAAACTCTAACAACATGATCAAAATAGAATATGTACATATTAAACAAAATTAATGAAACAAGAAACCTGTATAAGATTTGCCAGAGCCCTTAATCTTTGCTGCAAACAACACAACATTGCGGGCTCTGGATACTAGATTGGCTTTTTCCTTTGTTTCCAGTTTCCACAGGAACCCCAAATGAGAGAAAAAGTTATTTTTATTGGTTAAGTTGCCGGCAGAAAGAGCATAATATTTTGATCATTTTGAGTATTGATTGTGTTAATTTTCTTTAGATTGTATGTTCCTCCCAAAGCCAAAGAGTGGTTATCATATTATAACAAACACAACTTTCCAGTTTGGCAGGTGAATCATTTATATACATCACAGGAAAAAAATCGGGATTCCCAAAATGGGTTTATTTTGGGTTATGGTTGGGAAAATGCTACAAAATCCAACATTGGGTTCAAAATTGGGATTTCCAAAATGGGTTTATTTTGGGTTATTGTTGGGAAAGTGCAACAAAAACCCCCCCCAAAAAAACCATTCTGGGAATCACAATTTTTTCCTGTGTGCATGTAATACAATTATTGATTTCTTTTTGCCAATTTGCCTTTATCTCATCACTTGATCTTTTTTCAGTTACAAATTGATTGACTGTACATTTTGGAGGGTGAATTAAGAAATGTTATCATTGAAGACGTGAACACATTTGCCATTTAATAGTTTATTATGGTGTTAAGTACCAAACTAATACAATGATTTTCAATGTTTTATTTTTAGTCTTGTGAGTATGTCTCTAAGTTTCATATTGAATGCAATCAATCTTAAAGGAGTGAGATCTTGGGATAAACCAGCCTGCTATGAATTGAATGTTACGGTAAATGAATCAGTATCTTTGTTTAATCTTGTAAACTTTATGAGCACTATAAGAATTTAGCTCTAAAGTTGGTTTGTAATGTGGGCATCATTGTAATTTTTTTGTATTATTATTACTTTTCTGTCTATACTTCTTGTAATTAACCTCATTAAACCTGAGTGTCCCTCCAAAGCGGACATTTTCTTTGGTCCCAGTACTCTCCCGAAATGAGGAGTTTCGCTGAAGTGATTAATAGCAGTGATCTGTATTGCCATGACCATGACAAGCTATTGTTTGATGTCTTGAGAAATTGTTTCTGGAGATAATTTGTAGGAGCCCTAATTGAGCAACTGACTCCTGAAGTATTCCGTTTTTTCTGAGCTCATGCCAACACTCATCAGGAATGCTAAATTGTCAATCGAAGCTCTGAACTTCAACAAATTAGTTTTCATTTTGGTGATAATTGGAGCTTTGATTTAAACTCAAAAAGTGTTGATTGATGTGTCTGAGTTCACCAAAAAAACCCCGGAAATTTGCAGTAAAGGTGCCGTTACACTGCACAATTTTCTCAGCAACTTGTCTGGCAATGCAGTTGTGAAACAAAAAGCTAGAGAATTGCAGAGTGTAACAAGGGTTGTCTCACAATGTTTTTCGATGCGCAACGTTGAGCACAGCGTTGCATGAAGTAGCATTCAAGTCTACTTTCCGCAACGCATTGCAGCAACTTGTAGCGCCATTGCACAGTGTGACAGGGCCCTATTTTTCCTAGCAATTTGTTTCGCAACGGCGTTGTGAGACAAGTTGCTGAGAAAATTGCGCAGTGTAATGGCACCTTAAGTAATTTTCAATACATGTTTTAATCAGTCTTGGAAAGGTTGAGCTGGTCTGCTGTTTTTGAATGGTTTAGGATGGTGACATTCATTGCACATTTTTTAATTTAATCTGTTTTCAATAATTACATCCTCTCTATCTAACATACAGTTCTTTTCGTCAATTCATCTGTTAGGTTCTGTTTGATAATTCCAAACTTGATGGTCAGATGCCAGTCACCCTTAACATGAAGCATAATTGGTTAAAGTGTAAAGAGAAAGCAGAAATAGATACACCACAGGCAGAATGTAAGCTGTTTGTTTCCTTTGAATAGTTGCTGAGAATGTCTTTTGTGTGGTAATCTGCAATTTGTGAGTGACTACAAGCCACACTCATTTGCAAAACTGTTGGGACATCAACAGTTTTTTTTTCGTTCCCTTTTGAAACTTCTCCCTTTTTCTATGCACACATTTTCATCCACTTCAAATCCCCCCTCACCTGATACAATGTTGCATTGACTTTGTTGTGCTGTTATTTGTGATCGAATCATGGTCTGGGTTTGAGACATGGCTCTGGTGCTCATGTGTGAGTGGAAGAGTGGAGTTTGTTTAGAGCACTGTTTTAATCTACTGTTCCACAGGGTTTTTTTCCAGGTTTTCTGGTTTTCCTGCCTCATTAAAAAGTCAAGTGAATGGAGAGGCATGTGTCGAGTGTAGGGGCAGTGAGTGAGAATTAAAACCTGTTTTTTTCATGTAATCGAGAACGATCACAAACGATTTAAAAAAAAATTTAGATTATAGGGAAACCAACGTTTTTGATCCATGTACGATTGCATTCGAAAGCGTTCAACAATGGTCGTAGGATTGAAAAACTTTAGTTTCACCAAAATCGATTATATGGAAACCAGGCTTAAGCTTGGAGAAACTAGCACTTCCAAGGACAAACAAAACATTTTTTTATGATTTTATGTTGGACTGCGTAGTTAAATTCGCATATGATGATCAGCAATGTATTGTTGTTTTGCTGTAGTGAGTCGTCTGATTCTTGTTGGTTTCTTGGTGTTTGACGTCATAGTGATCTTCGTCTGCCTACTGTCTCTTATCCTTTGTTTGAGATCACTGGTTAAGTCATTCCATCTTGCCAAGGTACTGGGATTATCATCAACATTGTCATCATCATCATCAGTTAAATTATTATCATCTTTCAAATAATATAATGCTTACAATATGTCCATGAAATAAAATCTAAATAGTTACTACCTATTAGTTCATATTTAGTGACTATTTTAGACAAGTTAGTTGTAATGAGATATTGTTTCCTTTGTATTTGCCTTTTCTTTGGCTGTTCTGGTTGAATGATAGCATCTAAACAGTCCTTAAATAGAGACTATTTGTTAGTAACTAATTAGATTTTATTTCATGGACATAGTGTTAGCACTCTAATGATAACATTTATTTATAAATTACATATGTGAACAATTCAGTTTTCAAGGGTGTTTAAAAACAGCAATAGTAGTCATCATCATCAACAATCATTGGCATCATCATCAACATAATAATAATATTAACATAATAATAATAATAACATTTATTTATAAAGCACAGATATGAATAATTCAGTTTTTATTAAGTGCATTTAACAAGCAACAATCATGATCAATTGTCATCATTACCAATAATTGTCATCATCAGAACCCATTGTCATCATCATCATCATCAACAATCATTGTCATCATCATCAATAACCAATAGCCGTCATCGGCAATGATAATCGTCCTCATCATCAACAATTACCATCATCGACAATTGTTGCCATCATCAACAACAATCATTGTCATCGTCATCATCGACAATCGTTGTCGTCATCATTATCACTCTTGTCACCATTATTATTATCATCAAAAATCATCACAAAAACAATCATTCGTCATGGTCTTCTTATTAATCAGTTATCAAGCTCTCATAAACAATAATTCTATATCTCTCGATAGGAAGTGCGCGACTATTTCAAAGACTTTGTCATGGAGCCGCTTTCCTTGTATGAAACAGTGGAGCTGTTTAATCTCTGGTTTATCGTCATCATTATATCAGACTTTCTGGCCATAATGGGATCGATCTACAAGATAGCCATAGAACAGAGGGTACAAAATTGACTATATATCTTACGTCTGAAATATTACAGACACTCCAACGGTCATTGCCATTCTACATTTGTTTTACAATTTCAATAATATAAAATAAATATATAACAAAATTTAATGAATATATTAAGTAAAATGAACGACAAAGACAAAAAATTACAACGTATATCTAAGCCAGTTCTGATCAAGATTAATGAATATAGATAATAATATTTAGAATGATAAAAGTGGCTGCGGCTTTCTAGTTATCCACCACCATCAAATAACATATCTTTGGATTTATTTAGGATCGTCAGTACTACGACACGTGTAGCCTTCTTCTTGGTATTGCTGTCCTGCTTGTCTGGTGTGGTTTGCTACGTTTTCTGCAATATTCTTCTAAATACAATGTAAGTGTAACTCATCTTCATTAGTATCATAATTACACATCCAGATTGTCAGATACCAAGTCACTTCACTACAGAAACAAACGTCTCGAGCAAGTTATCATTACCATCACGACTACCGTAACCATAATATCACCGTATCACCATCATCACCACCACTATCATCATCACAGGGGCCGCGGAGAGGGAGGGGCTGGGGGGGCTTCAGCCCCCCCACTTTTTTCCCGAATTTCTTTTGTGTCAATAAAATAATTTTATTTATAAATTTATTTTATCGACACATAAAAAAAAATTCGGGAAAAAAGTGAAGGTATACATGTATCATGAAACCCTTTCACGACGTCTTTCATAACGGAGCCCACACAATTTATAGCCAGCAGCCTCTAACCAACAAAACGCCTCGTTTCTATGTGCCGGCTTTCCTTTGGAGTCGAACACCACGAGCTTTGAAGTTTCACAATGCACAGACACTTAAACGAATTTTTCTTCAAGAATACAACAGCCGTCGCGATCAATTTTTTTGAAAAGAATGCCTATCGCAAAAGAAACTTTGGAACATTCAACCACCCCAGTGAATAAATGAGATTTTCAATACAAATAGTTATTTTAGTTGTTTTTTAATAATGTACATTACTATGTTGAAATTGAAGATCAGTAAAGTAATTTCTTGCAACACTTTTGTTGAAAACTGACTGTCGATTTCTAAGCTAAAATGCCCCTCAGAACGCTGGAAAACGCATTTAGGAAGCTCAAAATAGCAAAATTTTCCGGGGGGCATGCCCCCGGACCTCCCTAGTTTGCAACCGCCTTCGGCGTTGTTAGCCCCCCCACTTTTTGGGCCGCTCCGCGGCCCCTGCATCATCATCATCACCGCAACCATAATATCGCCTTATCGCCATCATCATAACCACCATCATCATCAATGCAACCATAACATCAACTAACACCATCATCACCACCACTCGACCATCATCATCACTGCAATCACCATCGTCGTTATCACCATCATCGCCACCATCATAAAACAAAAGCGAGAATGAAAACTTCGCACGTATGTGCTTTCCATGTTGTTCTGAATTCTGTCCATTATAAATTTATTGACAGATTTTTTTAGAGTAAATCTCGATACGTATGTTAAATAACAACTATATTACTCTACCCTATTTTTTCAGGCGTTGCTGCTCACCATCAAAGCGTCTGCTCCAAGTATTGTACGGTTTATGTTCTGTAGTGGTGTTCTGTTTATGGGCTTTACATTCTGTGGGTGGATCGTACTTGGACCACATCATTCTAAGGTATATAGTTGGTCAAAACAATATCCAGCCAACGTTACACATTGCTAGCAGTTCATCCGTCCATCCATCAATCGATTAAACAATCAATCAGTCAAATAATAAATCATTCAATCAATCGATCAAACAATCAAGCAACCAGTGATTCATTCAGTCAATCAAACAATCAGTCAGTCTAGTAACCTTTCATGCTCGGTCATTGTAAAAATATTGAAGTTATTACGGTTCAAAACACGGCGAGCTGTCCAGTTAACATTTCCGCTACGCTGTGGTAATCTGCAGCAGAATGAGAAGGTAAAAAGATGGACCGAGAGTGTGTGTACTTGGTTGTATTGAGTTACCATGGTGACGAGAAGCTATTATCAGTCGCTCAATCAATCAATCTATCTATCTATCAATCAATCAATCAATATATCAATCAAGCAATCTATCAATCAATCAATTAATCAATCAATATATCAATCAATATATCAATCAATCTATCTATCAATCTATCTATCAATCAATCTATCAATATATCAATCAAGCAATCTATCAATCAATCAATTAATCAATCAATATATCAATCTATCAATATATCAATCAATCAATCAATCTTTCAATATATCAATATATCAATATAACAATCAATCAATCATTCAATTGTTATAATCACTTTTAATCAATGAATCAATCAACCAGTCTATAAATCAATGTCTTATTCTATTGTTGTTGTTTTTTTCAGTTCCGTGACACAACGATCACAGCAGAGTGCCTATATTCACTAATCAACGGAGATGATATGTACAATACGTATGCAATAATAACCACAAAATCTGGACCGATATGGGTTTACAGCAAAGCCTATCTGTACATCTTTATATCTCTGTTTATATACGTGGTGCTGAGCTTGTTTATTGGTATCATATCAGATACGTATGAACGATTGAAGGTAAGGGTGTCAATAATGGTGTTGGTGGTGATGGTGAAGAAGGAGATTATGTTGACAGGGATGAATCTTGGACAAAACACTTGGTACACTCTGTGCCATTTTTCTCATTTAGGTGTCCAAGGATTTAAGGTTTAATTGTTTTTATGCGGAACAGCTCAGTTGTTTTATCCCTCACAATTGTTTCTCAGGATATGCAAGGCCATCTACCGTCGACACGCATTGGACGATTCTTGGAAGAATCACGAGATCGCAGGGAAGACACGTGTAGCCACCGTGAATACAGAACACCTTCTATGTAAGCACCGACTCACACTCTCCTTCCTTCCTTCCTTCCTTCCCTCCTTCCTTCCTTCCTTCCTTCCTTCCTTCCTTCCTTCCTTCCTTCCTTCCTTCCTTCCTTCCTTCCTTCCTTCCTTCCTTCCGTCCTCCCTCCCTCGCTTTATTTTGATTGTTCATTTTTAAGGCTTTCCCCTCTCCCCCCTCAACATTTCGTGGGCCGCCCCTGCGTCCATTCATTTACAATCGTTGCTATATTGCCGGGTTTTTTTCATTCAAGTGGTTCTTTTTTTACCATAGGGTTCGACGTTCACCGTCTAACACTACTTCTGACTCGGCGATACGACGACTTTCAATGGACTCTACTGGAGCTGAATAGACACGAAATTATCACAGATTATTATTATATAGCAGCTGGAAAATGATTCTTCACCTGTTTGCAACCATTCATTCACTAATCGGTTCTCTTTGATTTCAAGTCGGACAATGAATTTTTTGTCTACGGATCCTCTACGTTTTCACCTTCCGTTCACACGAAAACAGCATTTTCTATCATCGAATTAAAACGGACGTTGTTCAAAGCGCTATTGAAAGCAGAGATTTAAGAAAGATATAACTCTGGCTTAACGTATTTGTCGGTCGGCAATGGAGGTTTTTGAAAACGATGTCATAGTTTCTTTCAGATGCGCGCCGTTCTGTTGGGGAATAGCAACGTTTTTGTGTATTCGTTGAATATTTGCCTGGACGGGTGAGAACGATCTGGAAACGCTATTTAGGACAATAATATGACTTTTAGGGCCGATTTAGCTGGCTGGTTTGCTTTTGTTTTTACGCTCTGATAGCTTGAACACAAAAGCTTAACCGGGCTGGCTCGCTCCATACAACCAGCCCCTTAAGGCCGCCGCACACGGTGAGCAATTTGCCTCGCGAGCCATTTGCTTACTGGCTCGCGAGACAAAAAACTCACCGTGTGCGGATAAAATTCGTCATTTTTCACCGCTCGCGAGACGTCTTGACGATTTCAAACACGCTAGAAAAGTGCTGCAGCGCCTCGCGAGCGGTGAAAAATGACGAATTTTATCCGCACACGGTGAGTTTTTTGTCTCACGAGCTAGTGAGCAAATGGCTCGCGAGGCAAATTGCTCTCCGTGTGCGGCGGGCTTTAGACGGCATATTGGTTTTTGTGGCCCGAGTAGAATAAGGGTGCCAGTGATGATACGAGGGACACATATAAACAATATGCCCTCGATGACATTATCATTATCATCAATATCCTAAATCAAAATTTATAAATCTTTAAATAGTTGTAAAAACATTTTGATTCAATATTCAGCGGGCCGAAGCGGTACCACAATTGCCCGCCTCCCGCGCGTTTTAAAGAGGGCACTTTGCCATTTGGTCTTGTATATTGATGATAATGCGATTTTTCAACAACAACAACAAAAAGCGGAGGAAAAATATCATTTTCATGCGTGTTGATAAGGCCTCGGAAGTGTGTATCAAATCCCAGGCTACATTTTATCCAGGTCCCAATGTTCAAACTCAAAATCCCAATTAAATTAGTGTAAGACAAATATCGTGTGAACAATGACTATTTTTAATTTAAATTACTTATTGGCCATTGTTCTGGTCTCAAAATTGCAATTATTCGTCTTTTTATCTTCCGCCATGATAAAACAGTTAAAACTCAAAATATATAATTTCAAACATTTTTAAAACTGTCTAAGATCAAAACTGGACAATAAGAGGAAATCTCAACCCAAAGTATTTTCTTCCCATCTCAATAGAAAGATTCTTTGCCCAGCCTTCAAAAAAATAAAATCGCAATCCCCAATCTACCCAGAATTCTCCAGTTATTGAGTGTAAATCCTCGAAGTCTTTCTATGTCGTTCTTATTATTACATACATCTCGCTCACATCTCGATGAAATGAAGTGTGTATTAAAAAAAGAAACTTTCTACATGAAAATTATAATTTACATTGTAAATAGATCAAAATAATATTTTGCAGATATATAAAATTATAAAGATTTTTGCTGATTTTCTTGCAATTGTTTGTCGCTCCTTGTCATCCTGTTTGTTATTTTAGCTATACCAATTCAAAAAAGACTTGTTTTATGTCAAAATATAGAATTGATAAAGTAATTCGTCGCTCGTTAGGGTGATTTCTTTGGAACTATAAGCGAAAAATGCGTGTAAAATTAGCACTATTTAAATTATTTTGAGGCTTTGACCGTGTGTGAATGGTCAGTTTTTTTATTAATTGATTTTGTTAAACTGATTTTCTATGTACAAGTTCGAAGGTGGGTGCAAAAACAATAGGACTCTCATACTAGGTATTATAAGACTTTTAAACGTCAGTTTATATAACAAAAAAATTAATGCAAACAAACAAATAGCAACAAACACACTTGTATCACAGGGACCCCTAATCTATCACATATATTAACAATAAAAGAGAGACAAGAATAATATATTGTGTGCGTAAAAAATTTTTCGTTTTTGGGTTTCCTGTGTAAACCACCGCGCGCGATTTGTCTGGGCTTCCTATGGTCTCGTTATTTGCTTTCAGTTTGCTTGTGCATTTCTAGAGAAATAACTGAGAAATAGTAGAGAAATGACTTTCGGTATGGGCGCGAGCTTGAGAAAATAGAAATTCGTCATATCGTCTATTCCACAGGAAGCCCAATATTCGTTCGAGTGCTTGAAACAGGCAACCCAATATTTTACGCGCGCTAAAATATTTATTTATTCAGTATTTTTAATGGTATTGATTAATGGTTAGGGGTCCCTGTGCTTGTATTGTTGTATTACATTTTATTATGTAAAGAAGTGCATTTTCAATCTCTTTTAGATAAATTATTATTATTATTATTATTATGCAGTTTATTACTATCTAGATGCACTTAAAAGACACTCATAGGGCGCGTGAACGTAACCTATAGGTGTGTATCAATTATTTACAAATAAGAGTTATAATAAATTACTAATACGCTAAAATTATTTACAATATTAAGATACAGATATAAGCTATATATATTAAATAAAAGCTGTAATTAAAATTCTAAAATAAAACTATGTTATAAAAAAAAACGTTTAGTTCTTCTTTACGGTTAATAAATTTGACTAGAAGTCCTATTAAAATTATTATACGTCTGTAGTGTTTACATAGAGTTCTTTTTTTTCCATTATTTTCTTCCTTATTTGTATACTTTTAAATCACTGTTCAATTTATAATCTTAAAAGTTCTAGCAATGTTCAAAGTGCTTGACAATACTGCTTTCTGCATGTTTCTTAGTACATTCTTTGTCTTTTCGCCCAACAATTTTCTTAGGTCCTCTTCGATTACCTTTGAACATCCTCCCAAGACATCCACGATGATATTATATTGCTGCACTTTATATCCTGGGTGTTGTACTTGTAGCTCCCAACGTAGTGGGCCATATTTTTCTGTCTTTTCTTCATCTTTTTTCCCTCTATTTTCTATCCACGGGCAGCTCATCTCTAAGACTATGACTTCCTTGCTTTTGTGGTTCACAATTTTGGCATCTATTCTGTTGGATTTTATCTCGTTCTCTTCGCCGTAGGTTGGAATATCCCATAATGCATGTATATCCTCTGTCTTGTATTCTGGTTTTGGTTTTATAGGTGAGTACCACGGTGGGACACTCTCGATAAGTTGTAATTTTCGTAGTAATTCAAAGTATAACACTTTCAGCGCATTATTGTGTCTTGTAAGGTATTTGTTTTGTGCAAGAGCTGAACATCCTGCTAGTACGTGGGCAACACTTTCTTGCTTCTTGTTACAAAGGCGACAGGTGACATTGCTAGACTGTGATGTCTTTGTTTTCTTTACTTGGTATATTCTTGTAGGTAGAAGTTGTTCGTACAACTCGTACATTCCAGCCACAACATACGTAGGGCACGCCGTCCAATCTTTCAGCCAAGCAAAACAATACTTAGTATGCAAATTGTCATCATCCCACCTCGCTGTGTGGAGTTTCCCTTGCCAAGCTTCTTCCCGTACCGTCTTTAACAGCTGTTCTTCAACTTTTGACTTTAGGAGTCCCTTTGCCTTCGTTGCACTTATTTCCTCTTCGTCATCTTTACACAACGTTGGGTCTGGATAGACCAGTTTTAGCTTTACACCTAGCTCCTCTGCAAATCTTTGTGATTCTGTGATCATCGACTGGTGACCAAGTTTGGCAGCCTGTTCTTCAAACTGTCTGACCACTTCCATGCAGGGATCTTTGTTTGCGTAGAGTTTCATGGTTGCTTTGATCTTTGTTAGCTTATACTCTCCTTCTACCGACTGCAGGCCTCGCCCACCTTTATCTCTAGGAAGATACAAGAGAGCACAGGATGACGCGGGGTGTTTTCCACCATTTGATACAATTATCTTTCGCGCTTCTCGGTCTATCCTCCTCAGCTCTGTCAATGGCCAATGCTGTGTCCACATGGGGTACTTTAGTACTGCTAATGCAAACTGGTTAGACGCTATCACCTTGTTAACATCTGATAGGGGGCTTGACCACACTACTGACAGTCGTTGTAGATATGTCTCTTCGGCACGTTTCAGTGTCTCTTTTTCTTCCTGCCTTACATTCTCGAGAATTCCAAGGAACTTGTAGTGTGATTATTATTATTATTATTATTATTATTATTATTATTATTATTATTATTATTATTATTATTATTATTATTATTATTATTATTATTATTATTATTTATTCATTTCTCAGCATAAATAACACATTACATTTACATATATGTTTGCTGGTTTACATTTTCAACTCGAGTATTCATCCTGCACCTGAGAGTTGAAGTACCTTTCTTAAAATGTTTGCCGTTCCTAAAATTACAGATTTTTGTATTTCTATTAGACTGATGTTGTTAAGTTCAAGTCTTTCGATGTGATGTTTTAGTTGTTTAGATATTGTTCCTAACGATCCTATTACTATTGGTATAACCATCGTCTTCATTTCCCAAAGTCTTTCAAGTTCAATTCGTAACTTCTGATACTTGCATCGCGCAGAATGCTATTGTTCTCAGGGACATTTACTTACGGTGCTTAATTATTCACACTAGTCATAAATATGAATAAATCAGTGTGATTAAAGGTTGTGATTGGCTGTTTTTGAATAATTCTTCCGACAAAGCTACAGGCAATTACGGACACAGTGTTTCAGAATTCAATACCAAAATCCACCTATTGTTGTCTTAATCCGCTTATTGTTTTCGTGCGTGTCAAAATGTTATGATATGATACAACAATAAGAAAAATTGGCAAGTCTACACCAACTATAAAGAAATAATAATAATTTTCACTCAGCACATTTTGTTCGAATTTGATATTTTAAAAACATTCTCAATGACAAACGGCGCACAAAGCTATGAGTAGTTTTAGTGCTCTTACAGGAATTTTTCTAGCTAAGTGGCGCGTTTACATATGATAGGCCAAACTTATATCAAATGAAACTTGAAATTATGTAGTTTGTTTATGTTTGTGACATTTTTGATACGTTTATTAAACCCAGACTTGTTTAATTTAAGCAAAATAACATTCAAAATGACCTTCCCACAAACTCGAAACATGAAGCCGACAACTCGAGTTCAAATGAGTTGTTTAAAGTTCATTTCTTTTCCAATCTTAATGAAACTTGTATCAAATCAGTGGAAACTTGAAATTTGTAGTTTGTTTACTTGTGACTTTTTTAGATGCGTTCATAAATTAAATTTGTTTGAAATAAAAAACCCTCATAATTTCACAAACTCGAAATGTGAAGCCGCCGACAACTGAAGCTTGAATTAGTTGTTTTTAAAATTTATTTCTTTTCCAATCTCAATGAAACTTATATCAAATGAAACCTTAAAATGTGTAGTTTGTTTGTTTGTGACTTTTTAAATAGCCTTCTCACAAACTCAAAAACTATAGCTGACAACTCAAATTCAAATGAGTTGTTTAAAATTCATTTCTTGTGACTTTTGCAGCTTCAAACCAACTTTCGATTTCAGCTTTCCGAAAGAAGTAATTATAAACTCAGATTAATTAATCTTGATCTTCACTATCAAATCGCTGAAGGAAAAAAATTATCACTCGAAACCGACGTACAGCAGTTTGTAGATTTGGAACGACTTCAGGATTGCGGTGTTGTCACTAATTCCGCCTTTGTGTCAAAACACAAAAGAAAATATCACAAGTTGGGTGCTAATCCAAACAAACAAAAGGCCAATTAACTAAATAATCTGTACCGACGATAACTACAAAGAAACATCGACCGTAGCAAGTTATGAAAATAACTAGCTTAAATATTCAGATTAAAAAAGAGAAACTTTCTAAACGTCAAAATAATACCAAAAAATGTGGAAAATGTTCATCAAAACAAGATCTTTTGAATGCACCATGTTCATTTTTTTGTTTCTTTGTGTATTCTCAAAAAAAACTGTGTTGAATATATGTGAATATTGGTTTACATACAAATTAGCACTGAAATTGCCCTTTTTTGAAGATGAAAAAGAGAAATGTTTGAAAACAAATTTTCCCAACTTACAGGGTGCAAACGATAGATAAATATCTCATCTTTAATTTGCACCATGTTCATTTTTTTAGTTATTTGTCGAAAACAGTGTAAACCAGGTTTTACATAGCAAGGTCTGACCATTTTAAGGACTTTTCTTTGTAAATGTGACTAGATGGCTCATTAACGGCTCATTAACTACACTGTCGGCGTTTTGAATCTGCCGCCAGAACAATAGAAAAGTCCCGTATGTGTCCCTGTATTCTGCGCGATGGTCTATTTTCTCTGCTTCCTTGTCATCAATTCTACAATCCTTCGGTACAGCAATGTCAATCAGTTTAACAATCTTTTCTTTCAAGTCAATCATTCCTATATCAGGACGTCTTGCTTCAATCTTCTGGTCTGTATAAATGTTAAAATCCCATAGTATTTTAATGTGCTCATTTTCCATCACTTTCTCTGGTTGATGGTCCCACCAGTTTTCTGCGTCACATGGTATTTCATGTTTTTTACACAGGCTCCAGTGAATTGCTGCTGCGACCTTATTATGTCTTTCCATGTATTCTTTACCTGCCAGAACTTTGCATCCAGCTACAATGTGGTCAACAGTTTCAACTTTCTCCTTACATAGTCGACATAATGGTGACTCGCTTGTCTTGTATTTATTTTTCAGATAATTAGTTGGTAAAGCTTGATCTTGTGCAGCAATTATCATTCCTTCTGTCTCAATTTTGATGTCACCTTTATTCAGCCATAACCAAGTACTTTCCTGGTCCATCTTGTCTATGCAAGCTCTACTATAACTTCCATGCAGAGGTTTACTTTGATATCGTTCAAATCTCTCTTTGCGTGAACGTTGTTGGTATTCTTTCTTTGTTTCCTCTGGTTCTTTAATAACTTCTTTGACTATCTTCTTTATCTCCTCATGATTGCTGACATATTCTTTCAGTGCAATCTCTTCTTCTCTAACAGTATCTTCAATACTTTTCAATCCTCTTCCTCCTTCAGTTCGTGGGAGGTACAATCTGTCAACATCATCACGTGGATGGAAACCGCGATGTATAGTAAGTAGTTTTCGTGTCTTGGTGTCAAGATGGTAAAGTTCTTCTTTTGTCCAATTTATTACTCCAGCTGTATATCTTATAACAGGTACTGCATAGGTATTGATAGCAGAAATCTTGTTTCTTCCCGTTAGCTTTGATTTGAGAACGAGCTTTAATCTTCTGTTGTATTCTGATTGGACGTTACTTTTGACATTCTGATGGTAAATATCCTCTTTCTCTAGTACACCAAGATACTTGTATTGTTCATTTTCGTTCAGATTTCTTATCTCCTTTCCATTTGCGAGCTTTAGTCCTTCCTTTATTACAATCTTTCCTCTTTTAAGTCCAACCCTGGCACACTTTTCGATCCCAAATTCCATATTTATATCCGTACTGAAGATTCGAACAGTGTGTAAAAGAGATTCAATTTCTTTGTCATTCTTTCCGTAAAGCTTCAGGTCGTCCATGTACAATAGATGGTTCAACATAATATCATTGGACAGTTTGTAACCTTTCTTTGTGTTGTTTAGTATAGTCGTTAGTGGTATAAGTGATATGACAAATAGTAGTGGTGATAGCGTATCTCCTTGAAATATCCCGCAATTTATGTCACAATGACCACACGATTCTCCATTTACATGTAGTTCTGTTTTCCACTTTGGCATTGCTCTTTTCATAAATTGTATTATTGTAGGATGAGTGTTGACATTTTCAAGTGATGTAATTATCCAACTATGGGGCACAGAATCATATGCTTTTTTATAGTCAACCCATACCATTTCTAAGTTCTTATGTTTTATTTTCGCATTTGTCATGATTGCCTTGTCAATCAAAAGCTGATCTTTAGTACCTCTCGATCCACGACTACAGCCTTTCTGTTCAGCAGTGAGTATTTGTTGTTCTTCAAGATGATTGTATCCGATATGATAGATGTCATCAGCTTCCATAATGTTGATAGACAGGTAATAGGTCTGTAGTTGCTTGGTATAGGCCTTTTCTTTGGATCTTTCATGATAAGCGTTGTTCTACCTTCTGTCATCCATGTTGGTATTTCTTCGTCTGTTTGAAACACTTGCTGTAATTGTTGTGCTATTCTATTGTGTAATCCATGTAGTTTTTTAATCCAATACCCATGAACTTCATCTTTGCCTGGTGCTTTCCAGTTCTTGATCTTTCTAGCTGTCGTTTGTACTCTTTCATTGGTAAATATCAGTTCTTGTTGTTGTTCACTTTCAGTTTGGTCTTTCTTTATATCTCGTAACCATTTTGCTTCAGAGTTATGCGTTTTTTTCTTTGACCATAAGTTGCTCCAGAACCTTTGGATATCTTCCTTGGCTGGTTTTTCATTTCCGTTTACATTCGCATTGCTAGCCTCATTGTTAAGTTCATTATAGAGATTTCGTTGATTGGTTTCGAATCTTTTGTTTTGTTGATGGAATTTAATTTTATTTTCATATCTCTGTATTTTCTTGCATGTAGCTATTATTAATTGTCTACATTCTTCTATAACTTGTTTCAATGGGCGATGTTCAAGTTGGTACTTTTTAAACAATGCTGCAATAACTCTCTTGTTTTTTAAACGTCCTTCTTTTAACTCGTCCAATCTGCTTAAATCCTTCCTGAGTACTGCTAGTTTGTTTTGCAATCTTCTCTTCCAAGGTGGTATATGGTTTCTACTGTCATTCCTGTTCTTTATAACCATTCCCATTTCTTCAGTTACCACTGTTGCTGTAGCATATAAAAGTTCTTTTGTTTCTGTTATGTTAGCTGTATCAATACTAGAGGCTGCTTTGTTTGCTTGTCCAGTGATGTGCTGAAGTTTGAAACTGTACTTTAGCTTTGGAAGTCGTATCCTTGGTTGATCATTATGTTTCATTTTTTTCTATTATCCTTCTTCTTATTTCTATTTGATAGTCATTAAGTTCTTCATCAGTATTAGAATGAGCATTATCATTTTGCTGATTTTCCTCATTAATATGAACTTGTTGTTCTGGTGTCACGTTGTTGGTATCTTCTGATGTTTCTTGTTGACTATCCCCCGTTGTTTCATGTTGTAGTCCGTCAATTTCCTGAGCTTTTATTTGCAGTTCTTCAAGTTCGATTTTTGTAAACCATTTCTATCGCAATATGGTGTTCTTTTGCGCAGTCAGTCTCTTCTCATCTAGTTTAATGTTTGGGTATTTTATACTCCATAATTCGAACATTCGTTTTCCAAAGAACCTTCCTTGTGCTTTCGCTCTGTAGAAGCATATCATCACATCTCTGTTTTCTTCTGTAGTCCATCTGCGTCGTCTGGTTGTTCTTGTGTTATATAATTGTGGTTGTTCCAGTTGCCCTTGTTCTGTTGCTTGCCCTGGTTCCTCAGCTTGCACAGTAGCATTACTTGCTTCAGGCGTTTTATCACCCATTCGGGTTTTTTTTTTCACTCTTAATGAGGTTTGGTTATGCGTGCGCTTTCACCAAATGAAGATTGCACGCGCGCGAGCTCTTTCTGAATGATTTACAACGGTCGCGCACGCTCTTTTACGTTTGAAAAAAATTAGCGAAATAAACACAAAATAACGGTTTCTAAAATTATAGAAAACCTTTGTAAAAAGATTAACGGTTTATAAAATATCCGGAAAATCCTTATGAATATGTTTTGTTACTCAAAATGTGCTAATTGATGTTCAAAACATAGAGAGATGTTAAATTCTTACAATTGTGAATTGATCTTATTCGTTTTTCAAAGCTAATAAGTATTTCAACTTTCTCTGCTCGATCCGCTTATCAATTCCAACGAAGACTAAATTAGCGTTTAAATCAAAGAAACAAACCAAACTAATCCTAAAATATAATCAAACTGCTAATACTAACCTTACAAATCTGGATCAATAAGCAAATCTAATTCACAATGTAATTTTAAACGTTACAATGATCAAATTTCAAGAGCTCGAAGAAGTGAACCTTCATAGGCTGAGCGCACGTATTATTATTATTATTATGAGCAGTATACACTTTTGAATGCTAACTATTACAGCTGGATAGGGCGGGTATCCGTAGCCTATCAGCCTGACAGGAATTATGTTACAATGAATCAAATATAATGCACTTAGCTTAAAATGAAAAACTATACAGATATCTTTTTCCTTATTCCACATATTTCTCGTTTTTATAAAAATTATATCTCTTTATATATTAATTTAAAATGTCCATAATGTTCATTTGCAATGTATAAAACTAAAAGAAAAGATTATAATGTTCAAATTATATAAGTGTTCATAAAATGCAGTTCTGGATGATTAGAATGTTTTTAAAATGTGACCAACTTAAATGTTCTTGCAATGTTCAATGTACCATTCAATACAGCTTTCTGCATTCCCCCCAATACATTTTTGTATCTTACTCCAAAGATCTTCTTCATCTCAACTTCCAAATCTTTAGACCATCCTCCAAGAACGTCTATAATAATGTTCACTTGTGAGATCTTGTATCCTGGGTGTTGTCTCGTCAGCTCTAGCCTAAGTGCTCCGTATTTCTCGGTCTTTTCCTTGTCTTTCTTGTCTCTGTTCTTTATCCATGGGCAACTCATTTCTGCCATGAGTACTTCTTTGTTCTTGTGGTTGATAAACCGTGCGTCCACTCGGTTAGCTCTTACAAACGTGTGCTCAGCATAGACAGGTACGTCCCAATAGGCTTCAGCGTCTGTTGACTGGTAAAGTGGTTTGGGTTTAACATCTGAGAACCATGGAGGTGTACTATCAGTTAATTTGAGATCTGTTAACATCTCAAAGAAAAACACCTTCATAGCCGCGTTGTGCCTATCCAAGTACTTGGACTGTGCTAAAGATGGACATCCAGCCAGAACATGTGCCAGGCATTCCGAGCTCTCTCCGCACATTCTACAGTCGACATTGTTCTTATCAGTCGATCCAGTCTTGTAGGCTGTGTAGACCTTAGTTGGGGTGAGCTGTTCGTACAATTTCATAATACCTGCTATACAGTGAGTGGGGGCACATGTCCACTTCGTCAGCCACGCAAAGCAGCTTTCTTGGTTTAGTTGTTCGTCTATTATTATTATTATTATTATTATTATTATTATTATTATTATTATTATTATTATTATTATTATTATTATTATTATTATTATTATTACTATTATTATTATTATTATCTTTTATTTCACAGCAAATACTAATGATTTTACAATATTAATTGCTGGCAGATGTTACATAACTCCAGCTCAAGAGCTATCCTGATCCTGAGAGCTGGAGTACTTTTCTAATGATATGGGCTGTCATATCCTATCATTCTGTAATGTACTCGACCCAGTTCCCTACATACGGGACTTGAAGATATGTAATTAAAGATGGCGGACGACTAAACACACTTCGAGTATTGTTAGTCCCTTATACTAAACCCACTGGTCACAACATTGGCGACGAGTTCGGAAAACGACATAAAAAGACAGGTAAAGTATTCAACTCGACATCCTGGACGTTGGATTCGACGTAAATTGCGAAAATACCGCCGAAATAGAAGAAATTCTACTCGTTATCGAACACCGCGTGCTTCGAAAAACAACTTCAAAAAAAAAACTCCATCAATTCTAACCAAATTTCAAAGAAATTCCAGCGAAAATGGCCGACGAAGAAGCAGCTGTGCAAGCACCAGCAATACACGTCGTTACCGAGACGAGAAATTTAAAATCAAGTCCGTTCATTATCCCAGAAGACACCAACATTATCGGACGTGAGTGGGAAGATTGGCTCGATGGCATCGAAAGGGAATTTCGTTACTTTAAAATAACTGACCCGACTGATAAGAAAGACGCGTTGATCATCTACGGAAGGAAAGACATTGCAAGATTAGAGAAGAGTTTACCGGATACAGCGGATGGAAATGTTTACGAAAAACTGAAAACTAAACTAAACAACTACTTTGCACCGAAGCAAAATAAACACCACGCTAGATACCAATTTCTTAAAGAGAGACCAAACCATGGAGAATCAATAACAGCCTACACAGCACGACTAAGAGAAAAAGCCAAGAAATGTGAATTTGGGGATGCAAATGATGAAAGAATCCTAGAACACATCATACAGACTATCAATGACAAAGCTGTGATTCAAAAGACCATTAACAAGAAATGGAATTTAACAGAATTTCTACAAGAAATTAGCCAGCTCGAGGATGTCAACCGACAAGTTCAAGAAATGAAGACGTACCATGATGAAGATACCAGAGTAGCCAAAGTAGGTGCAAAACCAAGCAGTAGCAGAATGAGAGAGAGTAAATCCAGATACCGAAAACAGAATCAACCACCAGAAAACATAACTCAACAAAGATGCAACAAGTGTGGATACTGCCATAAATCAAAAGACCGCTGCCCAGCATTTGGAAAGCAATGCAACAAGTGTAACCATGGAACCATTTCGCATCAGTATGTCAATCATCTAACAGTGACACACATCGACAGCAGAGACCTATGTACCGCAGAAAAACCCGCCCAGGAAAAGTCAGGAAAACTGAAGAAGAAGAGACAACCAGCTCGGATGATGAATACTTCCAGAAAGCTGTTAAGTCAGATCTGCAGACCAAAAAGATAAGCAACACACCGAACTCCCAGAAGACCATCACAGTCCAAATAGGCGACGTTGATGTAGAAATAGAACCAGACAGTGGATCAGATGTAAATCTAATGGATGAACACCAGTTCAAGGCACTTGCTAACCGAAGCAAGAGGGAATTGACACTCTCACCAAGTAAAGCAAAACTGAACACATTACAACACAAGTTAGATGTAAAAGGAGAATTCACCACTATTCTTAGAAATCCTACATGTGGAAAAAGCACAAGATTTATCGTCGTATATGGACACATCAATTCACCACCCTTGATAAGTAAAACTACACTACTAGAGCTTGGTATGATGAAGATTCAAGCAGATGGAGGACTAGCACGACCTAACGACATGAAAATGCAGCAAGAAACCGGGCATGTCAAAGTAGCGAAACAAAACACAGAAATGCAGGAGATGTTGAACATAGTTAAACAATACAATCACGTGTTTGAAGGCATTGGTAAAATCCACGACAAAAGAAACGACCAAGAGATGTATGGAAAGTTCAACATGAGACCAGAAGCCGCACCGATAGCTCAGAAGCCACGACAAGTACCCTACTACTTACAAGAACCTTTCAAACAATGGCTAGACCAGGGTGTACAAGAGGACCTATTTGAGAAAGTCCCAGAGAATGAGCCCATCACATGGTGTTCCCCTGTTGTTGTACAGCCTAAACCAAGCTTCATAAACACTGAAAAAAAAACAACTGCAACCACACATGATACGTGCCAGCGTAGATCTGCGAGTACCTAACAGTTACATGGAGCGTAGCAGAATAACACAACCACCAATAGTAGAAGACTTCGTACACAAGTTCCATGACTGCACCATATGGTCAAAGCTAGACTTACGCCAAGGTTATCACCAGCTTGTACTTGATCCCGAATCCAGATCCATAGCAACGTTCAGCACACCGTGGGGTAACTACAGACCCAAAAGACTGGTATTCGGAGCGAAAGCGTCGCAAGACCTTTTCGATGATGCTATGCAGAAGATATTTGGCGACATCTCACGCTGCTTGAACCAAAGAGATGACATACTCATTGGAGCAAAAGACTGGGAAGAACACAACCAGACACTGAAACAAGTTCTTCAAAGAGCTGACGATTTCGGTATCACTCTAAACCGAGAGAAGTGCCAGTTTGGAAGAAGGGAGATCGAATCCTATGGATATAAATTCACTGCACAAGGTCTACAGCCCACACATGAGAAGGTTAAAGCTTTGAAAGAATGCACCAGACCGGAATCTAAGACAGAAGTAAGAAGTTTCCTTGGCATGACTGGATACTTATCCAAGTTTATACCTCGATATGCATCATTGACAAAACCACTGAGAGACTTGACATTGAAAGAAACACAATTTCACTGGAATGATGATGAAGAAGAAGCCTTTCAGAAGCTTAAAGACAGTATATCCAGCCAGGATGTGATTGCATTCTTCAACCCAAAGCTACCGATTATGGTCAGAACAGAAGCTAGTTACAACGAAGGATTATCAGCAGGACTATTCCAGAAGACAGAGAAGGGATGGCAACCAGTCCACTTCATAAGTAGAACGCTGACAGACGTTGAGAAGAAATACAGCCAGACAGAGAAAGATGCACTATGCGTAAAGTGGGCGAAAGAAAGATTCAGCATCTACCTACTTGGAGCACCACGATTTACTATTGTCACAGCACATAAGCCACTACTAACACTCTTCAACAAAGCAACAGCTAACCTACCACCCCGCATTGAGAAGTGGGTAATGGCCATGCAAGACGTTGATTTTGAGATGAAGTACCAACCCGGAAAAGACGAACAAGACCCTTTGGACTTCTTGTCGCGTCATCCTTTACCAACCACAGATGATGAGGACACAGAACATACAGTGAAAGCTATTATCAAGGATAGACCAGCAGTACTTCTTAGCAAGATAAAAGAAGAAACCAGGAAAGATGAAGCTCTCATAAAACTCAGAAAAGTTATCACAAGAGGTGACTGGGAAAACTACAGACGAGACCCAGACATCGCACCATTTTACTCAATCAAGAATGAGTTATGCGTAGCAGAAGACCTTATATTCAGATTGGACAAGATCATACTACCAGTAAAGCTGCAACAAAAGGTTATCGACATTGCACACAATTCAGGACATCTTGGTACAACTAAGACAAAAAGTATGCTGAGAGCAAAGTACTGGTTCCCATACCTCAACTCTATGGTTGAACATACCATAGGACAGTGCTATGAGTGTAAACTAACAAGCAAACAAGTGGAGAAGGAGCCCATAAAACTATCGGTAATCCCAGCGAAACCACGGGAAGTGATATCCATTGACTTCAGTGGACCATACCAAGATGGTCACTATAATCTCGTTGCAATAGACAAGCGAACAAGATATCCAGAAATAGAACCACTCTACTCAACAGGATTCAAGACTACCAAAGAGAAACTCAAGAGAGACTAGAATCAGACAATGGACCCCCATTTAACTCGAAAGAATTTGCAGAGTTTGCTGAAAAAGAAGGGTTTACACACCACCGAGTAACACCATTACATCCAAGAGCCAACGGAGAGGCAGAACGCTTTATGCAACTTGTAAACAAGACAGAGCAGATAGCCCACCTCCAAGGCAAAGACAAACTGGAGAGAAACATAGCAATACAAGACATGCTTATTGCATACCGGGACACGCCTCACCCAGCCACCGGGGTATCACCTTACAAAGCTATGAACAGTCGAACAGTACGGACTAAGCTAGACTACACAGCACCCATCAAAGACGAACCAAGTAGACAGGATCAGCTAATGAATGAACGAGATGAACAGTACAAGGCTAAGATGAACAACAACCCATCAGCAAAGGCCCACAGTTTCATACAAGGTGACTATGTACTCCTAAAACAGAGGAAAACCAATAAGTGGTCCACACCATATGAACCCTCGTTCTACGTGATTACCAAGATTCAAGGATCTACAGTTACTGTGAGACGTTTACATGACGGACGAGAACTATCGAGAGACGCAAGCCACTTGAAACTTGCAAATGCTGTCATGCAGAAAGACAGAGATGAGCAACCGGAAGAAGAGAACCTACCGGACAATGTACCAGACATTGATTGGAGAGAAGAACTACTAAAGAACTCTACCACAGAAGAAGCTGAACCAAAAAGCTACAGTGAACAGACTGAAACCCTACAGAGACTAACAAACAGACTTCACATACAAAGACACCAACCAACACAGACTGCACACCACAATCAAGTCGCTCCCAACCAAGTAAAGAGAGACCCAAAAGACAGAGAAGAAGACCAGCATATTTACAAGACTATATTCCAGGATAACAGACTTAGGACTATGAACAGTAGTACACATCATGTTGTTGTTATTATTTATATCCAGCTATGTGAAAACAAAAAAAAAACTGTTAGTAAGGACACTCAAGTTAGACACAAGAACCAACCAAAGGTTTTGAACATTGGACATTTATTTTGATTCACTTTAATCATTGATTATTTAGTATTGTTTTGATTTTGTTATCTGTAAGAAAAGGAGATGTCATATCCTATCATTCTGTAATGTACTCGACCCAGTTCCCTACATACGGGACTTGAAGATATGTAATTAAAGATGGCGGACGACTAAACACACTTCGAGTATTGTTAGTCCCTTATATTAAACCCACTGGTCACAACATGGGCCGTGCCCAGAAGTACAGATTTTTGGATATTCCCTATATTACAACATTTGATTCCTAGTCTTTTTAATTGTTCTTTCAATTGAGCGGGTATCGCTCCTAGTGATCCAATGACTACTGGTACTGTTGTTGTTTTCATTTCCCAAAGTCTTTCTATTTCAATCCTTAGGTCTTGGTATTTGTTGACCTTTTCGTTTTCTTTTTCTTGTATTCTGTGGTCAGCTGGAACGGAAATGTCAATTATTTGTACTCTTTTGTTTTTTTTGTCTATCACAACGATGTCAGGTCTTCTGGCTGATATTTTTTTATCTGTGTAAATATTAAAGTCCCACAGTATCTTGACATCATCATTTTCTTCAACTGCTTTGGGTTGATGCGTCCACCATTTGTCTTCACATTCTATTCCATTCTTCTCGCATATATGCCAATGAATATTCCTGGCCACATTGTCATGTCTTTGCTTGTACTCATTTCCAGCAAGCACTTTACATCCTGAAACTATATGTTCCACAGTTTCAGTTTTTTCTTTACATAGTCTACAGAGCGGCGACTCGTTGTTCTTATAGATATTATTCAGTTTTTTCACTGGCAATGACTGATCTTGTGCTGCTGTGATGAGGCCTTCAGTTTCTATTTTGAGATCTCCTTTATTTAGCCACTTGTTCGTACTTTCGATGTCAATCTTCCCTTTAATATTTCTTATGTATTGTCCATGGAGTGGTTTGTTCTTATATGCTTGCATTCTTTCGTGTTGTTTGCGTTGATGGTATTCTTTCTTTGTTTCTGAACGTTCTTTAATGATATCTGGTGTATCTTTGATGATATCAGATAGGTATTCGTTCTTCTTTACATACTCATTCAATGCAATTTCTTCTTCATGCACAACATCTTCGATTAATGACTTCAGGCCTCTGCCTCCGTTAGATCGTGGTAGGTAAAGTCTATCAACATCAGCACGTGGATGTAATCTGCGATGGATGGTCATTTGTTTTCTGGTCTTTCTATCCATTTCTTTGACTTCTTCCATATTCCATTTCACAATTCCAGCTGTGTATCGAACGACTGGTATGGCGTAGGTATTGATGGCCACTATTTTATTTCTTCCATTCAGTTTTGACTTTAGAATTAATTTAAGTCTTCTCGTGTATTCTGTTCGTACATTCTTCTTGACTTTATCATGGTTGATGTCATCCTTCTCTAGAACTCCAAGATATTTGTAGTTCTCTTCTCCTTGTAAACACTTTATCTCTTTACCATCTGGAAGTTTGATGCCTTCTCGTCTGACAACTTTTCCTCTTTTCACGCTTATTTTTGCACACTTTTCAATTCCAAAAGTCATGCTGATGTCTTCAAGTTCTTTCAGTCTGCTAATATCTTTCCTCATGTTGTTAATTCTGTTCTGTATTCTTCTTTTCCATGGTGGATATTTGTCATTATTCCTTTTCCTTTCATTCATCTTGTACCCAAGTTCCCCTGTGACTACTAATCCGGTGGCATATAGCAGTTTATTTGTTTCTGTTATAGATCTTGTTGGAATGCTGTCCATAACTTTGTTGACATCTGCTGTGATTTTTGTTAGCTTGACTGAGTATTTTAACTTGGGTAATCTTTTCCGCTGCTCGGTATTATTCATCGTATCTATGATCTTCTGCCTTAATTCCATCTGATATTCTGATAAATCGTTTAGCGAGTGTTATTATTATTATTATTATTATTATTATTATTATTATTATTATTATTATTATTACTCGGGCTTCCGTAGGCACGAGGTATGAATTGGTCTTTTTACAATTACTTATATTATTATTATATGTTCATATTACATGCTTGCTGTTTAAAGATAGGCAGAAAACGTCATAATTCCCAAGACCTGTTTAAAAACGTTTTACTTCTCGTCCACGTCTAATTCTTTAAAAAATCCTTACGGGGTTCTTAGAATAATAATAATAATAATAATAATAATAATAATAATAATAATAATAATAATAATAATAACCGTTAATCTTTTTACAAAGGTTTTGTATAATTTTAGAAACCGTTATTTTGTTTATTTCGCTAATTTTTTTCAAACGTAAAAGAGCGTGCGCGACCGTTGTAAATCATTTAGAAAGAGCTCGCGCGCGTGCAATCTTCATTTGGTGAAAGCGCACGCATAACCAAACCTCATTAAGAGTGAAAAAAAAAAAACCCGAATGGGTGATAAAACGCCTGAAGCAAGTAATGCTACTGTGCAAGCTGAGGAACCAGGGCAAGCAACAGAACAAGGGCAACTGGAACAACCACAATTACATAATACAAGAACAACCAGACGACGCAGATGGACTACAGAAGAAAACAGAGATGTGATGATATGCTTCTACAGAGCGAAAGCACAAGGAAGGTTCTTTGGAAAACGAATGTTCGAATTATGGAGTATAAAATACCCAAACATTAAACTAGATGAGAAGAGACTGACTGCGCAAAAGAACACCATATTGCGAAAGAAATGGTTTACAAAAATCGAACTTGAAGAACTGGAAATAAAAGCTCAGGAAATTGACGGACTACAACATGAAACAACGGGGGATAGTCAACAAGAAACATATGCAGAAGATACCAACAACGTGACACAAGAACAACAAGTTCATATTAATGAGGAAAATCTTTTATATGCTACAGCAAAAGTGGTAACTGAAGAAATGGGAGTGGTTATAAAGAACAGGAATGACAGTAGAAACCATATACCACCTTGGAAGAGAAGATTGCAAAACAAACTAGCAGTACTCAGGAAGGACTTAAGCAGACTGGACGAGTTAAAAGAAGGACGTTTAAAAAACAAGAGAGTTATTGCAGCATTGTTTAAAAAGTACCAACTTGAACATCGCCCATTGAAACAAGTTATAGAAGAATGTAGACAATTAATAATAGCTACATGCAAGAAAATACAGAGATATGAAAATAAAATTAAATTCCATCAACAAAACAAAAGATTCGAAACCAATCAACGAAATCTCTATAATGAACTTAACAATGAGTCTAGCAATGCGAATGTAAACGGAAATGAAAAACCAGCCAAGGAAGATATCCAAAGGTTCTGGAGCAACTTATGGTCAAAGAAAATAACGCATAACTCCGAAGCAAAATGGTTACGAGATATAAAGAAAGACCAAACTGAAAGTGAACAACAACAAGAACTGATATTTACCAATGAAAGAGTACAAACGACAGCTAGAAAGATCAAGAACTGGAAAGCACCAGGCAAAGATGAAGTTCATGGGTATTGGATTAAAAAACTACATGGATTACACAATAGAATAGCACAACAATTACAGCAAGTGTTTCAAACAGACGAAGAAATACCAACATGGATGACAGAAGGTAGAACAACGCTTATCATGAAAGATCCAAAGAAAGGGCCTATACCAAGCAACTACAGACCTATTACCTGTCTATCAACATTATGGAAGCTGATGACATCTATCATATCGGATACAATCATCTTGAAGAACAACAAATACTCACTGCTGAACAGAAAGGCTGTAGTCGAGGATCGAGAGGTACTAAAGATCAGCTTTTGATTGACAAGGCAATCATGACAAATGCGAAAATAAAACATAAGAACTTAGAAATGGTATGGGTTGACTATAAAAAAGCATATGATTCTGTGCCCCATAGTTGGATAATTACATCACTTGAAAATGTCAACACTCATCCTACAATAATACAATTTATGAAAAGAGCAATGCCAAAGTGGAAAACAGAACTACATGTAAATGGAGAATCGTGTGGTCATTGTGACATAAATTGCGGGATATTTCAAGGAGATACGCTATCACCACTACTATTTGTCATATCACTTATACCACTAACGACTATACTAAACAACACAAAGAAAGGTTACAAACTGTCCAATGATATTATATTAAATCACCTATTGTACATGGACGACCTGAAGCTTTACGGAAAGAATGACAAAGAAATTGAATCTCTTTTACACACTGTTCGAATCTTCAGTACGGATATAAATATGGAATTTGGGATCGAAAAGTGTGCCAGGGTTGGACTTAAAAGAGGAAAGATTGTAATAAAGGAAGGACTAAAGCTCGCAAATGGAAAGGAGATAAGAAATCTGAACGAAAATGAACAATACAAGTATCTTGGTGTACTAGAGAAAGAGGATATTTACCATCAGAATGTCAAAAGTAACGTCCAATCAGAATACAACAGAAGATTAAAGCTCGTTCTCAAATCAAAGCTAACGGGAAGAAACAAGATTTCTGCTATCAATACCTATGCAGTACCTGTTATAAGATATACAGCTGGAGTAATAAATTGGACAAAAGAAGAACTTTACCATCTTGACACCAAGACACGAAAACTACTTACTATACATCGCGGTTTCCATCCACGTGATGATGTTGACAGATTGTACCTCCCACGAACTGAAGGAGGAAGAGGATTGAAAAGTATTGAAGATACTGTTAGAGAAGAAGAGATTGCACTGAAAGAATATGTCAGCAATCATGAGGAGATAAAGAAGATAGTCAAAGAAGTTATTAAAGAACCAGAGGAAACAAAGAAAGAATACCAACAACGTTCACGCAAAGAGAGATTTGAACGATATCAAAGTAAACCTCTGCATGGAAGTTATAGTAGAGCTTGCATAGACAAGATGGACCAGGAAAGTACTTGGTTATGTCTGAATAAAGGTGACATCAAAATTGAAACAGAAGGAATGATAATTGCTGCACAAGATCAAGCTTTACAAACTAATTATCTGAAAAATAAATACAAGACAAGCGAGTCACCATTATGTCGACTATGTAAGGAGAAAGTTGAAACTGTTGACCACATTGTAGCTGGATGCAAAGTTCTGGCAGGTAAAGAATACATGGAAAGACATAATAAGGTCGCAGCAGCAATTCACTGGAGCCTGTGTAAAAAACATGAAATACCATGTGACGCACAAAACTGGTGGGACCATCAACCAGAGAAAGTGATGGAAAATGAGCACATTAAAATACTATGGGATTTTAACATTTATACAGACCAGAAGATTGAAGCAAGACGTCCTGATATAGTAGTGATTGACTTGAAAGAAAAGATTGTTAAACTGATTGACATTGCTGTACCGAAGGATTGTAGAATTGATGACAAGGAAGCAGAGAAAATAGACAAGTATCAGAAGTTACGAATCGAACTTGAAAGACTTTGGGAAATGAAGACGATGGTTATACCAATAGTAATAGGATCGTTAGGAACAATATCTAAACAACTAAAACATCACATCAAAAGACTTGAACTTAACAACATCAGTCTAATAGAAATACAAAAATCTGTAATTTTAGGAACGGCAAACATTTTAAGAAAGGTACTTCAACTCTCAGGTGCAGGATGAATACTCGAGTTGAAAATGTAAACCAGCAAACATATATGTAAATGTAATGTGTTATTTATGCTGAGAAATGAATAAATAATAATAATAATGTAAACTTTTATTTCATATTTTTGCACATACAACTGTAAACCTCACTATACCTAGGCAGTTTACAATTTGCTACTTGAATCGATATGAAGAAAATAGTTTGAGGAAAAAGAAGAAGAAGAAAAAAAAACAAAAACAAAAAAACAACAAAAAAAAAAAAACAACAACAACAAAAAAAACTAATAGCTAAGTAATTCAGGATTTGGCCATTCCTTGTTCCTACAGCAAAATATATAATACGTTGACCTTATCGAAATAGCTGAAATGCTCTTGATGATATACTTGGAGGTCTTATCGTCAAAACCAAGATCAGCCAGCATGTCAAGAAACGTTGTAGATTCTTTAGAAAAAATTCCTAAAGCGCTGATTGACAAATTTATGAAGCTAATATTTTTGAAATCATTGTTATTAGAAGAAAATAGTTCTTTGTACTTAGTTTGTTTTCTCAATAAGTTTTTCTCTAAGTTAGTTTCGTGTCCAACGGTCAGTTCGAGTATATATAGATGTTTGTCTGAAGTGGTTATCAAGAGGTCTGGTCGTTGACTATCTCCAGTGATAATTGAAGGGGAGTTGAAAGAAGGCAGGTCAACATACAGGATGATGTCTTTGATTGCTGACAAAGAGTTTGCGATAAACTGCAAGACAGAATTATGTCTCCAAGTATACCGACCCTGATTTAGGTAGGAACTACAACCAGCAACAACATGAAGAATTGATTCTGGTTGTAAGCACAGAGAACAATCTGAAGATGAAGAGATGCCCCATTTAACCAAATTTTTACGTGTGGGAAGAGTGTTATTTATGTAACGGATGGTGAAGTTGTAGATGTTTTTTGGTAGTTTACATTGTGCGAGTGACCAGACTTTATTAAACTGAGGAAGGGAGTTATTCAATACAGCTCTGAAAAATAGACCTTGGGAAGACAGTTGATTACATAGTTTGATTTCTTGACCTTCATGAAATTCTTTGATGATTTCTTTTGTTGATTTGTATCTGTCATATTGGATGTTGGTGTGACTTGCGGTTGATTCCCAGAGTTGTTTGATGTCTTCGTTAGGGGAGGCTTTGAGTACTTTTCTTAAAATAACTTGGCATTGGGTGAACTTGACAGACGGAGGATTTATGTTTAACCCGAATTTATTGATGGGAAGAAAAATATTGCTAAGAGTTCCAGAAACTGGAATTTCTAGCCATTTGCGGATGTATCCTATAACAATATTATCAATATTCTCAGTTACCCATGTTTTTGATAAATCTGCAACCATAAAATGCCAAGATACTTTAGAAAGAACGTATCTGGAGTAGAGCAGTAGTTTATTTTTAGGGTGAAGTTCTTTAGCATCAATTTCTGTCATCAAGTCATTTATTATGTTGAGTAGATCTGATTTATGTGCCATGTTAGACATATCAAAGTCAAAATATCGCCCAAGATATTTGAAACTCTCTCCAATCTTGACTGTGGGGACAAGGTCATTGTTGATAATTAGTTTGGAGAGGAACTGGATGGATTTAGTGGAGGATTTCTTGATGCCAAACGTACTGCATTTATCAACTCTGATAATCATGTTTGACCATTGACACCAAAGAGAAAAGCGGTTTAGAAGATGTTGGTTTTCTGATTCTTGACCACTTACGACTGCTGCGTCATCAGCAAACTGGAACCAGTGTGTGGGGTTAATAGATTTTATTGAAAAACCAAATTGACGATATTTTGGAGCTTTGATGTGTTGAATGAAAGTATTGAAGCACATATTAAAAAGAAGAGGACTAAGACAATCACCTTGTAGAACGCCACGACCAACAGGGACGAAAGGAGTGGAGAAATGGGATGTGATGATGGATGTCTTGAAATCAGTATATAAGCTGTTTATGATATCTTTGATGTGATCTGGTATGTATGTATAATAATAATAATAATAATAATAATAATAATAATAATAATAATAATAATAATAATTAAATAAATAATAAATAATTGCGCGTGCAACAGGCTGTCAAGGTTATGTCGCTCTGAGCTCCGTTTTTTAATGAAATTTTAATAGCTCTTTGGACAAATCTTAAGGATCTAGCATCCTAAAATTGATTTTAAAGGTTAGTTTTAGTTTGTTATCAATTTAAATTGATTTGCCCTTTTATTTCAAGACTATCGTGTCATTCATAGTCGCGAGGAAATAGCTAGTTTAACATTGTTAGATTGCTTTTTCTTAATTAATTTGTTTATCTCAAACCAAGTTCATTAAAATAAGGACTTGTTCTGAAATATTATATATTGTAGGATAGTATTGCATCTCATATCACTTCTCTATTTTCTATTTTCTTAGTTTTTTCTACTAAAAAGGAAAGTAGTTCTCAAAACACTTTCCAATATCATCGGCTTAATTTGTTTGCAATTTTAACATAATTTTAACGTAGATCTAATTTGTGTTCTTATTTAACACATGTTAGTTTCAAACAGATCTACATTCTCTCCTATTTTTTCTAATAACATTAACTTATTTATAAAATCAAAACATTTTATTGAAATTTTTATAATTAGTATTATTATTTTGACCGTTAGCTAGATTTCTCGTTTGATTCGCAACCATTTTATCTGGAGCCAGCGCGCACATTACCGTTAAACAGAACGTGCACGCGCACGCCCGATGTGTCAGGGCCGCGCGAGCAACAAATGTGATTGCAAGTGCTCGTGCATGAAGACTTGAAGAATAAATAATGTATAAAGAAAAAATGACCCGTATCGCTCGTCAACCGGATAAAAAAGGAGCGCGTTCAACAGCGAAGGACCAGGCTGTGTTCGAAAAGTCATCTTCTGGAACAAACTCTGCCCAAAATGCTGACAAGGATAACCACGCCGAGGACATTCCTCAAAGAGGCCCTGATCAAGCACAACAACAAAGATTAATTCAAACTCGTAATAAATGGACAAGGGAAGAGTATAAAAAAGTGATTGAAGCTTACTACACAGCTCTAAACCATCCAACAACATCAATAACAACAGCCGCTTATGACATCTGGCGCAAAAATAATCCTCTATCAAGACCTAATATGGATGCTAATAAACTTGCAAATACAAGACGTGACATTATCAAAAACAAGCGACTGACGGACATTGAATTGCAAGCTATTAAAAACAATATAACGAATAATCAAAATGAAACACTTCGTAACTCTAAGTCAGACCGTAATGACGCTAATGAACAAGATGAAGTAATAACAGCGGATAATCCTGAGGATCAGCCAGCTGAACAAGAGCAGATCAAGGACGATGAAGAAAACATCGATGAGCAAGACCAAGAGGTGGAAGAAATGATAACCAACATCATGAGGAAATGGGAGATTGTAAAAGAGACAGCGATTGATGAGCGACCTGAGTTACCTAAAGTAAACAATTACAACAAGAACACCAAAGCAGTAATAGAATTAGCAAACAAAGCTCTTCAAAAGATCAAACAGGATCTTGGAAATAATCTAACTATTACTGAAGTCAATGAGTTATGCTATGCCAGTGCCTCATCAATTATCGATTCTCTTGGCATAAAGACAAGACGAAAGAAAGCTGCTAAAAATAAGCCAACGATCCCTAAATGGAGAAAGCAAATTGAAAATGATATTCGCAACATACGCAGTGAATTATCTATTCTTTGTGAAATAAGCAAGAATACAGACAACGTAAATGAGAAGAAAAGAAAATCTATCTTCAAAAAGCATAACATCAAGAACAAAGACGATATACAAATTGCTATAGAACATCTGAAACAACAACTGCAAGCTAAATCACAGCGGATTCGTCGACTTGACAAAAAACGGAAGTTATACCACCATAACAAGCTATACAAAGAAAACACTAAAAAGTTCTACCGAGATCTCGGGAAAAAGAAGATAGAAGTTCAAACACCACCTGAAAAAGAAGATGTTTAAATTTTTTGGTCCAATATATGGGAGAGAAAGAAAAGTCACAACGAGAACACTGAATGGATAAAACAAATAGAACAAGCAAATCAACTAACACCTGAGCAAGACTGGCCAGAAATATCGCTGGAAGAAACAGTGACAGCCATCAAACAATCTAGTAACTGGAAAACACCAGGAAAAGATGGTATTGCAAATTTCTGGTTGAAACATCTAACAACCTTACATAAAGATTTGACGAATGCTTATAATGATTGTATTAGAAATCCTGACGTATGTCCGAAGTGGCTAACATCTGGTACGACCTTCCTCTTACCAAAAAATGAAGAAACTGCCAATCCAAAGAATTATCGACCAATCACATGCCTACCGACGATGTACAAGATCTTAACATCGATACTAACATCTCGGACTTATACGCACTTCATCAACAATAACCTACTACCAGCTGAGCAAAAGGGATGCAGAAAAGGCAGTTATGGGTGCAAAGACCAACTACTTATCAACAAAGCCATAATGGAAGAAGTCAAAGCTAAGAAAAAAAACATCACCACAGCGTGGATAGACTACAAGAAAGCCTTTGACTCAGTTCCTCATACCTGGATATTGAAATGCTTACAAATGTATCATGTATCTCCAACCATGATATCATTCATCACGACCAACATGACAAAGTGGAATACATTAATCATGTAAAAGGAACAATAACATCACGTAACATCAATATCTTGTCGGTATCTTCCAAGGCGATTCATTGTCGCCTCTGCTTTTCTGTATCGCCCTCGCACCATTATCATATTTACTGAATGAGAGTGGATACGGATATAGAACAGGTAATAAAGTCATCAATCACCTGTTCTATATGGATGATCTAAAGACCTATACAAAGACAAACGACGAGCAAACAGGTTTACTTACCATAGTTAAAGGATACAGTGATGACATCGGAATGGAGTTCGGCCTAGACAAGTGTGCAAAAGCAACATTCAAGAATGGAAAATTAACACGTGCCGAAAACATCGAGCTTGATGTAACAACCACTATTCAAGATCTGGACCAAGAAGAAACGTACAAGTACCTTGGTGTGAACGAAGGAAATGGTATACAACATGCCATGATGAAGGAAAAAATCCGTAAAGAATATTACCGCAGGATACGTTTAGTTTTAAAATCAGAACTGAACGCTACCAATAAGATTGATGCTATAAACGCACTGGCTGTTCCAGTCGTAACATACAGCTATAACATTATCAACTGGAAAATGGAAGAACGCAAGTGCTTAGACAGAAAAACAAGAAAGTTGTTAACGATGAATAAAATGCACCACCCGAAGGCCGATGTGGATAGACTCTACTTGCCAAGAACAACAGGCGGTAGAGGTCTCATTCAAATTGAAACTTCTTACAAAACCACTACGATTGGCCTAGGCACTTACCTCAATGACAAAGAAGATCATCTACTTCAAATAGCTAAAGAGCATGACAAGGCAAAGAAATTGTTTTCTGTACACCGCGAGGCAAAGAAGTTTCGAAGAGAGCTTAATCTACCAGCCGTAGAGAAAACTTCAGCAAACGAACCATCTACCAATTATGCTCGAAGAACAAAAGTAAATGCGAAACAACAAGCTCAAGAACAACTAAAGAACAACTGGGAGGAAAAACTGCTACATGGAAAGTACCCGCGACGCCTTAATGACAACGATGTGGATCATGCACAAACGAACAAATGGCTAAAAACATCTGGCCTTAAATCTGAAACAGAAGGATTCATCATTGCCGCTCAAGACCAGTGTATCAAAACAAACTACTACAGAAACAAGATTCTTAAAGATGGCTGTAACCCGATGTGCAGAATATGCAGTCAACATCTAGAAACAATCGATCATGTTGTATCGGGATGTCCAGAGCTTGCTAAAACAGAATATATACATAGACATAACAAAGCAGCGATGTACATTCATTGGAAACTTTGTAAATATTATGACATAGACGTTACAGAAAGATACTACAAACACGAACCAACGACAGTCACTGAGAACGATCAAGTAACAATCCTATGGGATATGCCTATACAAACTGACAGAGAGATCACAGCAAACCGCCCAGATATTGTAGTTAAGGACAAAGTATACAAAACATGTTTATTGATAGACATGTCTGTACCCACAGAAAGAAACATCTCTATTAAAACTATGGAAAAACTATCTAAATATAAAGACCTGGAAATTGAAATTGAAAGAATGTGGGGCCTGAAAGCTACAACTGTACCTGTGATTATAGGCGCCCTTGGACTAATAAAGAAGGGATTAGATAACTTTATTAATAGAATACCAGGAAACATCAAAGTTATTGAGTTGCAAAAGATAGTACTTCTTGGTACAGCCCATATACTAAGGAGGACATTATCATATAAATAATATCCAATCACAAAATGTAAATATAGATGCCTTATGCTCAAGGGATGAACATGGTTCTATATTGTTGTAAAATGATGAAAGGAAAAATAAATCTAGATAATAATAATAATAATAATAATAATAATAATAATAATAATAATAATAATAATGGAAACTTTATTGAGTTTTTTACCTAAAGTTCAATTGTAAATCTCGCTAATAATAGGTAATTTACAATTGGCTACTTGAATCTATTTCAAAACATGAGAAAAACGATTTTCACTAATACTACAACAACTCTGGATTGTTCCATTCTTTGTTTCTGCAGCAGAAAATATAATAAGACGATCTAATGGCAATATTCATTAACTTCTTAATTATGTGGAGTCGTTCGTTGTTATTAAAATGAAGATCTTCTAACATGTTGATAAAATTTGCAGAATCGTTAGCGAATACACCAAGCGCACTGATTGACAGATTTACAAAAACTACATTTTTATAATGACTTTTCAAGCTATGTACAGACTCTTTATATTTGGCTTTTTTACGAGTAATATTTTTTGTAGATTTGATTCATAACCCACTGTTGGTTCAAGTATGTACAAGCACTCATCATTTTTAGTAGATATCAATAGATCTGGACGGTATTCATCACCAGTAATTGTTGACGGACTCTTGAAGTTAGATAGGTCGGCATATAGGGACGCTTCTACAATAGATTGAAAGGTTTTAGCGAGATAGAGAAGGACAGAGTCGTGTCTCCAAGTGAACCGACCTTGTTCAAGATATGAGTTACATCCAGCAATTACATGTAGAAGAGATTCAGGTTGAAGGCATGAGGTACAGTCTGAGGATGGTGAAAGACCCCACTTGGCTAGATTTTTGCGTGTAGGTAAAGTGTTGTTGATGTATCGAATTGTGAAGTTGAAAATGTTTTATGGTAATTTAGATTGTACAGTGGACCAAATGTTGTTTAGTTTAGGGAGTGAGAATTTTACTACACTTGAGAAGAAGCTACCTTGAGATAGTAGTTGGTTTTGTAGCTTCTCTTCATGTATAGCTTCGAAGTCTTTCGCCACATCTTTGGTAGACTTGTAGACGTCATACTGCAGATTAGTGTGGGTACTCGTTGATTTCCATAGTTGTTTTATTGACTCGTTGGGGGAATTCTTTAGGGCTTTTCTTGCCACTGATTGGCACTGGATGAACTTAACTGAAGGAGGAATGATGTTTTGACCATATTTATTGCAGGGGAGAAAAATGTTGCTTAGCGTTCCACATGTGGGGATATTTAACCATTTACGCATATACCCTAACACTAAGGAATCGAGACTTTCTTGAACCCAAGTCTTGGATAAATCTGCAACAGTGAAGTGCCAAGAAACTTTTGATAAGACATACCGGTTATAGAGGAGAAGTTTATTTTTTGGGTGTAAAGGCTTTCGGTCAATTTCGGACATTAATTTTTCAAAAGTAGTAATAAGCTCAGATTTATGTTTTTTGTTCGACATTTCAAAGTCAAAGTGCCTTCCTAGGTAGCAAAAAGAGTCACTCAATTTCACACAAGGAACCATATCGTTGTTAATTAAGAGTTTAGGGAGAAATTGCACTGATTTTGATGAATTCTTTTTGATGCCAAATGTTGAACACTTGTCAACTCTGATTTTCATGTCAGCCCATTGACACCATAATGAAAACCGATTTAGTTGGTGTTGATTTTCGTTTTCATGACCAGAAACAACAGCAGCATCATCAGCAAATTGGAACAAGTGAATTGGGTTAAGAAAAAGACCAAGTTGACGAAGTGAGAAACCAAACTGTTGATATTTGTCTACCTTTATGTGTTGAATAAATGTATTAAAACACATTATTATTAATGATAATAATAATAATAATAATAATAATAATAATAATAATAATAATAATATTATAACATTATTATTAATTAATAATAATTAATTAATTAATAATAATAATAATAATAATTATAATAATAATAATAATAATAATAATAATAATAATAATAATAATCAGAGTAATTATAATAACTTGGATAAGAGATACAATTTTGTTGTCAACAAACTAATCTTTGAGGCTAAAATGAATTATTTTTCTAAACTTATTACAGATGCTGGCTCTAACAGTAAAGATTTAGTTCGATTGATCGATTGCTACATCGTACACCTGAGAAAAAGCTACCTACCTCTTCCTCATCTGTTGATCTGTGTTCGGGATAGTTTCGGGATCCCTTTGTCGTGGACACGTGACCGCTCCACGAGGTTCGGTGTAAGTTTGTTTTGAAACTACATGCAATAATTTACACATCAAAATTAGCTTCTTAATCCAGCAAATCGTAAGTAATTGTGACAAAATTAATGTAAATCGTTTCTTAAATAATTGATTTATCATTTTATTGTGATTTATTGTGTATAAATCTGATTTGTTTATAGTTTTACCGTGATTGTTAAAATAAATCCCACGGGTTGAAAGAATGCTGTTGTCAAGTTGTTTATGTTGACGAACCTCCACAAAGTAAAAGATTTGGATAATAGTTATAAAATACGATGGCTTCAGGAAGAAGAGAAAGGTACGAAGACGAAGACGTAACTACTATGAGTGAATTTAAACAAGAGACTGTCGTAAGTAATGAGTTGATGTTTGTTCAACGAAACGATTGTCCCGATATCACAACACTCCGTGAGGAAAACGCCGTTCGACCACCCATACTTCAAGTACCGAATCCTTTCCAGAGTAACAGTGGTTACAACCTGAGATCCCATCGTGTTTTGAATCCAAGATTTGAAGCCAATGAAGTCGAAAGACAACAACGCAGCTTAGCAGCTGTCTGGTCAAGGGTCACTAAAGACATCGAGACAGAGATTAACCTACAAAAAACAATTATCTGTTCCACTCACGATAATCAAGCTCATAGAGGTTTTCGCCGTCTATTGGAACTATGGAATAAACTTGAGAGAGTTCATCCGCAGTATATTCAAGGTGTCAGAGAAGCAGCACGCCTACAGTTTGTGGAAGAGCGATATCGGGGTTTGAAACGGGAGACTGCGTGTTTGATCGAAGGTTGGAAGAATTCACTGGATACTCAGCAAGAACAAACAGACCACGTGGGTAATGTGCCCCCGAACACCGAAAATCCACCTTTAGCAAGCAGCCCGGTGTCAACTCCACATAGAGAGAAATTTAGAGCTATGTTGCTAACTAAAACAAGATTAGAATTCGCCAGGTCCAGACAAGCTGAGGACGCAGAAATGGCAAGAGCTACGTACGAAATGAACGTTAGGAAGGAACTACTAAGATTGGAAGAGGAAGCTGCGCTGGCCGAGATAGAGTGGAGAGTACAAACTGGGTGTGATCAACAAATCGATGGGGGTAAGTTCAGCACACCCATCACACAAATGTCACACAACACGACGAGACTCCCAATGACAAGCCCTATTCACCAGCAAACAACTCGTCTCACGCTTGATGAACTGTGTCCCCCTAAACATGATGCTAATCCTTTTGTCACGCGCTCCAATGGTCGTAGTAGCATGCGTAATGAACAGTGTCCCCCCGGACATGATGCCAATTCTTTTGTCACGCACTCCGATGGTCGTAGTAGCATGCGTAATGAACAGTGTCCCCCCGGACATGATGCCAATTCTTTTGTCACGCGCGCCGATGGTCGTAGTAGCATGCGTAATGAACAGTGTTCCCCCGGACATGATGCTAATCCCTTTGTCACGCGCTCCGATGGTCGTAGTAGCATGCGTAATGAACAGTGTCCCCCCGGACATGATGCGAATTCTTTTGTCACGCGCTCCGATGGTCGTAGTAGCATGCGTAATGAACAGTGTCCCCCCGGACATGATGTCAATTCCTTTGTCACGCGCTCCGATGGTCGTAGTAGCATGCGTAATGAACAGTGTCCCCCCGGACATGATGCCAATTCTTTTGTCACGCGCTCCGATGGTCGTAGTAGCATGCGTAATGAACAGTGTCCCCCCGGACATGATGTCAATTCTTTTGTCACGCGCTCCGATGGTCGTAGTAGCATGCGTAATGAACAGTGTTCCCCCGGACATGATGCTAATCCCTTTGTCACGCGCTCCGATGGTCGTAGTAGCATGCGTAATGAACAGTGTCCCCCCGGACATGATACCAATTCTTTTGTCACGCGCTCCGATGGTCGTAGTAGCGTGCGTAATGAACAGTGTCCCCCCGGATATGATGTTAATAATACTGCTGATGCACGTTGTGACATGCGTAGACCACTTGATACCCTTACTGCGATGTTCAAAATACAACTGCTTAACGGCATAAGGCCAACACCGTTTACTGGAAAACCAAGTGAATTTCCTTTCTTCAAATCTCAAGTCGAGTCGCACCTCGAGGACGATGACCTACTTACAGATACACAACGCCTTGAGTATCTACCCAAGTTCTTAGCCGGAGAAGCGCTCGAAGTGCTAAAAAGAAACAGAGGATGTTCCTATAAGGCAATTATGAAAACACTTGAACTTCGCTATGGGAGACCAATACAGGTGGCGCATTACTGCATAGAAGAACTAACAAATGGCCCAAAGATAAACTACGGTGACAACGTAGCTCTTCTCAACTTCAGTGAGAAACTATACTCCGCTACCAAAGTTCTTAAGGGAGACTACGAGAAGGAAATTAGCGTCGCCACTAATATGAGAAAACTTGTTAATCGTCTGCCTAATGACATGATATCAAAATGGCAGCAAGAGAACTACAAGATAACACAAGCGGGACGAAGCGCCGGACTTGCGGATGTCGCCGCGTTCGTGAAGAAGTACGCAGAGATTAAAAACGACCCCGTTTTTGGCGTACAGAAGAAGGATCCAAAGGACTCAAAACCTACCGAAAGACGCCCGGCTTCAGGCCAGAGGAGGCAAGCTACACTCACCGCAACGTCTGTCAAAGAACCTGTCGACAAAACCGCTGGCTGTCAAATCTGTGGCGGAAATGCACATAACCTAACTAAATGCCCGGTGATTCAACAATGTGATAAGGCAGCAGTAAGACGGCAATACGCAGCTTCGTATGGCTATTGTTTCAACTGCGGTCAAGCAAGACCTGGTCACGGCAGTGCCAATTGCCCATCTCTACCATCATGCAAACAATGTACTGCACCCCACCTCGACATTTTGCACCTCGAGCGGAAACCGATGAAGAATTCCACCTCCGCGACATCCAAGCCGGAAATAGGTGACAAGCAGGCAAGTCCTACCACAACAACGCCAAGCAACCCAGCACCAAAGACTGACGATCCAAAGGGCACGAACGCGACTCCAAAGACTAACAGCTCGAAGAACACTAACAATAAGACTACCAATGTCACTGCTGGCGCGTCTACCGTGAAGACCCACGTACTGCTTAATATTCTGCCGGTAACCATAACGACGGAAGATGGCCGCGCCGCCACAACCTACGCATTCCTAGATAATGGATGTACTGACACGTTGATTGACCGCGAGTTGGCCGACCACTTAGAGTTAAACGGCTCCCCAGAAGATTTGGAAGTAAACACCATCACGAACAACCACGTTGATATACGTTCTGAAAGGGTAAAATTCAAACTGTCAGCAGCTGACGGCACTGGACAAGACCTAGATGTAGAGGGCGCGTACATTCTTCCCGCACTTAACTTAGCTGTACCAGAATTACCTGATGAGATTGATTTATCGCAATATTCCCATCTAAACGACTTACAGTTTCCACAAGTTGGCATACGCCGCGTCTCTATCATTGTTGGAAGTAACTTACCGAATGCTCATGTCCAAAGTGAAGTTAGAGTACCCGAAGACCCTGGAAATGGCCTGTTTGGATTCCGTCATCCACTGGGATGGAGTATCGCAGGACCTATTAGTCAGAGATCGCACAGATCACTTCTTAATTGCACCATGCTGGATCGTCGACTGGATGATCAGGTGGAGAAGTTTTGGCGACTAGAAACTAATGGAGCTCTGAAGGTCAACGAAACAGGACTATCTGAGGATGACAAACGTGCGCTTCGAATCATCGAAGAAACTTCACAATACTCTGAAGGGCATTACGAGGTTGGTTTGTTGTGGAAGCACGACAATCCTAAGCTACCTCGTAGTCGAGCAACAGCGGAGAAACGACTGGCATCCCTGAAACGTAGGCTAACCAACCCAAGTAATGCTGATGTCGCTACCAAGTATCGTGAGGTAATGACCGACTACATAAGCAAGGGATATGCCCGCAAACTAGATTCAGAAGAAGCAGATCGTGACGGTGGCCGGTGCTGGTATCTACCACACCATCCCGTACTTAATCCCAATAAGCCTGGAAAGGTACGTATTGTATTTGACGCTGCAGCAGAGACGGAAGGCACCTCCCTCAATAAGAACCTACTCCAGGGACCTGATATGACCAATAACCTCACAGGTGTGTTACTGCGCTTTCGTCAAGGTACTGTGGCTTTCGCAGCTGATGTAGAGGCCATGTTTCACCAAGTGCGAGTGAAACCTGAAGACCAAGACGCGCTAAGATTCCTTTGGTGGAACAATGGCTTCGATCAGGAACCAGATGTGTACGTAATGCAAGTTCATATTTTTGGTGCTACCTGTTCACCTTGCATAGCGAACTCTGTTCTTAAGAGAGCAGCTACTGACAGCGCAGAAGATTTCTCCCCAAAGACAGTCACAGCAGTCCACCAAAACTTCTATGTTGATGACGCCTTAGTATCTACCAACGATGAGGAATCCGCAATACAACTTGCATCCGAGATGACGGAGATTCTTGACCGTGGCGGATTTCGCTTGACAAAGTTTACGTCAAATAATAAGGAAGTGCTGTCAACGATTCCCAGAGAAAGAAGAGCAAATCCGAACCTCAACTTGGACCTAGATGAGCTTCCCGTTGAAAGGGCGCTTGGAGTCAGGTGGTGGGCGGAAACAGACGAACTAGGTTTTGAAGTTAAAGACCTTGGTCGCCCAGAAACAAAGAGGGGTATCCTGTCCACTGTTTGTTCCTTATATGACCCGATTGGATTTGCAGCTCCCGTGGTTCTGTCAGCGAAAACACTTGTACAAGACCTCTGGAGGTTAAATGTTTCATGGGATCAGCCACTCGAACCTGAACATCTGCAGCGATGGAGGAGTTGGAAGGAGCTACTCCCTTCACTAGCGATGTTGCGCATCCCACGAAGTTATTTCTTACCTGATCTTAATGATGCGTCAGCATGCCAGATTGGTCTACACCATTTCTCAGATGCCTCTGAGGTCGGGTATGGAACTGCCTCTTACTTGAGAATCCAATATCCAGACGAAAGTGTTCACTGCACCCTTGTTATGGGCAAGGCTAGAAACGCTCCGTTGAAGTTCACAAGTATCCCCAGACTGGAGCTTCAAGCTGCTGTACTGGCTACTCGTGTTAATGGCACGTTACATCGCGAGCTCGAGTTACCAATCCAACAAACTCGCTATTGGACAGACAGCGAAATCGTTCTTCATTATCTCAGAAGTAAAACTCGTAGATTCAAGACCTTTGTCGCTAACAGAATTGAGGAAATCAAGGAGAGCTCCATGGTAGACGAATGGCGACACGTTCCCGGCACGCTGAACCCTGCGGATGACGCGTCGAGAGGGATTCTTCCCAGTGACCTGACACCGACTCATCGTTGGCTTCACGGTCCAGACTTCTTGTGGCAACCTAATTCGCATTGGCCTAAGTCTATTGAAGTAGACCTCGAAGTTCCTGCTGAGTTGCTAGAAGTTAAAGGAGAGGGAAAAAGGCAGATCAACTCAAATGTCATACTGACCCAAGGAGAAACAGCAACCAGTGATAGCAATCCTGAAAGGATTCTACAGATGATAAACAGTTGTTCGGACTGGACTGTGCTCCGACGACGCATTGCTTGGCTTCAACGCTTTGTTAAATATGTGGCTGACCGCAGAACAGTCCCCACTGGCGAACTTACTGCTGACGACTACGAGAACGCCACAACCGCAATTATTAGAATAGCGCAGAAATCAGCTTACCAATCTGAGATTAATGACCTCACAAAGAATGTTGCAACGAAGACCACCAGTAAGATCGCAAGTTTCAATCCAGTGCTTGACACCAATGGTTTGATCCGATGCAGTGGACGTGCAAGAAATGCTCCTACAACCTCACATCGACAGATTATAGTACCAAGAGGTCACGTGGCACAGCTCATAGTCAAGTTTACACACACGATGATTGGGCATCTTGGTCGAGAGCATGTACTAGCAAAGCTTCGGGAACGATTCTGGATCCCCAAAGCAAGGGTTGTGATCCGTTCTGTCCTTAGCCATTGTATTACATGTAAGAAGCTAAACGCCAAGCCCATTGTTCAGCAGATGGCTCCTCTCCCGAAGGACCGGGTTACTGCCTTCGAGCCTCCCTTCTGCTACACAGGAATGGATTTCTTCGGTCCAATGCACGTGAAACATGGTAGAGGGACCGCCAAGAGGTGGTGTTGTTTGTTTACATGCTTAAATACTAGAAGTGTCCACTTGGAGCTCGTCAATTCTCTTGACACAGACGACTTCATTCTATGCCTCAGACGTTTCTTAAACCGAAGAGGTGACATAACTCACTTGAGATGCGACAGAGGTACGAACTTTGTTGGGGCTGAGCGAGAGCTCAGAGAAGGCCTTCAACAATGGAATCAAGCCCAGATCGAGCGGGAGCTCTCCCAAAGAGGATGTAGGTGGATATTTCAACCCCCTACTGCATCAAGTATGTCAGGAGTCTGGGAAAGACTAGTTCGAAGTGCCAAGTGCGTAATCAAGGCAACCATTGGTCTACAAACTCTTACAGATCCCGCTCTCTATACACTACTTACTGAAGTTGAGCGTATCCTAAATGGACGAGCACTTACAGCTAACTCCGACGATCCCGAAGACTTACAAGCGCTTACACCAGCCCATTTTCTGATGCAGAGGAAAACAATGAGTCTTCCGCCGGGTCTATTTGACGAGAATGACCTTTACCACAGAAGGAAGTGGAGACAAATCCAGTACATGGCCAACGTATTTTGGAGAAGGTGGCTAAAGGAGTATATACCAATTTTACAGCAGAGATCTAAATGGCTCAAAGCGTTTCCCAACCTGAAGACAAACGCTCTGGTCCTACTTGTAGACCACACTACTCCCAGAGGACGCTGGCTCCTTGGCCGAGTTCTGGAGACCTACCCTGGACCTGATGGAATGGTGCGTACCGTCAAGGTCAAGACGAAGAATGGGGAACTTGTACGTCCCATACAGAAGCTGTGCCTGTTAGAAGGAGACTTGACAGCTACACATTAGACTCTATAAATCGTTCGATTTGTTATAATTAATATTGTTAAGTTGAGACTTCCTTATAGTCGCCTCAAGGTGGCCGGTATGTTCGGGATAGTTTCGGGATCCCTTTGTCGTGGACACGTGACCGCTCCACGAGGTTCGGTGTAAGTTTGTTTTGAAACTACATGCAATAATTTACACATCAAAATTAGCTTCTTAATCCAGCAAATCGTAAGTAATTGTGACAAAATTAATGTAAATCGTTTCTTAAATAATTGATTTATCATTTTATTGTGATTTATTGTGTATAAATCTGATTTGTTTATAGTTTTACCGTGATTGTTAAAATAAATCCCACGGGTTGAAAGAATGCTGTTGTCAAGTTGTTTATGTTGACGAACCTCCACAATCTGGCTAATAATTTTGTACACTTTTTTAAGAACCCCAAAATTGTTAAGAAATGGTTTTGTTTCTACATTACATCCTTCCCATAATTTCTCTAACCTTGACTTAGCTCAACTGGATTGTCAACTTGATTCATTTTTACCTATTTCGATTGATGATCACATCACTCCTATTATTATTATTATTATTATTATTATTATTATTATTATTATTATTATTATTATTATTATTATTATTATTATTATTATTATTATTATTATTATTATTATTATTATTATTATTATTATTATTATTATTATTATTATTATTATTATTATTATTATTATTATTATTATTATTATTATTATTATTATTATTATTATTATTATTATTATTATTATTATTATTATTATTATTATTATTATTATTATTATTATTATTATTATTATTATTATTATTATTATTATTATTATTATTATTATTATTATTATTATTATTATTATTATTATTATTATTATTATTATTATTATTATTATTATTATTATTATTATTATTATTATTATTATTATTATTATTATTATTATTATTATTATTATTATTATTATTATTATTATTATTATTATTATTATTATTATTATTATTAAGTGTAAAAATGTACTTTAAAAGTTTTTCCTTTAACGTAACGAGTTCTGTAATTATCCGTGCAAGAAAAGGCCGTTAACAAAACAGGAGACAATTTAAACAAAAGACAAGGCAGGCTTGCTGGTAATCCGGTTGAATGCTATGAAAATGTGTTTGAAAAAGTTCCTCGTCTGTTCTGTTTTTTTTTTTAATCTAATCCTCGCAGCGCTAGCCGTACAGCTCAATCTTCATTCCAGTTCGGTAATTCCAGCTTTTAGGAAGGACACGGATGTACCTTGCGACAATAGCGGGAATCAAGTCATTATTTACAATATTATTGGCGTCCGTGTTGCCCTCCAAAATATGTCCTTTTTTGTAGTCTGCAAACACGACTCCGTCATCGCTGTATTGCAAGCTGTATGTCTTGACCCAATAACCAACTATTGATCCTTGAGTTGCGATTGCACACACATAAACTTGGTGAAGGAAATCTACCTGAAGCCATGGCCTCAAGTCGTTATTGCGCGCCATCCAAAACGAGATTTTGTCAGTTTTAGGTGAAGAAAGTCGAGCGAGGTATCCATGAAAAAATTCAATTTCAGTGCCTAGTTCCCCAAACTCAGCGGACGATGCTGTTATTTGGTGATCAGAGATACGCTTATCCTTCATACCAAGGGCTGTAAGGAAAACAAAAAATGAAAAATCAATGGCAATAATGAATAACTATCAAATTTATTATACGACAAAGTAGTTCAGTACGTAAAAAAAACACATGGATAAAAGAAACGTCACGGGTCGTTGCTCTGTAATATGTGAAAGATCATTTATCTTCACGTATTTTAAAAAAATTGTATTACACTTCTTATATACAGTCATATATAGTTATATATATTTTACTGCATATAGATATTTCAATATTGTAAATGTTTTACGCAATTCAGCTTTCCGGCTAAGGAAGTACCCGATACCGTATACTCCCCCAAGTGAAGTGTCAGGCAGTACCCGATACCGTATACTCGCCAACATGCAGTGTCAGTACCCGATACAGTATATACTCGCCTACATGAAGTGTCAGGCAGTACCCGATACCGTATACTCGCCCACATGAAGTGTCAGGGAGTACCCGATACCTCACTCTTCTCTTCTTCCTTTATGTTGTTATGCATGGTAGAAATCGCACTTGTCAATTAAAATTGATTATCCGATGAGAAGTTAGAAAAGCAATAACATCTTTGAGTTGTAAACAAGTCCCCGCGCGCTTCTCGCTCTATCACGCTCTTTTCTGGTGAAATGTGTAATGGATAATTTAGTGGTAATCTAGCTATCTAATAGGGCTGAGCATTTTTAATTATCAAATGTGAATACTGCGTAAAGCGGCGTTTACACGAGCAATTCCTTGTCAAAAATTGCTCGTGTAGATGGAGTAAAATGGACAATTTTTCCTTGACAAGGAAAAGCGGGCGTGAACGAAAACTTGTTCATCATCTACACGAGCAAGGAAACCTTGTTAATAAGAAACGGTCAAGGAAAACTTGCTGATTGTCTACACGAGCGATGACAGTGTCAAGGGAAAATTGTCAAGGAAAAATTTTAACTCTCTGAAAGAAAATAGCTAGTACGTATGAACTTTTATTTCAACATGCACTTTTGACATTTCAACTTGTATATGTAGAACTATAAGATTCAAATTAAAAACAAAAAATAGACTTATAAAGATCTCGGCGATGGAGAAATATCTCACAAAAAGAAGTAAATAGCTTGCAGGAATTATTGCAAACGGCTTATATGTGGATGGCAAAAAAACATACCGGCTCCACGTTTCTTGTCATGTACTGTCATTTTCGTCCTCAGTTCTGATTACAATAAGCTTGTTCATGTTTTTTTTAGGTTTTTAATTTGCATTTCCATCCACTCCCTAAACTGGCAGTCCTACTTTGTTGACAACGATCTTGTATGAAACGTTTTTTGTTGTGAATCCTAAAGGTCTCCGTGTTATGAATTGCCCGTAAGAATTGATGAATGAACAGAGTGAAATTATCTTCGTGAGTCGTGCTCGTCTTGCAAATATGTGTTTTGTTTTTGTTTTTATGAATGTTTTGTCGCCCTCGATTTTTGTAAACTTTGAAAAGTAGATTAGTCGATAAGTAATGATTGAAAAACGCCACGACGAATCCACGAAGAATACGGCCTTTTTTAACATCTGACAAACTCTTCAAGAAAATATAACTTGTAAAATCTCCAGCATTAACTATTCAAATTTGCATGTCAAACCTCTTCAAGCGGTCAGCTTAGCTTTACCATTTTCATTTTCTTTGTCCAGTGTAAAATTTTGTAGATAAATTTCAGTAAACTGCAAAAAAATTGATTGTTTTGGCGCCCACTAAAACTGGTCAACACATTTTGAGTGAATCTACATGGACGGGCGTATGTTGTACGTATTTTTGAAATCCGGGCTTCCTGTGATCAATTTCTCAATTATGGTGCTCCGCTTAAAATTTAATCGCAAAGATATTTGATAAAACGTTTTCCAAACATATCCAAAGAATTTTTACAAACTTCATTTCTTGTTGCGTGATGTTATTTTATTTAAATCATTTAGTACTTTTTTGCAAAAAAAGGAAGACAATTAGTTAAACATTTTGTGACTTGGCTTTTAATGAGCTTAATTAAATATGTACATTTCCGATTACTTTTTACAATACACTACTTTTTACAGTTATCACAAAAAAAAAAGAAAACACTGAGTGGGGGCTGTTATGAAAGATAAATTTTTTGATATAATTTCAAATTATCTCTCGAAGAAAAACTGCGTCTATGAGTAATTTCTTTCGTTTTCTTCTTTCTTTTTCAGTACTATTTCATCAATCTTCCTCTACTCTTAATCTTATAATAACTAACCGGTCCCAGATCGAGTTTTAATTAACACTGGCCTCTTTCACACAAATATAATGTCTTTAAACTCACCTATATTACAAGGACCCATAGGATAGTCGATGTACTCACTGTCGATCGCTTCTGTCATGTTCTCTGGGTTTGACTCATGGTTCCCTTTGTTCAATTGACATTCCTTCTTTGTTCGATAGAAGTTAATGCTCTTACAACAGCTTTGTGCACTGGCGCAAGCTTCGATACAGACTTCTCTATCGCCAAGGAAAGAATAGGTTGTTACGACATGACCTACGAGCTTGTAGCCATCTCGTACTGTTGTCTGTATATCAGGAGAACAAAGCCGAGCTGATGAGGATGTAATAAGCAAGAGCAACAAAATGGTGTCCAGCATTGTATCAGTGACAGAACACCAGTGAATTAGAAACTTAAACGCAACGATGTGCCTATCGAGGTCACATACGGGATATCTATTAATTAGATCGTTATTGGTGTCGCCAATGGCGATAAAGACGTGTCTTACGTTACAAATAATTAAAAGAATTGTTTTTGCCACACAAGAAAATGGGTATTAGTAGAAGTAAATAGGACTCCATGCTGTTGTAATTGGACGAGCTAAAATCCAATTTGCAGTCAGAGGAATTTTTCGAGTTCAATTATTTCCATACCTTGGTTTTTATATTGATAAAGTGACTGGGTTCTAGACTTCAAAAACTAAGCATAAGTCATTAAAAACATATTCACATAACCAAAACACAAATATAAACATCAGTTCTATGGTATTCTAGTTCATTTGCTAGTTGGTTTTTAATTATATTGAAATTATGAAGGAATGTTTTGTAAGGACACTGTCCCTCCACTACGTACATTTCTTGTAATATTCATGCATTCATAAATTTATCTGTATTTATCCGATTTTAACCAATCTTTTATAATTCATTTAACATGTTTTCTTGAAAAATGCCCAAATTATAAATGATATAAACAAGTTAAATTATGAATGGTTTCAATGATTTGTATTTTTCTCAACTAGAACCCAATCCCTTTTTTCAATATGAAACCGGCCAATTCAGACAAGCACGGAGTCCTGTTAGATATATCATCATAAATGTTTTATGCATCTAATAAAGCAATAAATTTTCGAATGAACTGAACAGTCTGACAACCTCAGTTTGAATGTGTGATTTTCATAACTAAATACGTCATTAGTTAACCAACTATCCTTCCACTCTAGCTAAAAATGCAACAAGTCTAAAAGTCATTGTAACTTTTAAAACATAACAAACTGAAATTCAAGCTCTGGGAAAATGTAAATGTGTATATTTTCCAGATTTTCATGTGGCTGGCTGGTCAAAATTGTTCAAATAAAAAAACGATTTTTACAAATACAGTAAATAAAACTTTCTAAGAACCTTAAATAAATAGCGTTCATTGTAAAATCGTTTTTCTCTACTTTTCTTTCTAGTTTTACGCATTTCGACTATCCTCCATGAGTCAAAATGCTTTCGTTCGTGTTGTGCTAGTTTGCGCCGAAGTTCTTGTTGTCTTTCTTGCTTTCTTCAAACATTTCATTCAAACTGTCCAGCAGTAACTCTAAATAACTTCAGGTTTGTTTGTGCACTGTCATATTCTCATTTTCGGTAGTATTTTTATTCGAAACTTGACCACCATTTTGAATTTTCTGAACAAAACCAAACAAAGCTGGAATGAAACTGCATTCTGATTGGCTCAAAAACATCTCTATTATTTTAAAATTGAACAGCTTGGAGTCTTTTAAAAAAGATACAATTAAAAAACGATCCAATTATATTCCAAATTGAACGGTTTGATGAAAATGCGTGCGTTCTCTGTTTGAGATTAAAGAGCGATGATATAATTAGTCCGAAAATTATTTCACCTTGATATGACTACCTTCTCAAAATAAAGATAGAGTACATGCTAGAAAAGCAAAAATAAAAGTTATAATACAGTGTTAAATTGTTTTAAGTTTGTGAAAGTAGATATCACTATAGCAGAGCAGTTTTAAAAGTTACTATTCTCAGTTGAAAATAGTGCTTAGTAAACAATTGAATCCAATTAAATATGGATAATTTTGCGCTATTTAGCTCTTTTTTCCAATAACTAAAAAATTGCTACTTAAATCAATATTTGCCATAGAGTGCACACACTACAAGTGTGCCACATAAATACCCGGGGATTGATTAAGGCAGACAGAATTCAGGACTAGTTAGAATTTTTAAATAAGACCCCCAAAAGGACCCAAAATTCTATCCAGAATGACGTGGCAATATATGGCTTTTCCGTCTGGAACTGTATTCAAACAAATGTGCCAAGTTATTGCATCTATAGGAATAATTGGACCCATGGTCGTTAAATCGAAGCCTGTTTTTTGAATATCAATGATGGAAATAAAATGACCCTAAAAGGTATGAACTTAAATTCTGTGAGTCTGCAAACCTTTGAAAGACCGTAGAATATACGAGATCTCCGATTTTTATATATGGGAGCCCCCACCCCTCACCCCGGGGGATGAAACCACTAAATGGTGCTATTTTATATGCAATTTGATGGTGCCAATTCTATTGTCTCCTTTTGTTTGATTAGTTCTATAAACATAATATTTGTTTTCTTCAACAGTTTCAAATTTTCAGAACGAGATATTTGACTATGAAAAGGCCATTTGCTTCGGTATTTGTTTTTCTATGGTACACCTCCGTTAGTATTCATTTATTTGATTATTTAAACCAATTTTAAACTAATACTGATTTTAATACTGATTTACTGATTTGGGATCATGATGCCTGCTGCAATTATACGAACCGTGATAGAGAACTTATTTTCGAAAAGAAGAGTCCGGCTTATCAACAGTGTCTCACAGCTCCCATGCTCGGAAAACCGCTCACATCAAATGGAGGTGTATACAGTTACTTAGCAACGAGGATTACCAAGAAAACTAATCAAATAAGGCACTGTAGACAACTTTTCTTAAAAAGGTAAAAACTGAACCAACCACTGATAGCTATTGGAGTAATATCAACCAAACAACAAACAAAACAAATAAACTACACAATCAAATAAACCAATACATAAAAAGCGCAACATTTAAAGAAGATGACAAAAAAGGAATCAGGCTGCATAATTTATTTAATTTTAGACAAAACAACATCTTGAACATTCTATTCCATGTCGTTTGTCTGTTGTAATACCCTCCAGTTTACTGATCGAACTTATCCCTCGCGCATGCATGCATATCCATTCTCTGGTATTTTCTCAGTGGGTCGGGTAGATCTTCATCAAGATTCAACTTCACCAGGTTTGGGTCCGTTGGTTTTCTCTGAAGAAGAAATTAATTCAAAGTTTTGATTTTCATGGAACGCTCCAGAGTTTTTGAAACAGAGAAGGAGGGAGGGGAGGGGAGAGGGGGGGATTCAAGGGGAGGTAAGGGGTGAATGAAATTTCATTTGAAATCAAATTTGACTAAAAAAGTAGATATTACTGGCAAAAAGGTGTTTGGTTAGTTACACCCGTTACCACCCCTAAAAGTCCCCCTCAGATCTGGGGAATACATAATAAATAAATTAACAATGTTGAGGCATTTGTTTTAAAAGGTTAAAATGTAAAGAACATATTGCCTGCACCAATCGAGTAATGCCATTGATCATGGTTCAAAACACACACAGAATTAATATATGTCAACTTAGAAGATTTACCATCGGTTTTCTCCGTGTCTGTGTCCTCGTCTTCATTGTAATCAAGCTCACTTTCATCTTTGTCTGACATATGAAATGAATAGGAATAAGCGGTAAACCGGTAACACATTGTTCATTAAAATGTTGAAGTTGCAGTCAGGATTCATATTAACCAAAATATGTAAAGTTTTTTTTACTCTGACTTATTGTGATAATTGATAAGATGTTTCGACCATTCTATGATCTTCATCAGTTGTTTTTAACTAGAACAACTGAAAAAAGGTATGATACAAGACATCGTCTCTTTCGTTGTTGAATAAAGCAGCTAGCAACAACCTGTCTAATGTAATGCAATGCAAGTAATGTAATGCAATGCAATGCAATGCAATGTTTTAAAACTGTCTGTTAATAAATGTATAGTCAGTGTGATCTTGCTAAGTTTTCGTATTTTGAACATCATATGATGTCGACACAAATTAATAAAAAAGCTGGATTACGTCAACAAAGGGCGCGTTCTGACATTGTATTAGGCTGACTTCTGATCGTCACTTAGTCGAAAGTCATATTCCCAAGAGAGATGATAAGACAGCGAATCACAACTACTGAATGCGATGATTAATTCATATTTATGCCTATTTTGAATAATTTAGGACCGCAAGTAAATATCCCAAAGAACAACAGCATTCTGTGCCACGCAATGAATAATAAAGTAAAGTTGAGTTTGTTTGCCTCTTACCGTTACACTTGTACATGAGTTTAGTTTGTTTGATATCTCCCTCGCTTAGCCCATCACGCTGACCTAGTTCAACATTTGGTTTCTTTGGTACCATAACTGGTTTTCCCCTCTCTTTACTGCCTTGGTAACGAGAGTAATGCATGATGCTCTTGTAATCATAATCCTGGTCACGCGAGTCGACCCACTTTTGATCCACTTTGTTAAATTGATCTCTTACCCATTGTTCTGTAAAATAATACACGATAATGTAATGATATAGTTGTTTTTGAGAGTCCTGAAAGAGGGTACCAAATCCCCATTCCCAGCCTAATTTTTATCCAAATCCCAATGCCCAAACTACAAATTCCAATATAAGTAGTGTAAATAAAATATTGTTTGAAGATTGACTATTTAACTGAGCTAGTCTTTTGTAGTATTCATTCCACTTTTTGTCTTCTGTCATGCGAGATAACAGATAAAAACACAAAATGCATAATTTCTAACAATATTTGAGTTTTTACAGAGATCGAAACGGGGCAATAAGAGAAAATCCTAGTCAAAAAGTTGAATTATTTTTTTCCAAATCCCAATGAAAAAAACTCCCAATGGAAAAATCCCAATTCAGAGGCTTCAAAAAAAGGCAAATCCAAATTTACCTTTAAATTTCAGGACCCTCTTATTTTGAAAGGGGCCACTTCAACTTTAAACTGTATTGGACTGAGCTAATAATTTAGTTTCGTATACATTGGACTCAGCATCTTCCATCTCATTGGTCAAGAGGCCACAAGTATTTCTAAACATCAGCGTCTGGGTATTACCTATATGTATTATTGGCGCGCGCCAGCGATTTTTTCAGTGGTCTGATTTTTATCTGCAGGCCAGTTATTGGAAGCGATTTTATCTTAGCGCGTTCGCAATTTTCATTCAAGTATGAAAAATGACACACACTTTCTCGGCAAATGTTATTGAGCTTAGACTACGACTTCGTCCAATAGCACTTACTTCGACATTGATAATTATGGATAGAATCAAAGCCTCATACAATGATTGTTTAGTATGTAGGGTATTGATTCCGATTGGTGCGCAAACTGTGCTAGGACGATCGATTTTATTAAAGTGTATATCCTATATATTTTTTTAATTAAAAAAAATAAAATAAAATGTAAAAAAAAGATGAAAAAATAAAAAAAGGGCATGATCGTCTTTTGGATTGATTTAACAAATCAAAAACAGTTTACCGTGTTTGATACACTGATCAAAACACGCGGGATGTTGAGAGAACACGATAGGGGCGTAGGAAACCACAACGCGTATCAGAGTGGTTTCCAGCTTCTCGAGTGTTCTCAAAACATCCCAAGTGTTTTGAGCAGAGTATCAAACACGGAAAACTGTTTTTGATTTGTTTTGTAAAATGACAAACGCTGAAACAAAGACTGAAAAAGCGAATTCAAACTAAACTCTCCCCACGTTACATTTTATTCAAACTGACCAATAAGCGCGCGCAATAGATACGAATCTGGCAGTTGCAATGCTAGCGCGCTAAAATGACGACAGCTCGTTTTGATACTCTCATCAAACATGGTTTTTGACCAATCGTAGCGTGCGTACTATCCCAATTATTTTATAAAATGGTTTTGAATTTATGGCACTAATATTTTGTCCTTACTGTGACTGTACTAACCTGGTCTCATATTTTCTTCTTTGATTGTGATATATTCATCACGATCTGGACGCTCTTGTTCGTGAAAAAAACCAATGGCATGGCCAATTTCGTGGATAGCTGCACCAAGTGAGCAGGGACTGTAAATGATCGAGTTGTCGTTAAGCCCGATTTACACAGTGCGATTTTAATTTCTAGAATAAGTCGCACACGCTCTAAAACGTGTTTTAGATTATGTCCTACGACTAGGTTTAAAAGGTTTTGAACCTCACGACTACTTGTATACTACAAAAGGCACACGACAAATTGTAAAAAAGTCTTGATCTGAGATTTAGAAATCAATGTTTTCTAATATATTCAAAGTATGATTTTAATTTAACCCGACCCATTTGTAAAGGACATTTCGTTAGTTCTGTGAGCCCGTGTGTTCATTTCCAGTAAAAAAAAATAGTATGAATTCGTGACATATCAAACAATTACTGTCGTTCTTTGGGGTTCCTGTGTAATTTTCATTTTTTTGGGTTCCCTGTCCTTCTAAACCCAATTCAAAATGGCTGTCAGTTGGGTAAAGTTGTTCACTGCAATCTTTGCAAGTCGAATTTTGCCGAGAATTTTGGCCGTAAATAGTATAAAATCACCAAAAAAGAGTCCATTGTCATTTCCAAATAAGGTAAGATTACCAAATATGGTTATGGGTGCAAACGACAGTTTTCTTCAGATGAATGTTTGATATGTATATTGCGACAAATTACAATGTGATTATCGTATAATTTAGCCTGGGGAATGTATATCAATTAGCTATTTTTACTAAATATGATACACCAGTTTTCATAGTGTTTTAAATTGAACGTGTTTTGAACGGGTTTTTATTGTTGTTGTTGAACCTTCATACATCTATTTGTCATAAAAACAGATGATTGAATTCAAAATTTAATTTCTTTTTTTTTTTAAATTAAATCTATTTGCTTTTACTTACTTTGACCTTGATCCAATTGAAATAAGTTGTCCTGGCCTGCGCACATAGCCGACTCTAGCTCTGCAATCCCTTAAAGATAATGGCAAATTACAAGTTACGCCAGTAAGTAGAGAGAGCAACACAACGACTGAACGAGCTTTTTAATGATATATAACAAGATGGCTGACCATAACAAGAGGGAGAAAATAGTCAGGCGTCGCTCGTACGAGCGCGCGCATTAACTCAATCCGCAGGTCAGAAGGCCTGCTGGCGTTAGCTTTATCATCATATCGTTCATCAAACTTAGACAATCTTTCTGTTGAACAGTACGTCGATAAGAATGGAACTTCTTTATCTAAATAGATTTACAAAAATGGTACTGACATCTGGCAATATATCTAGATGATGACATCATAGAGACCTCAAAGCGCATTATGTTCATTTTTAAGGGTTATAAAGATATAACATGCATAACATGCAAAATCATACCTACCCAGCATACTGGAATTCAGCATAACTTCTTTGATTGGTTCTTTTCACAAACTTCAAACACGTCTTTTTTGTCCAATCTTCCATTGCTTTTTTGGCAAGATTTTGGCCAGCTTTGTCTGATAATAATAGATAGTTATATATAATCATCAAATTCATTAATGATGCAAAATCTCTACCGTGAAGACATGTACTGATGCAGTATTCCTCCTGATTTGCATAAGGTTTAGCTTTAAATGTCTTGGCCAAATTACATCTAATTTCAAACACTTTTATTTTTTTTATTTTATAGCAGCAACGATTAGGCCTTTTGTAGCGGTCAAATCGCCTTTGCGTGTCCTTTTTTGTTATTTGTATTTCAGTGTTTATTTAGTGTTTGTCCTTTGGGATTTGATATGTAAATTTGTTGTAATTTAAGTTCAGTTACGCGTAAATTTTAGTCAGTTCAAGTCAGTATATCGTTCGTCAGTTAAAGTTGTAAATTTAGTCTCTAGTTCAAGTCAAAGTCCGGCTACGTATGTAAGTAATTTTCCTTCGTTTTTCTAGTTATATGTAATTTATGTCTTCGTACGTTTATACTAAGTTGATTTTGTATGTTTATAGTTGTATCGTAAGTAAAGACGCATATCAAAAACGTAGCTTGTTGAAGTCTACATTATACAAATACGTACCAATATGGAGCAGTTTAATCAAGGAATAAGAAGAGAGAAAGCATATGCCTCGAAAAGATCAAGGTCTGGTTATCTTGGACGAATAACGCACATTTATAGTAAAATCGAGCAACTTATGGTCAACTCCAACGACGTAAAAGCAGCGGAAAAATTAAAAGAAGATTTGAACTATGCTTATGAAGGATTTATAGCAGCTAACAAAGACTTCATTGAATTTACCGATGACGACGCAGAATTACAAAATGCTATTCAACTTTTTGAGAACCAAACAAAGGGAAAACTAGAATTTGACGAATATTTCAATCAATGGCTGTCCAAATTCAACCAAGATTCAGCACCGAATACCAATGAAAAACATGATGAAATTCTCTCGCAAAACAAGAAATCAAATAGTAAAGTGAGTTCAAGTTATTCCTCTTCAAATAAAAGCGACAGAATTAAAGAGCTGAAAGCTAGACAGACAGCAACTCAAATAAGAGCTTCACATCTCAAAGAATTTCAAGAACTAGAAAAACAACAGCTTCAGTTGGAGCAGCAACGTCGTATGCTGGAGGTTAAAAGCGAGTTAGACCAAGTAGATGCTGAAAGGAGGATTTGGGAAGAAGTAGAAGTCTCCGACAACAAAGGTCATCATGAGCTACGATTTCAAGAGTCGAAGGATGTGAATCCGTTTGATACCACCGACTTAAACGAAGTGTCTAATGGTCTTACAGGAAATCAACACGTGTTAGCCCCCCCACAAGATTATGTTACACCAAACTATCGTCAAGGAAAATTTGAATTGAGTGCTCCACCACGATTTACAGTATCTTCTAATGTTAATCAACGTGGACAGTCCATGTTACCGATTGATGGTGATTTACCAACCGCGCCAAAATTCCATGGTCCATGTATAAAGTTTACACCAGCTGCAAACGATCCTCAGATTTCTCGCATGTCTATTTGCAAGCCAGATGTCTCTTCTCAAGAAAGTAAAGAAATTACCAAGTTGGTTGAATTACAAGAGTCTATGGTGCAATGTCATAAATCAATTACTTCAGCCATGATGAATCGATTCACTCTACCACAAGCAAATATGATGACGTTCTCAGGTGATCCATTGGATTATTGGACCTTTATTACATTTTTCGACAACAACATTGTAAAGAACACTCTATCTGACAGTGAACGATTGGTTTACTTGCTACAGCATTGTACAGGAAAGGCTAAGGATGCTATCAAGTGTTGTGCAACTCTGGATTCCTCGCGTGGCTACAAGGAAGCAAGAAAGATCTTAAGTCGATATTTTGGTGAACCGTACCATATCGCCACTGCACACGTAAACCTGCTCACGAATGGTCCTGCCATTAAACCGTTTAAATCTGCTGATCTGCTTGAGTTCTCTATGGAAATGAAGTCGTGTGTGAACACCTTGACTGCTATTGGCTATTTGAATGACATCAACAGCACTGATAACCTGAGAAGAATAGTAGAAAGATTGCCCTTCAATTTGAGAACAAAGTGGCTGTCAAGAACCAGATCACTGCGAAGAATGTCTGTTAAACCAGGAATAAAGGAACTGTGTGACTTTGTTGAAGAACAAGCTGATGAAGCAAACGATCCTGTCTTCGGTGATATATTGTCATCTAAGTCTAAAACCTCACCAAGCAAGCCTGAACAAGTAGCAAGAAATCTGCCAAAGAAATCGTTTTTCCAGCCTACACATCGTAATGGTACAACTATGGTGACTCAAGTTACTACACAAGAACCCAAACAACAGTCTGAAATTCAAAGTAAACAAGAAACGTGTCCTGCGTGCAATGGTCGTCATGCTCTCCAAAGATGCTTCAAGTTTAAGGCGATGACAAACGACGAACGAGTAGAGGTCTTAAAAAGGGATCACATTTGTTTTAACTGCTTCACCAGGGGTCACTATGCTGTAGGATGTGCCCAACCACCATCTTGTGCTGTAAGTAACTACAAGTCAAAGCACCAAACCATCATGCATCGATCAAGTGCATCTACGTCATCTAAAGACACAAGTTCCAAAGAAAGTGATAATACCAACGGTAAAGAAGAGAAGTCACAAACCCCTCAAGCTCAGAACAACGTCATCGGGGCCGGTTCTTGCACCCAAAGTAAAGTATTTCTGAAAATAGTTCCTGTGAGGATAAAGAACCAACGTGGTAACTTTGTAGAGACATATGCGCTTCTGGACAGTGGATCGGATATATCATTGTGTGACAAGCAATTACTGTCTGACTTACAGCTGGAAAGTACTGAGAGGAGTTTTTTCCTGACTACACAAGAGAAGAGAGACAGTTACAGAATGGGAAGAGAAACCTCGTTAGCTATTGAGTCAATGGACAGTGCTACAACCATCACCATGCCACGAGTATGGGCGATTGAACCATTGAAAGTATCTGGAAGCAGCATCCCTACAGCAAACGAAATCGCAAGTTGGCCTCATCTGCAGGACGTTACTATTTCTGAACTGCCTGATCGTAAAGTGAAGTTGTTAATTGGGTGTGATGTTCCGGACGCCTTTTATGTTCTCGACGAAAGAAGAGGAGCTGCTGGCGAGCCATATGGTGTACGCACTCCGTTAGGATGGTCAGTGTTTGGTCCTCATGAAGCTACAAAGAACAGTGAGTCGTCTCAAGTATTCTTTACATCTGCCAATTACAGTGTTTTTGAACAAACATCTAAAGACCAAGAACTTACAGTACAGCTAGAGAAGTTCTGGAAGTCTGATTTTGGAGACTCGTTGCTTTGCCACAAGCCCAGTCTATCTGTTGATGATGCAACCGCCCTTAACTTGATGGAAGAATCTGCAAGATTGATTGATGGCCATTATCAGTTGGCTCTGCCTTGGAAGCACTACCCACCATTCTTGCCGAACAACAGAATACTTGCAGAACAAAGATTGAAGTATTTAAAGAGGAAACTTTTGTCTAATGACGAGATTTACACGAAATACTGTACAACCATCAATAGCTATCTTGACAATGGTTATGCCGTGAAGGTTCCAGAAGAAGATTTACTCGTAACAGACAGGCTAGTGTGGTATCTACCTCACCATGGAGTGTTCCACCCTCAGAAGCCAGAAAAACTTCGTGTAGTGTATGACTGTGCAGCCAAGTACCGCAACACATCTTTGAATGATCAACTCTTCCAAGGACCAAATCTTACGAACAGTCTTGTGGGAGTACTTACCCGGTTCCGTGAAAACTCCATCGCTATAGTAGCAGACATTGAAGCCATGTATCACCAAGTTCTAGTAGACCCAAGAGATCAAGACGCTTTGAGGTTCCTTTGGTGGCCGACTGATGATCTCTCTCTGCAACCTGAAGAGTATAAAATGCCAAGTTGCGCTAGCTTTAGTTTGAGAAAGACAGCTGAAGATAACAGACACCTTTATGATGATGATGTAGTCAACTCTGCACTAAAGAACTTCTATGTAGATGATTTCCTGAAATCCACAAGAACAGTTGAAGAGGCCAAGCACATGGTACAAGACATGACAGAATTGATGGCAAAGGGTGGTTTTCGTCTGACAAAATGGTTAAGCAACAAAAGAGAAGTGTTACTAGAAATCCCTACCAGTGAAAGAGCAAAGTCCATTTCTTCAGTGAACCTGGATCTAGATGACTTGCCGTCTGATAGAACGCTTGGAGTACTGTGGGATGTAAACAAAGACAAGTTTACTTTCAAGATTACCTTAAAGGACAAGCCTGTCACAAGAAGAGGTATTTTGTCAGTTTCAAGTTCCATCTATGATCCATTGGGGTTCGTCGCACCTGTGATACTACCTGCCAAGAAGCTGCTACAAGATTTGACGAGACAGAAGCTAGACTGGGACGAAGAATTAGACAAGGACGATGCTTGCAGGTGGAAAGACTGGTTAGAGGACATTCCAAACCTTGCCAATGTTACCATTGAACGAGCCATAATTCCAGAATGCTTTGGAGATGTTAAGATATTCCAGTTTCATCATTTTGCTGATGCATCGGAGAAGAGTTACGCAGCAGTCACCTACAGCAGAATGGTAGATGTTAACGATAATGTTCATTGTTCTTTACTGATGGGAAAGAGCCGCCTTGCTCCCGTTAAAGCCATAAGTATACCCAGGCTAGAGTTATCAGCAGCAGCACTATCTGTTAAACTTGATAAGATGTTAAAGGAAGAACTGCAACTACCTATCCACGACTCAGTATTTTGGACGGACTCTACCACAGTTCTTGGATACATCATGAACACAACAAGTCGTTTCCACACGTTTGTAGCTAATCGCTTGTCAATAATTCATGATGGTTCTCAACCAACCCAGTGGCGATATGTTCCATCAAATCAAAACCCGGCCGACTGTGCTACAAGAGGTTTAACAACACAAGAATTATGCAGTGAAGAAAATGAATGGTTTAAAGGTCCAAAGTTCCTTTGGAAATCCGAACATGACTGGCCTACCCCTCTGTATCAACCGGTAGACGAAAAGTTGCTTGAAACAAAGAAAGATTGCAAGACATGTCACACAACATCTTCAGATGAACACACAGGACTCGACAAAGTCATTAATTACCATTCATCATGGTTCAAGCTCAAGAAATCGGTTGCGTGGCTTCTACGTTTTCGAAAGTACATCACATCCCAGACAAAGAAAGGAAACAAGTACCTTGCCGTACCTAGAGGGAAACTTACCTTGATGGAGTTACAGTTTGCTGAAACGCAAATAGTCAAGCATGTACAAAGTAAATGCTATCCGGAAGTACTAACTAGTCATCCAAAAGAGAAGAATCACAGAGCACGTAGACGACTTCTAGGTCCATTATACAAGCTAAATCCCATTGTACACAGCGATGGTTTGTTGAGAGTTGGAGGGAGACTATCTATGGCACCATTGGACCATGATTTACGACATCCAATAATTCTGCCTGGTAGTCATCACGCGACGCATTTGATCATCAGGCATTGTCACGAGAACATTGGCCATTCTGGTCAAAATTTTGTTCGTTCCATTTTACGAGAGAAGTTCTGGATAACCAAAGATAAATCTACTGTGCATAAAGTCCTTTAAGACTGTCGGGAAATGAGTGACGTCACAGAGGAGCGCGAGCTCATTAGTTCAATAAAAGATCAAGCCGAACCAGGTCTAATCTTTATGTTGTAAAACACAACATTGGTGCCGAAACCCGGTTTTTGGACATCATGTCCAAAAATGAGACAGTATCCCAAGATGAAACCACTCTACATGAAATGAGAGCAATTAGAGCATCGTACAAGTACCAAATCAAACATGAATTAATCGAAGCAAGCAATATCATGGCATCCAAGAATCCTAAGCAAACAAGTATAGAAGTGTTACTGAACAAAATTGAACCAATGATTGAAAAAATTCATGCCCTAGATGTAGCGATGGCCATGACATTCACGAAGCAAGAAAATATAGAGAAAGAAATAGAAGCAGCTCTTACGTACGAAGATGAAGTTCTAAATCAGATTTCAAAGATAAAGATAGTCATCGGGCAGTCTTACCGAAGCTCACGTGATATCGTCTGCGGCAATACACTGCATAGATCAAAGCCTCTCACTTTCACTCCACTACCTCTACGGAAAGACGAACAGAAAAACAACCTGATGGATGACGAAACTACTGTTCAAGAAAATGAAAACGTAGCACCAAGCTCGCCAGCTCAGACCATCGCTGCAATTCAAAACAATAGCAAGATTTCGACTCAACCAAAGAAGTCGCTCAAACAAATCCGCCCAAGATATACGAAAACGAAACATCTGTTGCGAACAAAATACACTATTAGAAAGCTAGTAAACCAGCTGAGCAATACAACACCAATAGCAATCAGCAATCAAACATCAAGATCACGGACGACAAACACATTCAAAACTAATCAAACGACAACATGTTGCAAGAAATCAAAGGAAACACTCAAAGAAGCAACTCTACTAGCATTAAAAATGAAGAAGACAAAGTACGCCCCTTGGTGGGTAGGGTTCTATAAGCGACAAATAGGACATTTGAAAAAAACCCTAAAAAACTGTCATTTGTTCTTCATTGTAAATAGCATTTTTCATTCAAAGTGACTTTCAATTGTTGTCGGCCGGGAGAATGTCGGGAAATTAGTGACGTCACAGAGGAGCGCGAGCTCATTAGTTCAATAAAAGATCAAGCCGAACCAGGTCTAATCTTTATGTTGTAAAACACAACAAAGACTGCGTAGTCTGCAAGAGAAGAAACGCAAAACGGGGCGAACAAGTGATGGCTGATTTGCCAGAAGATCGACTGACACCAGACAAGCCTCCATTCACCTACGTAGGGGTTGACTATTTTGGACCTCTTGTGCGTCAAGGTCGGAGTCAAGTGAAAAGATATGGCTGCTTGTTTACATGCCTAACAACCAGAGCAATCCATATTGAAATCGTTCATAGTCTAGACACCAGTTCTTTCATTGATGCCCTCAGAAGATTCATCAGCCGCAGAGGTAATCCTGAGCTCATCCGAAGTGACAATGGTACTAACTTCGTCGGTGGAGAACGTGAATTGAAAGAAGCCATAATCGAATGGAACCAAGAGAAGATCAATAATGTTCTATATCAGAAGGGTATTAAATGGAAATTTAATCCCCCTTTATATTCACACATGGGTGGTGTATGGGAGAGACAGATACGTACCATCAGACGAATACTGAATGTGTTACTCGGGGAGCAGCTAGTAACAGACGAATCTTTGCTGACTCTGATGGCTGAAGTCGAAGCGATCGTGAATTCTCGTCCTATGACTCCGCTCAGCAACGATCCAAACGACCTAGAGCCTTTAACACCAAACCATTTGTTACTACTTCGTAAAGGTCCTAATTGTTTGCCACCTGGTATATTCACACAAGACGACTTGTCTTCTAGAAGAAGATGGCGCCAGATTAAGTACTTAGCAGATTTCTTTTTTGGAGACGGTGAACGAAAGAATATCTTCCTCTCCTACAGAAACGTCAAAAATGGGATGAGTCTAGCAGAAATGTAGCTGTTAACGATCTGGTACTTGTAGAAGACGCAGCCTTACCTCGTGGTCAATGGCAGTTAGGACGAATCATCCAAGTACTTCCAGATAAACAAGGATTTGTCAGATCAGCAAGTGTTAAAGTCAAAGATACAACATTAACAAGGCCCATCACAAAACTGTATTTATTAGAAATCAATTAATTCGTTAATTGGACAATTTGAAGTAATTGAACAATAATAATAACTTATGAACACTTTAATATATACCCACGTGGACAAATTAATGAACAGTAGTGACCGCTTAGTTCAATATTATTTAGTTATCTTACTACTGCAAGATCGGGGCCGGTGTGTAGTGGTCAAATCGCCTGTGCGTGTCCTTTTTTGTTATTTGTATTTTAGTGTTTATTTAGTGTTTGTCCTTTGGGATTTGATATGTAAATATGTTGTAATTTAAGTTCAGTTACGCGTAAATTTTAGTCAGTTCAAGTCAGTATATCGTTCGTCAGTTAAAGTTGTAAATTTAGTCTCTAGTTCAAGTCAAAGTCCGGCTACGTATGTAAGTAATTTTCCTTCGTTTTTCTAGTTATACGTAATTTATGTCTTCGTTTATACTAAGTTGATTTTGTATGTTTATAGTTGTATCGTAAGTAAAGACGCATATCAAAAACGTAGCTTGTTGAAGTCTACACCTTTGATGAATAATATTATAAATTATAAATGAAATGTTACCGAATGGATACTTAGTTGAACACATTGCTAGAGAAGGTAGAGGTGGTGGTGTTGGTATTTTATTTAAAAAATCTTTAAAGATGAAAAACATTCGCATGAAGAAGTTCAAATCGTTTGACGTCACTCTCCTCTGCGGGACATTTCTCTATTTTTGTAATCTACAGACCACCTCCGAGCAACAGAAACAATTTTCCTGGCTCTACATTTTTTGGGGAGTTTCTCTACTTTACTAGAACAGTTTTCTACTGGATGAAAATCTGTATTGATTGTTGGAGATTTTAATTTTCATCTGGAAGATTCTTCTGACTCTCTTGCTCGTAGATTTTTAAATATTTTGGATTGTTTTGATCTTACACAACATGTTACGTAATCCACTTATAATGAAAAACACATCTTGGATCTTTTAATAACCAGAGCAGATGAAAATGTCATTGAAAATGTTTCTGTTTGTGATCCTGCTATTTCTGATCATGCTGCTGTGTTTTTGGGACTTATTGATCAGCAAACCACCATTTGAAAGAAGAGTTTTTGGTTGTCGTAAGCTAAAATCTGTGGATCTCAACTCTTTTTGTAATGATGTTTCGAACTCTTTATTATTAAAATCTCCTTCAACTGATCCATCTAGCCTTGTGGATCAGTATGAGACTGTGTTGACTTCCATCCTTGACCAGCACACACCATGTGAAGACCGTCTTATCACTGTGTGTCCATCTGCACCTTGGTACATAGAGGGGGACATTGGGATTTGCGGTGTTGCGGTGTTGTCCTTATTTTTGTGCGGTGTTACGGTGAACGAGGCTGAAAAATTGCGATATTGCGGTGATGTAAAACCTCGCGATGTGCGATATTTAAGTTAGTTTACGTGCGGTGCACGGTGAAATGAAAATTTTTTTCGGAGTTGCGATTTCAATCCAACCAAAATGTTTTTTTTCACGTGACTCATGAAAAAACGCGGTGACGGTGTTGTGTTTAATTTTTTTGCGGTGTTGCGGTGTTTACCATCGATTTTTTGCGGTGTTGCGGTGTTCGAGACTCCCCAATGTCCCCCTCTACATACAATGAGGAAATTAAGACAGCTAAAATTAAACGAAGGCGGTTGGAGAGAGCATGGCGAAAGACTCGTTTCACCATTCATCGCCAATTTTATGTCGATCAGTGTTATGTCGTGCGCAATATGATTAAAGAAGCTAAGAACGAGTTTTTTCAAACATTATATCTGCATGAGAATCAATCAAACCAACGAGTTTTGTTCTCCACTTTTCAGAAATGGACTAATATGACGGCTCTGCAAAATTTTTCCTCCTTCAAATAAACTTGCAGATTCTTTTGCTGAATTTTTTTAAGGATAAAATAAAGACCATTCAGACTGGATTCGAGTGTTCATCCGAAAATATCACTTTTCCTGAGCATTGTTTGTCATTTGACTCTCATTGTTTGTCATTTTTTCAAGAGATTTCAGAGTTATTAAAGATGATTTTACCTTTGATACCAAAATCTTGTAATCTCGATCCTGTATCTATCGATAGCCTGTAGATTTTTTCCAACTAATCTGAAGCATGCAATTGTAAAGCCGGTTCTCAAAAAGCAAGGAATGTCAACAGAACAATTTTCTAGTTTTCGACCTGTCTCTAATTTAAAGTTTATTTCTGTAAAGGTTAAGGCTGTAGAAAAGGCTGTCTCTGTTCAACTCACTGATCATCTTGATAAGAACTGCATGCACGAGGCTTTTCAATCCACATATAAGAAATCACATAGTGTAGTTTTTTTAATGAAAATTTTGAAAAAATTTGATGAAAACTTTCAGAACTTGCAGTGAACAACTTTGCCAACCAAGCAGCCATTTTGAATTTTGTTTAAGGTAATTCCGTAGAAATAAAACTGCCCAATGAAATTTTGTTATACTTATTCTAAAAAAAACAATTTTGAGAAACGCTTTCAGAAAATACAATAAAAAAGGGGGGTTACCGACTTCGTTTTTGTACAATATGACGTCAAAGTTCATTATTTACCTAAATTTCTATTGAATGTGTAATAAACGACTCCCTTAGGCCATAACCACCTGTCTTTAATAGCAGCTCGACGTGTGCGGCCATTTTTAATCGGTGCATAAACTTCTAACTGGTCTTTTGTCAAAAGCATGTCACCCTCTACTTGGAAGATCGCCTTGATCGCTGGCTTGGCTAAATAATAAGAAACATACAAAAAATGTAAAGAGAACAACAAAGGAAAATTCTAAGATATTGTAATGGATTAGTGAAGATCGCAGATTCGATTTAAGAAGAAAATCAGTTTGTCCAAAATATCACACAAAACATAACCTATATGAAATAAATCAAAATAGAAAAGCGTTTCCGCCACTTTGCTCATTTGTTTAAGATAAATCCCCTGCGTGCCACTTGAATGAAATAATCTCGATATATAAAGCACACATTTAGAGACCGGAGAAGTCTTAGCAGAAAAGCACTCTCGTGGCATAATTAATCGAGGGAGAAGAAGAATCAAACAAATTCACTATTGTGAAGCCATTTACGCCTTTTCAAACTATAAAAAACACACGTCGCGAAGAATGCAGAACGGATATGTGCAATTGGCGTGTAGATATATTGATGAAAGGAATTTTTAAACGATGTTAGAATTACATTAAGGAGTATGGTTTTCCCACAATTTTGCCCACAGTAGACCAGGTACACGTTCTTCATTGCTCAGGTGGCTGAGCTTCAATTGTAGGTAAATTAAAAAAAAGTCATGACAAAACCATTGGTACATGTATTTAAATTGTTTTTAATTTGGATTGGTGCATTCCCACGGGATGTACCTCGTACAATAGAATATATCACATACTAACGAGGCTTAGCCTGAACAATGATGAACATGAAACTGGACTATTCCTATTCCTATTTCTTTGGATTTTACCCCTCAATTATCCTCTAACAACGAATTTTTAACTAGGAATTACCTTGGCTGGTCCAGACGAAAAAAACAACGAATACCAAAGCAATTGCAAACTTCATCGCGGTAGGAAACTAGTTCTATAAAAAGATAAGGATGAATGAGATATCAACAAAATTGATATAAATCATAATATCTGTAAATTCTGGAGTAGATTATTATCAGTCCAAACTAAACTAATAATTTAAGTAACGTTCCGAGTAAGAACTAGTGTAGCAAACGGCAATGGAATGCATAAAGGTGTTAATTGTGTATTGTTTAAATGCTTAATCTGATTGGCTGAAACAAGAAAATTGGCCTTTTTTCAAACTTTTGGGATATTTTTCCTATATTTTGTTCAAAATCTCATTTCAGTTTTATTAAAGCGATCTTATTTTTTTCCATGAGAAAATTTTACCGTGGGTCTCACTATGAAAAGCAAACTTCTTCTAGCCATTGTTTTGAGCAATTATGATTGGACAAAACCATTAAACGCAAAAGAAACACAGTCTTGTAAACAGCATTTTGTAGATTTTACTTAAGAAATGTGTAACCCTTAGCTTTATACATCAACATCGTGAAAATTAAAGAATTTCTACGAGGGAAAGGTTTTTTTGCCGCAGAACAATAGAAACCTCACTAGTTCTTACGCGCATTGTTACTTAAACATATTATTTGGTTGAATTCCCATATCAATTTTATAAACATGCGAAAAAAACCCTAAAAATCTGAAAATAAAACTTCGTGTCAGTGCTCCTTAAAATAACTACATGATTCTTACCGGTTTATTGCTAGTTGATCACCCTTCTCTGTAATCCACGGGAATAAAGAGCAAAGGATTTTATGCGTAAGATTTATAGCCGTAAATAATTATACAGGTCACAAAACAAGCTGGTCTTTTAATATCACAATCAATCAAAATCCGTTTAAAACGCTAATAATTTAGAAACTCATTACAATATATTTGAAAAAATTCTATAACAAAATAATCAAAAGGTACCATGTATGTACCCTTTAAAAAGTACCTGGTTAAAACAACTCCCCCTCCCCACCAAATGGTTATAGCACTTTCAAATGGTTAACTCAACTAGTTCAACCAAAATAAATAGGTTTGACTAAACCACAGGTAATTATATTGTCTGTTTGAATATTCGTTTTTTTTTTAACCCAAAAATGACATTTCATTCAAAATACAATTGGTTCTTTCTAGTGCATTTATTTAACAGTTTTTTTGTTGATGTTTTAACCAGACAGATTTTACCGTACAATAAAAGAACAAACTTTCACAAAATGTGCTGATGGGTGTTAATTTTAGTTGATTGTCTGTCTGTCTGTGGATTTGTTTTGTTCGCTTTTGAACCATGCAGTTTAAATGAATTTTCCGTTTTCAAGATTGATTGCTTTACTTCTTCATAATATAATATTTGTCGGAATGGTAGATAAACTAATACGTTTGATTATTTTATCAAAAACGTTCGATAACGAGTTTATTTAGTAATCTAAAGCTCAATTAGAAATGGTGTCACTGATAAAAGTTGCAAATCGCATATGTACCACCAGTGATTACTACTCCACCCACCTCAGATTATTTGACATCACACAGACCTGTTTCCAAGCAAGGGTTTTAATTGATTTCTAACCAGAAAAACATATTTCCTGTTATTTTTTGTAAGTGAGAAATGGATGAGAAATTCTACTTCAGAACTGAAAATGTATGAATCTCGTAAGAATTTGCATAGTAGAAATGACAATAAAAACTGAGAGATTCTTAAAAAAAGTCATGTAATATGGAAATCCCAACCCACTCTCTCCTCCCCATCCATTTTCTAATGGCATTGATTTTAAGTGGCTGTCTCTGAAATTTAAAAGTCATTTATAAAACAATTTTTGATTGATGTGAAAAAATCTCAAGTGAGCTGTCATAGCCTAAAATGTTTATTCCCCCCTAGGACAAGACTGAACTGATACATTATTTCATAGCTCAAATCAAAGAGGGCATTATAACCTACAAATATGTGTCTGTATTTAGAGTTTAATTGCTTTATTTTGTTTGTTATTGTTTTTTGTTGTTGTTGTTTGTCTGTTTGCTGTTGTCGTTATTTTTTATCGATTTTTGTTGTTTAAAACGCGTCAGGGTATTAAAAAGTATATTATTGCAACAATTATCAATATCTGAAAAACGGAAAAAAAATGAAAAACGGAGATTAACTTTTTAGGATCACTAATTAGGACTATTTTTTAACTGTTGGACAATTTAGAATGCTATCGGAAAGGAGAGTAAACATTTTTTTCTAAAGTACAACATTTCAGAGATATTCTCTCTAATCTCAAAAATAGTGAAAGTTTTTAAAATCAAAGTAATGCATAAGAAAACCTGGACATTGAAATGGCTTGAAACTTTCATAACAACGTGCTTTGAGTTGCTCATTTCAAAAATGAAATAAAAATCAAATGTTAAAGTTTTTCTTTGTCAAAGTGATCATTTTGAGGGTTTATAATACAAGATTAAAAATTGCAGAAAACTGCAGAGCCAAGACATTTAAAATGCTCCTAAAAATCAGCTGATTGATAGCGGAGCTCTGCGCGGAGCACCATAATTAAGAAACTATGGTAAACCATGGAGCTCATTTGAAATCAACTACAGGAAGCCCGGATTTCGAAAATACTTCCGTCCGTGTACCACTTCCGCGTGAAAACGCTGACCTGTTTTAGTGAGCGCCAAAACAATCATTATTTTTGCAGTTCACTGAAATTTTTCTACAAAATGTATTTCTACACTGGACAAAGAGCACGAAAATGGTACAGCTAACCTGACGGCTTGAAGAGATTTGACTGAGAAAGAGACACAAAGAGCGCGGCGCGAAAAAGAAAAATAACTACGATTCAACCATGAAAAGCTACTTCAAAATATTTTCACTGACAAAATGGGTAAAAGTCGCTCATGGCGCTGTTTTCAACCATCCAAATGTGCAGTCATGCAGAGCTGTCATAATTCCCTCAATAGTCATTCAAAGATGGAGATTTTACAAGTTGTATTTTTTGGAAGAATTTATTTGACAAGTTTGTCCGATTGTAAAAAAGGCCGTATTCTTCATGGATTCTTCGTTTTTCAGTCATAACTTCAGTCGACTAATTTGCTTCTAAAAGTTAACTCGACGGCTACAAAACTTTCATAAAAACAAAAACAAAACAAATATGCGCTGCATTTGCAGCAATTCGAAAGAGGTGAACAGAAAGACGAACACGACTCACGAAGATAATTTCACTCTGTTCATACATCAATTTTAACGGGATGTTCATAACACGAGAGCTGTAGGATCAATGCAGATTTTTCAACTATTTACGACAAAAAACTTTTCACACAAGATTTTTGTCAACAAAGTAGGACTGCCATTTCAGGGAGTGGATGGAAATGCAAATTTAGCACAATGTGTGATCGAACAACACGAGCTTGCCATCACCGTTCAGTTAAACTGTATTGTGTAAACTTTTTAGAGGCAGTGAAAATGTTTTTTTGCTACTTTTAAAATTCTGAAAACATGAACAAGCTTATTGTAATCAGCACTGAGGACGAAAATGTCAGTGGAAAAGTGGCAGTACAGGATAAGAAACGTGGCGCCGGTATGTTTACATTTGTTAATTTCTTTTTTTTTTGCCATCAACATGGAAGCAGTTTACTATAAACTATTTACTCCTTTTTACTCGTGCCCGGGCCCTTAGGCCGAGGGCACGAGTATTAAATTAGGTTCAGTTTTTTTTTGATTCCAAGTCGAAAGTCTATGCAAGTTCAGACAAGCCTGAATTGCCTATATCATTGTCCAACATCACCCTCCCTATCCTAGTTTAGATCTAACCTCCCCCTCCCCATCCATTAACCTTGCACGTATGGTGAGAACTCAGACTTTATCCCTCTGCCATTTTTTTCAGCGAAACGTGTGGGAATATTATAATTTCTAACTCCAATAAAAAAAAAATAATAAAGCGTCGTATACCAAATCAGTTTTTTTGTTTATACAAGAAATTACGATGATTAGACTCTATTGTCTTTTTTGTGCGGTCGTTTGCAAAAAATACCCCTGTTCAGTTTGTTTATTTTTTTACACATGCACATGCGCAATGTCATGCGTTATTCCAAATGTCGACAAAACAAACTACAAAATAGTATAAATTGCAGTAACCTGTTCACAAAGAAGAGATCTAACTAGCAGTATATTCATAGGTTCGATTTTAGTAGCATTTGGTTTGTTTACACGACGTTTGTTCCCTACGTTACTCGTCGTTTGACCGTGGGAAGCTAGTTAATTACGAAGCGAGAATCAGTTGTGACTAGGCGTTCCTTTCTGTCAGAAGAAGAGGGAAGAAGATTGGTAGCTAGTAATCAACCACGAGGGATTTTTCATCGATCTGGCTTGTTCGAATTGTTTTTGCGGGCGATGAAAGTAAATCAAACCATGATAATACCCCTTCCCAATGTAAGGGAGCTCTTTTAGGAGCTAAAAGACGAAGAGAACAGCAAAAATGTGGTCGCTACTCCTTCCATTCGTGAGGAAACTGCCCTGGCAGTGAAAAACGAAGAGACCAACATGGTCGCCACGCCTGTCTTAGCATCAAATTAACGGAATTAACAAAGAGAGTGACAGTATACTCGATCTGACAAAGTTAAAATAAGCAAACATTGTATAAGAAATCTGCTAGAGATAATTGCATGTTGTTGATTCGTGACTGGATCTATAAGGTAACTCTTTTTTGCTGTTATTAGTATATTCGGTAGTGTTGAATGTAAGAAAATTTAATCTATTAAAATACCTTGCAAAATGTTTGTAAAAATAAAATCCATATTGTTGTAAAACATAAACTCAGTTTTTGCGTGAATTACATTTTTTATTATTTTACCCTTGTTATGTCATTTTCACTGTCAAGTTGTTGATTTTTTTTGTTTTCATTCTTATGTTTAAAATGTTTAAATATGAATTATGGAGTCCATGTATATGCGATGTTTCCAAATGTACAGTTTGATATGTGCTTGTCAGTAACTGGACATATGGGATATATTGGCCTTATTTTTATGGGCTATATTCAAAGAAATTTCTAAAACCGGGAATGGAATAAGGGATAAGAATTACATCAAGGCAGTAGGTTAACATGATTACCGAAGAAATAAAAATAAAATGACTTTCCTTCCTTTTCAACTTTTTTTGTCTTGTTTTGTTTTGTCTTGTTTTTTGTTTCTTGTTTTTTCTTCTTCAGTTTTTTAAGAAACCTCCGTTTTTTGGGCACGAGTTAACCCTGAATTCAGGGTCTAGTTGTAAGATATTTCTCCATCGCTGAGACCTTTATGTTTTTTTTGTCGTTATTGTTTTTAATTTGATTCTTGTAATTCTTTGATTTGTTATTGAATTGCAATAAATTGCTTGTATTCGTCAGTGTACTCATCTGCAAGTTGAAATGTCAAAAGTTCATGTTGAAATAAAAGTTCATACATACTAGCTATTTTTTTTAAAACGAGTTATGCAGTATTCACATTTGATAATTAAAAATACACAGCCGTATTAGATAGCTAGATTACCGATATGTTTAGGTGAAGTTTTTGTCAATTTTTATAACATTTTCAAACCTAAAAAGAGCATAAAGCCAGCAACGCGCGGGGATTTGTTTACAACTCAAAGAAGCCATGTTAGTGCTTTTCTAACTTCTCATTGGACAATCAATTTTAATTGGCAAGTGCGATTTTTGCCATGCATAACAACACAGTTGTCTGTTAGTAACAAAATATGGTCGGATATTTTTCGCATTTTTGTGCATATTTCTTGCGTATAATAAAATCTGTCGAATGCATAAAGATTTAATTTGAATATTTCAATTGATCATTTGATTACATGATCATGAAAAGAATTATCCCTCACTTCTCATTTAATTTTTATTTTTTTTATTTTATTTGCTATGTTATTTTTTTTCATGATTATTTAAATCGATTTATTCATTCATTGATTAATTTATTTGTTTGCTTTTTTATCTATAGTCATTTTTGATTAATAAATTGATCTTTCAACAACTTTGATAATTGGCAGTGAATAAATGAATGAAAGATTGCATGAATAACTCATTTCATTAAATCGGAGATCCGCTATTAGGTTTACCTATTTTTTATATTATTGAAATAAAAGTTCATACGTACTAGTATTCACATTTTATAAATAAAAATGCACAATTTTATTAGATAGCTAGATTACCAATAAGTTATTCATTACCCATTTCACTAGAAAAGTGAAGTTTTTGTCGATTTTTATAACATTTTTGTGTCTACTGGCTAGAAGCTGTAGGCACTATTGTCGTCGGTCTTTATGCAAATTGTAAGTAACTTGACGTCACAATGGAGGAAACACGATACTATATTATGGCGAAGTTTAGCCCATGGCGATAATATTTACTTAAAGTCTTAAAATCGAATCATGGCAAAAACAAAAGCAAAAGTAGAAAGAAGATAAACAAATTTTCATTTGCTATACAAGTACTGATACGCAACCAATTTGTATAAGGCTTAGTGGACATTTGCTCTCAACTTTCATATTGTCTTTACAAAGCTTTTAAAAGATTTACTGCCAATAGAGAATAACTTGCTTGTTGATGATCGTCGCATTCATAAATTACTACTTTTTGTATTCGGTTTAAATCCTCGGTGTGATTGGCTAAAACAAGAAAATTTGGCTTTATCATTGGATTTATGGATTACAAATTGTAGTTAAAAGTCAGGATCAAGTAAAATTTCAGCCAAAACCTTTCAGTTTGTAAACTCGAACTTTTTTGCTGAAACTATCCAAATTCACTTACCACCATTTTCATAACTACGCGCCCGAGTTATCAAACGTCTTTTGTCGAGTTTCACAGATCTGTTCCGTCAATCAAACACACTTTGTCCAGACAGTGTGTGAATAAAAACAGTCAGAAAATAGTATAAATATGAAAACTGAATCGGCAATCTAGATATCTAAATTTGTTTTTAGTGTTTTTAAGTGGTGGTCTTCTCAAATTAGCAGAAGAAAAGGCCTCCAAAATGGCTTGTTTGTACTTTGAAAGAACCGGCGCGTTTGTATTCATTCAACTGTTTCTAATGTCTAGACAAAGTGTGTTTGATTGAAGGAAGAGAATCGACCATTTTTCGAACGACTGTTTTTATGTAGACGGGCGCGTAGTTATGAAAATAGTGGTAACTGACATTGAGCGCTTAAACTTTCGACCACGAGTTCTAAGATTACAGGGCTTATATGTCGACACAAAAATGGTGATATCTTCCAGTGGTTGTGAGTTATTACCGTTTTATGCCAAAATGCGAAAAAGTACGTTTTTCAACATTATAAAAAAATACTTTTTTTGGAAATAATTCGTTAATAAAAAACGGATACACTTTATTAAAAATCGGACGTTTTTTATACAGTCCCAAGTCCTTAAACTTTTAGGAAAAGAGGCGGTCGAAAATGACAAAACGCTTATCAAATAATTGAGAGATCTTATTTTTTCGAGAGCAGTTGAGCGCATTAGTGTTTACATTTTTTAAATGAGCTACCCTAAAAAAATCACAAATATTTTATGAAATTTTTATTTTAAATCTTCAAAAAACACACCGAATGAAAAATTGTGTCTCAATTTATTATATAAACTAGACAGCTGTGATAATAGAGTTTCTACCACTGAAAAATATCGGATCTGAACTTTTACACGTGAAACGATACACCAATCAGCTTTAAGCATTTTCTGGCGCTCTCTGTCAGTCAATTGCATTTTGATGGCTTCAGCGGAAAAACGTTTTTTGGGGAGCTTTCGTTGTACAAAAAGAACAAAAACAAGATATAAAAAAGCCCGCAAACGCGTTGAAGAGGAGACACTGCACCGCAGGACAACAATGAAACGAGCAGGCGAGTAAATCAGATCTTTTGAAGACTTGTTTTGTTTCTTTTTTTTCACTTTCGAATCCTAATTTAAAACTTGGAGTATCATTAAAACTTTTGTGATCAAATATTTCAATGTTTCGTTAATTTATAGTGCAAAAAGCTATTAAACATTTTATCGGTTTGTCGTCAAACGGTCAAAGCCAACGCTGCAGTTTAGGCTATTCAAAGTCATTTGAATATTGTATTTTATACCCTATGAAATTGTGGATTATGAAAATGAGTATATATATAGCACAAGCAGTGGCCCGATCGAATCAAATTTAAAAATTTGAATGAATTAAAAAAATGATTTCAAATCGTCAGAGAGGATCCATGCCTTTTCTCTTTGATTTATTACGCTTACGGCCATCAGTGCCTTACCACAAAATGACCGATAAATCGCTACCTGCTGGAGACGTGTATTTTGAAAGATAATTCCATACCGTTGCAAAGCTACGACAGCTCGTTTAGGTCACAGCGCATTTAGAGCACTTGTATCTCGTTTTGTCAATTTGTAGTGCATTTATCTTGCTTTCCTGATGAAAGGTCGGTAAGATTTGGGTAAGTATTCGTACTGTGGTTGAGCTACGAAGAGTGTTGAAGTTGAATTTTGACGTTAGAAAGAAGTTTCCTTCATTCTCGTGCTTGCATTGACTGTGCTTTTAATTGGTTTGCGTTTTCAGCTAGTTTTTCATGCTTAATTCAGGCTTATGTCACGTGGATTGCTCAGCGTGTTTGTTTGAAGCTTTATGGATTGTGGAGCTTACTTCTATCAAGTTTAAGTCGTTTAAGGCTTTAAAACTGTTATAGACGAAGTGCGGAAAATAGTGAATGTAGGGATAGGGAGTGTGAGTAAAAAAGAACTGGAAGTTGTTGAACTTCTTTTAAGCTTGGTTGAGTTGTTTGGTTGAGTTGGTTTTGGTTTGGTTTAAAGGTTTTTAAGCTCTCTGGTTTTGCGAGTTTGTTTTAATCTAAATTGGGTTAGAGCTCAATGGTTTGTCAAACCTGTTCATAGGTCTCCGCTGTGTAGTTTGTTTAGCTTGTTTCGGTTTAGTTCCTAGCGCTGTGACTAGTCCAATATGGTTAAATTGTGTTAGTGAAGCTCTCTGGTATGTGAGCTTGTTTGAACTCGGGTGTTGAGCTGAGTGGTTTGTTCAGGTTGTTCTTTGACACCTTTCATGGCGTTTGCCTCTGCGTTTTTCAGAGTTACTGGCTTTTAGAATTCAACAAGTTTCTAGCAATTTATATAATTCGCAAACGGAAGGGTAGTGAGTGAAAAAGAAAGTCTATTAAAATGCTGGAGACTTAAAAAAGAAAAAAATTTAGGTGAAGTAGTTGAACCCGTCCTGCTTCAATTGTCGAGTTTGTTTTAAGTGTGCTTACAATTTTCAGTGTTGTTTGTCGAGTTTGTGTATCAATGTGTTGCTTGTCTAGGTCAAAGGTGTTCAACTTGGAAAAATGGTTCATTAGGCTTTGTGTATTGTTGGGTTTGGTAAATTAATGAATTTTGTGCCTTCAGTGTTCTCTGAATCCCCCTGAGCATTGGAAAGACAGTAGAACTATGCGATTTACCTCGGTTCAGTCGTTTATAGAAATTTGGCGATTGAGGCTGTCTAAATTGTGTTCAGTTTCAAATTCGGTGGTTTGTAAAACTTATTTCAATCGTGTATGTTTTAACGCGTGCATAATAGTGAGTATATGCACGAATCTCTTCAATTTAGTATGAAACTAAAACTATACCCAAGGATGTCAAAATGATTTGCTGAGCTTAGTTTGAATTACGTTCTAGGGTACCCTAAGCATGACACTTGCTAAAATATATTTTTGGTCTGTTAGCTAACCAATAATTCACTTGGGTTTTGTAATTTACGGTGTGATCTTGCTTGTAAAAAAAATAGTTGCTTGGGATTTCTGTGGATGTCTGACGTTTCTACATTCAGACAAGGACTGAGCGATAAAATAGCTGAGAGAGATTGCCAGGTTAATGAAGTTCAGTCTGGCTTGCAGTTGCTGAATAACAGTTTTCTCAGCTTAAAACCAGTGGTCTCGGTGAAAGCCAGTTGTTTAATAAAGGATTTTAGTTAGTTTTATAGTTAAAGAGCTATTCACTCGTGAAGTAGAATTGGTGGGCTAAATTGCGTATATTGCTGGATGAGACTCACTAGCTGGCCTAGTCAATGAGTTTTGCAAGAAATATAGATAAGACCCTATAGACATAAGGCTTGAGCTGCAAAATGAACCCTGATCATTAGAGTTTGAAGTTTCCCTTTAAACTCCTCTGCCTGAATCTTAAATTAAAAAAGTTCCAGGCCAGAGTGGTTATCCCCGTGCCTCATTAATAACAACAAATAGGGTAGAATGGTCAGGTAGAATAGTCAGCAAATTTGCGCGTAAAAGTACGCAGACGTACGTATGAATGACCACAGGGCTTCCTGTCGATTTGAAATGAGCTCGATGGTTTACCATATTTTCTTGCGCGGGCATTCGCGGCACTTTGCTAATAACGTACCATTTGAAAATAGATGACAAAAAAGAAATCAATTAAGCTGCATAATTTCGTTTTATTTCAGGCAAAACAACATCTTGAACATTCTATTCCATGTCGATCGTCTGTTGTAATGCCCTCCAGTTTACGGAACTTATACCTCGCGCATGCATGCATATCCATTCTCTGGTATTTTCTCAGTACGTTGGGTAAATCTTCATTAAGATTCAACTTCACCAGGTTTGGGTCCCTTGGTTTTCCCTGAAGAAGAAATTGATTAAAAGTTTTGATTTTCATGATCTAGTTTTTGAAACGGAAAAGTGTGTGAAGGGAAGGGAGGGGGATTCGAGGGAAGGAAAGGGGTGAATAAAATTTCATTTGAAATCAAATTTGACTAAAAAGTAGATATCTCTGGTCAAAAAGGTGTTTGGATAACTACACCCGTCACCAACCCTAAAAGTCCCCCTCAGATCTGGGGAATACATAATAAATAAATTAACAATGTTGAGGCATTTGTTTTAAAAGGTTAAAATGTAAAGAACATATTGCCTGCACCAATCGAATAATGCCATTGATCATGGTTCAAAACACACACAGAATTAATATATGTCAACTTAGAAGATTTACCATCGGTTTTCTCCGTATCAGTATCTGTGTCCTCGTCTTCATTGTAATCAAGCTCACTTTCATCTTTGTCTGACAAATGAAATGAATAGGAATAAGCGGTAAACAGGTAACACATTGTTCATTAAAATGTTGAAGTTGCAGTCAGGATTCATATTAACCAAAATATGTAAGGTTTTTTTACTCTGAGTTATTGTGATAATTGATAAGATGTTTCGAGCATGATATGATCTTCATCAGTTGTTTTTAACTAGAACAACTGAAAAAAGGTATGATACAAGACATCGTCTCTTTCGTTGTTGAATAAAGCAGCTAGCAACAACCTGTCTAATGTAGTGTAATGCAATGCAAGTAATGTAATGCAATGCAATGCAAAGCGATATTTTAAAACTGTCTATTAATAAATGTATGGTCAGTGTGATTTCAAAATTTTAACATCCTATGATGTTGACACAAATTAATAAAAAAAGCAAGATTTCGTCAGCAAAAGGCGCGTTCTGACATTGTATTAGGCTGACTTCTGATCGTCACTTGGTCGAAAGTCAAATCCGCAAGAGAGATGATAAGACAGCCAATCATAACTACTGAATGCGATGATTAACTCATATTTATGCCTATTTTGGATAATTTAGGGCCGTAAGTAAATATCCCAAAGAACAATAGCATTCTGTGCCACGCAATGAATAATAAAGTAAAGTTGAGTTTGTTTGCCTCTTACCGTTACACTTGTACATGAGTTTAGTTTGTTTGATATCTCCCTCGCTTAGTCCATCACGCTGACCTAGTTCAACATTTGGTTTCTTTGGTACCATAACTGGTTTTCCCCATTGTTTACTGCCTTGGTAACGAGAGTAATGCATGATGCTCTTGTAGTCATAATCCTGGTCACGCGTGTCAATCCACCTTTCATCTGCTTTGTTAAATTGATCTTTTACCCATTTTCCTGTCAAATAGCAAACGACATCAGTGTAATGATATAGCTGTATTTGAAGGTCCTGAAAGAGAGTATCAGATCCCCATTCCCAGCCTAGCTAATTTTAATGCTCAAACGAAAAATTCTGTAATCCTCGATTACATGCAGAAATAAATAGGCAGAATTCGAACGCACATAGATGTTTATTCTGATAGTAAATCTGACGTGATCGATGTGATGTGTAGAAATGCGTAGAGACACGTAGATAGAGATGTGTTGAGATGTGGTTCGAACTAGAATAGATACAAATATTATCGATTACAATATAGCTTACGGAATCATTGTAAGTTACAACATTACTTATGGCTGACCGAATCAAGTTACAATTGCTTTCAAATTGATCTAAATAATTACACGATGAAAAAGAAAAAATGATAATTAAGGCTAAATTAACTTACAGTGTAGTCTAAGTACAAATGATTAAGGTCACTTACTTTGGTGTGCCTTTGTAGCGGTAGATAGATAGGATTGTTTGGTCGAGTTGTAGCGTGGTGGAAGTTGTAGCGATTATGATATTTCACTGATTACACGTGTGTAAATAAGGGATCAAATTTCGGTACGTGGCAGTACCTTTACAAATTAGTCAATAACTAACTGGATAAAGGATAAACAAAAAGGTTGATTGAATAAAGTAAACATGAATAATAAAATACTAAACTAAGCTAAATTATTGTGGATAACATTCCGGCCCCTTAAAGGCGTTGCTGCCTTTACAAAACTAACTGGGGCTTGGACAGACAAACAGTAACAGGTGCGCAAATGTTCTATATGTTTATATGAATAAGTGGGTTTTTTTTTTTTTTGCGTGAGTTGTCTTGCTGTTTGACATCAAGCTACCGCATCAGCTTCCTCCAGCAGGACGATCTTGCTAATCGGGCGCACCAGGACGGACGTTTTGGTCTGTACCTTGACGGAACGTACAAGGCCGTCGTTGCTGTTCTGGTAGACTTCCAGGACTCTGGCCAGCGGCCAGTCTGAACGGGCGGTGGAGTTGTCCACGATCAGGACGACGTCGTTGGGTTGAAGATTTCTCTTTTTCTCCACCCACTTCTGCCGGGACTGCAGAGTTGGCAGGTACTCTTTCACCCATCTCCTCCAGAAGACGTCCGCCAAGTACTGCACTTGACGCCACCGTCGGCGGCTGTATGTGTCATTCTCGTCGAAGACTCCTGGAGGTAGCGTGGTGCCTGGACGAAGCAGCAGTAGATGGTTTGGGGTAAGCGCTTCCATGTCGCGTGGATCATCCGATACCTTTGTGAGGGGACGTCCGTTCATTATCATCTCCACCTCACACAGCAAAGTTGATAACGTCTCGTCGTGGATGGTTTGCTCGTTGAGGAGGGCGTTGAGGATCTTTCTCGTTGATCTAATACACCTCTCCCACACGCCCCCGTGATGGGAACCTGCAGGAGGGTTGAATGTCCATTTGATGTTCTTCTGTAGCAGGGTCTCGTGGATGGCAGCTTGGTTGAAGGCCTGAATTGCCTCGCGTAGCTCTCTCTCACCGCCGACAAAGTTGGTTCCGTTGTCCGTTCTTAATAGCTTTGGCGGGCCTCTTCTTGCAATGAACCTTCTTAAGGAGTTGATAAACGAGTCAGTGTCGAGGCTGTGAGCGACCTCTATGTGCACTGCTCGTGTTGTTAAGCAGGTGTAGAGAACACCGTACCTCTTTACCGTAGCTCTTCCTCTTCGAACCTGAAATGGCCCGAAGAAGTCGATACCCACGGACGTGAATGGTGGATCGTCGGGCGTTACACGGTCTTTAGGCAAGTCGGCCATTCTTTGTTCCTGGGTTTTACCATGTCTTTTTCTGCAGAGAAAACAGGCCCGGAGGATTTGTCGGACCGTCGCTCTTGCTCGTACGATCCAGAGTCTTTCTCGGAGTTGAGACAGAACGTACTCGACGCCACTGTGTCCGCTGTTTATATGGCAGTGCCGGATTATCATCTCGACGACGTGACTCTTGGTCGGTAGGATAAACTGATGCTTTAATTGGTCGTCGAGTGGTGCGTTGGCTAGACGGCCTCCGACGCATAGTAGGCCGTCCTTCAGTCTTGGGCTGAGGTTGTAGATTGAACTCGTTCTTCGCACAATGGGAGTCGATGACGATAAGGTGTTGATTTCATCGGCGAACGCTTTTGTTTGCACCTGCTTGAAGATTTCCCGCTCAGCAGTGTTGATCTCCTCCACTGTTATCGGTATTGGGTTGGGAGCGGCGGTGATTGGCTCTTTACTGTGACGCTTGCTGCAAACGCTGCGAAGGTTCGACTTTAACCTCAGCATCCACGCAACGAACTTTCGAAGCCGAGTCCAGTCTGAAAACTGCTGGAAGAGCGCTGTTATATCGTAGACGGGATTTGCAACCGTTGCTGACGCTGTGGCTTCCCTTTTGACTTCCAGATCATCGTCTGGTAGCTTTACGTCAGGCTGTCGAGGCCAGTCCTCCTCCGACTTCCATAGAAAGCCTGGACCGTTAAGCCAACGGCTGTTGGCGTCTAGTGCCGCATGGGGTTGAAGACCCCTTGACGCGTCGTCGGCGGGGTTGCAGTTAGTGTCGACATACCGCCATTGATCTGTGGTCGTTTTTTCTTGGATAGCTGCGATACGATTAGCGACAAACGTTTGGAAGCGCTTGTCATCGTTGTTGATGTAGGCCAGCACGCACGTGCTGTCAGTCCAGAACACGGACCTTTCTGTCAACGGCATAGATAGTTCCGTGCGAGCCATTTGGTTAAGCCTTGTGCTCAGGACGGCTGCTGATAGCTCCAGTCGAGGAATCGTGACGACTTTCAGGGGTGCCAACCTGGACTTGCCGTGAACGAAGGCGCAGTGGATCCTTCCATCCTGATCGACGAGCCTGAGGTAGGTGACTCCCCCGTAGCCCAGCTGGGACGCATCAGCAAAGTTGTGTAGCTGAGTTGATCGTACTTCGCCGAAGTCCCTCGGTTTGAGGCAGCGATCGATGGCTAGACCTTCTAGCTGGGGTAGCTCTCGTAGCCAAGCTTGCCAGCGTTGCAATTCGGTTGACGAAATAGCGTCGTCCCAGCCCAACTTCTGGCGGCATAGGTCTTGCAGCAGCATCTTTGCGGGTAGAGTGAACGGTGCGACGAAGCCCAAAGGATCGTAGATGGAACTTACGGTAGAGAGTATGCCTCGTCTTGTAGCTGGCTTGTCTTTAATGGTGATCGAGAATCCGAACGTGTCCGAAGACACGTTCCACTGCACACCGAGAGCTCTTTCTATATAGGCCGAGTCGAAGTCGAGGCTCTTTACGGATGGAGCTCTTTCCTCTTCCGGAATCGAGGAGACGACTGCAGTCGAATTGGACATCCACTTGGTCAGGCGGAATCCTCCTTTCGCAAGCAGGGTTCGCAGTTCGTCGGCCAGGTTTACTGCCACCTTCTCCGATGCCACTGACTTCAGACAGTCGTCCACATAGAAATTCTTCTTTACGGTCTCTATGGCTTGTGGGCTGAATGCACCTGCGTTGTCGTCGGCGGTCTTTCGGAGCGCGAAGTTAGCGCAGCTGGCTGACGAAGTTCCTCCGAAGAGGTGGACGTTCATCTGATACTCCTCGATGTCGCCTTCGATGTCGCCGTCTTTGAACCAAAGGAACCGTAGGGCGGTGCGGTCTTCTTCGGGCACTCTCACCTGGTAAAACATGGATTCTACGTCAGCCATGAAGGCGACCGGTTCTTCGCGGAATCTTGTCAGCACTCCAATGAGTGAGTTCGTCGGGTCCGGCCCCTGTAGCAGCTCGTCGTTTAATGATTTCCCGTTGAACCTTGCTGAACAATCATAGACGACTCGAACCTTGTCCGGTTTCTTAGGGTGGACAACGGGGTGATGAGGCAGGTACCAGGTCACCTTCGCTGCGGAGTCAGTCTGCGTCACCTTACTAGCGTGGTCCTTCTCCAGTAGTTTGCTGATAAAACTGGAGTATCTCTCGAGCAGCTGGGGGTCCCTTGCTAGTCTTTTCTTTAGCAGCATAAGGCGTCGAAGTGCTATGCACCTGTTGTTGTCGAGTGTTGGTGGGTCGTTTCTCCATGGTAGGGCGAGCTCGTAGTGACCGTTCTTCAACTGAATGGTGTTCTTCATTATGTCCAGCGCGCGTTTGTCTTCGTGGGACATCATTGCAGTGTCGTCGTATTGCGCGTCGTTGAATTCTCTGTTGCAGAACGACTTGAACTGGTCGTCGAGAATTTTGTCTGAGCTGATGAAATTTGATGTGTGAAACGGGCGGCCCTTCTTCGTCATCGGTCCTACGATACTCCACCCTAGAGCAGTTCTTATGGCGTATGGCTCTCCATCGAGTCCACCTTTCACCTCTAGTGGCTGTAAGGCTTGAGGGACATCACTACCGATGAGCAGGCCGACGTCTGCTTCGATACTTCGTAGGTTCAGATCGCGTAAGTGTGGCCACTTGTTAACGTCTACTTCATGCGCAATGCTTTCTTTTGATACGGGAAGGCTGCCGATAGAGTAGACTGTAGGTAGGTTAACTTGTTTAGTGCCGTCCAGTGGAAACACTTGAAGATTCATGACTGTCGTTTCAGTTTTACTGTCAACCTTTTCTATAGTTGTGATGGACAGAGTCGTCGCGCTACCCGTTGCTTTCAGCGCGTCTTTAAGCCTTTCGGTACAGAATGTAGTGTTTGATCCTCCGTCGAGGAACGCGTATGTTTGGATGACTGTGTGGGACCCTTTAACACTGACGTTTACCGGTACTATAGGAAGGGCTGTTACTTCTCGTGAACGGGTGGCAGCTCGACCCTTGACGTAGCCATTACGAGCGCTATCTTGCGCAGCCTGCTGATTTACGACGCTGTTTGTCGGGGTGTCGCGCTGGCTTTCCTTATTACTGTTTGACTTTGGGTGTAGGAAGGTGGAATGTTTCTGAGTACAACCGTCCACCTTGCAGAAACTTGACCTTGTACATGCACTAGCTATATGGCCAGACGTCAGGCAGTTATCGCAGAGCGATTTGTTGCGGACTAGCTTGTGTCTTTCGTCCAGGCTCATTGCCCTAAAGGTTTGACACTGTGACAACCAGTGGCTTTGCTGGCATGAAGGGCACTTGACTGTCTTCCGTGCTCTCTCTTGGGTGTTTGTAGATGTTGCAAAAGACGTCGCTCGCCGCGTAGGGATTTTCCCTTTCGGGTTTGATTTGGTGTCCCCGGAGACGTTGCCAAAGATCGGGTGAGCGGCGACTCTTGCTCTATCTTCTACAAAGGTAGCGAGGTCATCGATCGTGATTTCTCTGCGTTTCTTTTCGGATATTGCGTCCGCGACATCGCGCCATTTCAGACGAATACCGTAGGGTAGCTTGTCGACGATGCGCCTCATGGAGTCGGGGTTGTCGAGTTTGTTAGAGTAGCCAAGTTCCTTCAGGGTGTTTTTGCAGCTGGTCAGTAGCGTCGAGAATCTGCGTAGGGACTCCACGTTCTCGCTCTTCATCGGTTCGTACTCCGATAGCTTGTTTACATAGGCTGTAGCTATATGGTAGTCTTGACCATACCTTTGCTTTAACTGTCTGCGAGCTTCTTTATAGCCATCGTCGTCACTCATCATGAGGCAGCTTTGCATTAGCCCCTGCACGTCGCCTTTAGTGTACTGTATAAGGTAGTACAACCTTGTGCTGTTGCTTGTCGTCTTGCTTTCGATTAAGCTCTCGAAGGCACGGACAAACCCACAGTAGTTTAACGGGTCGCCGTTAAAGGTCGGTACCTCGGGTTGAGGTAACGTCAAAGCTAGTGTACTCTGTTGCTGTTGCGTCAAGAGTGTCTCGATTTGCTTTGTTTGCTTTTCTTGCGCTTCGAGGACGCTGGTTAGCGAGTTCTCTTCTTTGATCTGTTTATTCTCCTCTTTGATCTTGGTTTCAGTCGTTTTATATTGAGAGAAGGCTGGCGGCTTGTATTCTTTACGCTCTAGATCCAGGTAGGCGTTTTCCTCTGCGGCTACCTTGGCTATTTCGGTCTCGATTTCTAGCTGCTCGATCTTCTGTTTTAAGCGTAGTTCTTCTTCTTGTAACGCTTGCCGTCTCCTTAACATTAACGACTCAGCTTCAAGAGCTGCCCTTCGTGCGGCTGTCGACGATCTAGAGCTTGACCTAGACGATCGACTTTTTGAGGAGATGACTGTGCGTAAATCGTCGTCCTTTTTTCGGCTTTCGAGGCCTTCCTTTGCGTTGCTGATGGCGTAAATTCGTTGTTTAATATCGCACATTCTGTTCATCTCGGCGTTGAAATATTCTAGCGACTCCTCAATGTCACATTCGTCGATCAAATTAGCGTGGTAGGCCTCGTGCGTTGCTTCGAATTTTTCCATTGCCGCGTCCAGTTCCGGAATTTTTTCTTCGATGGAATCAATGTTCCTGACGTCGAGCAAGAGTTCCTTTATTTCGTTATGTAATTTAGTAATCGAGCCTTTCGCAGCGCTTCTCGATCTTTTAAGCACTTTTAGTTCTTCATCCATTGTACAATTTCGTGACGGTTGCGTGACAAGGTTAAAGCATTCCAATCATTCCAACGAAAATTGAATACTTCAGAACATTCCGATCATTCCATCGAAGTAACGCAGAAATATGGCCAGATTGCTCGATCGACAATAACGTAGAGTCAGTTCAATGCCATTCAAAATACGAAGGCCGAACGTAGAATTAATTTGATAGACGTTATGCAATAAATACCAAATTCGAACTTAATGTAATCCTCGATTACATGCAGAAATAAATAGGCAGAATTCGAACGCACATAGATGTTTATTCTGATAGTAAATCTGACGTGATCGATGTGATGTGTAGAAATGCGTAGAGACACGTAGATAGAGATGTGTTGAGATGTGGTTCGAACTAGAATAGATACAAATATTATCGATTACAATATAGCTTACGGAATCATTGTAAGTTACAACATTACTTATGGCTGACCGAATCAAGTTACAATTGCTTTCAAATTGATCTAAATAATTACACGATGAAAAAGAAAAAATGATAATTAAGGCTAAATTAACTTACAGTGTAGTCTAAGTACAAATGATTAAGGTCACTTACTTTGGTGTGCCTTTGTAGCGGTAGATAGATAGGATTGTTTGGTCGAGTTGTAGCGTGGTGGAAGTTGTAGCGATTATGATATTTCACTGATTACACGTGTGTAAATAAGGGATCAAATTTCGGTACGTGGCAGTACCTTTACAAATTAGTCAATAACTAACTGGATAAAGGATAAACAAAAAGGTTGATTGAATAAAGTAAACATGAATAATAAAATACTAAACTAAGCTAAATTATTGTGGATAACAAATTCCAATCTAAGTAGTGTAAATAAACTATTGTTTGAAGATTGATTATTGAACTGAGCTAGTGTTAAAATTGTATTCATTCCACTTTTTGTTTTCTGCTATGCGAGATAACAGATAAAAAACAAAATACATAATTTCTAACATTATTTGAGCTCTTACAGAGATCGGAACGGGACAATTAGAGAAAATCCCAGTCAAACATTTGAATTTTTTTGTTTTGTTTTTTTTTTTTTTTTTTTTTTGTTTTTTTTTGCCAATCCCAATGAAAAGAATCCCAATTCCAATGGAAAAATCTCAATTCAGAGGCTTCAAAAAAGGCAAATCCCAATTTACCTCTTCAGGACCCTGGTATTTTGAAAGGGGCCACTTTTACTACTAACTGTATTGGACGGGACTAATAATTAAGTTTCGTATACATTGGACTCAGCATCTTCCATCTCATTGGTCAAGAGCCTACAAGTATTTCTAAACATCAGCGTCTGGGTATTATCAGAGATTTTTTCAGAGGTCGTATTTTTGTCTGCAGGTCGGATATTGGCAGCGATTTTATCTTAGCGCGTTTTCAATTTTCATTCAAGTATGAAAAATGACACACACTTCTCGCTTTGGAGCAAAGAAGAATCAATGAATCGTTTTGTTTTATGATAAATTCTAAATAATGTATAATATTATAACAAATGATGAATTCGACTTTGATGATATTCGTAATGATCAACGTCTGTGCAAGTATTATTGACCTTGGCCTACGGCTTCGTCCAATAACACTCACTTTGAAATTGATAATTATGGATATCATCAAATCCTCATCCAGTGATTGTTTAGTATGAGTATTGAGCATTTAGTATTTGGTATTGATTCCGATTGGTGAGCAAACTGTGCCAAGACGATCGATCGATTTTATTAAAGTGTATACTATAAAAAATAAAAAAAGAGCATGATTGTCTTTTGGATTGATAATGGTTTTGAATTTATGGCACTAATATTTTGCACTTACTGTGATTGTACTAACCTGGTCTCATATTTTCTTCTTTGATTGTGATATAGTCATCACGATCTGGACGATTTTGTTCGTGAAAAAAGCCAATGGTATGGCCAATTTCGTGGATAGATGCACCCAGTGAGCAAGGCCTGTTAATGATCAAGGTGTTGTTAAGCCCGATTTACACGGTGCAATTATTGATATACGACTAGCAGTAACTTCTAGAACAAGTCGCATACTCTCTAAAACGTGTTTTATATGATGTCCTAAGCCTAGGTTTAAAAGGTTTTGAGCCTCACGACTAGTTGTACACTGCAAATCGCACACGACAAATCGCGCCGTGTAAGTCAGTCTTTAGAGGTTTAGAAATCAGTGTTTTCTAATATATCCAAATTACAATTATAATTTAACTCGACCAATTTGGAACGGACATTTCGTTAGTTCTGTGATTGCCGTCTGTTCATTACCAGTAAAAAAATAGTATGAATTCGTGATATATTGCGACAAATTACAATGTGATTATCGTCTAATTTCTATCCTGTATATCAATTAGCTATTTTTACTAAATAAAATACACCACGTTTTATAAAGTGTTTTAAACATAAAAAACATATGCATTTTTTCTACAAGTTGTGGAATTTCCACAGAGGATTGAATTCAAAATTTGACCGCACCACTTCGAGTTGGACTTTTATTAGGATAAGTATGGGGACTGGACCAGTCATTGTTTATGACGTAAATTTGGACAGCTATTGTTCTTCTTTGTGTTCTGTTCTGCAACAAAATCTTAGTGTCGTTCCCGACAAAACCGCTAAATTCGTAAAATCCTTAGAGATACGCAATACCAAGCCAGCATAATCAACATACTTAATAAACGAACTGAAACCTTGTACAAAGTATACTTAATCCAACAAATTAGAGAAACATCACATTAACACTGCCATAGTGGCTCTCAGTTAGTTGAACGACGATCTATTGTGCGGGAGGTCACGAGGCAGGTCCAAAGGTGGAATGCAGATATTTTGAAATGGGGAGCACTAATCAAAAACTGATCCACAAATTATGAAACGGGGGAAGATTATAAAACAATGACGGATTATCAATCAAAATTAAAAGATCTACTTGTAAAAAAACAAAAGGGGGAGGGTACTGCAGCCCCCCCCCCTCCCCATGCCCTCTTGTATCCACCTCTGAGTTCGATCTTGGTGTTGAAATTACTGATTACAAAACCTTTGCAATCACAACTTCAAATGGTTACAATTTCATGTCTTCTCCATCAGCGTAGGTGTTTTGTAGATGTTTGTGGGAAACAGTAACTTATCGTAAAATAACCATAGTTTAAGGAAAATATTCGCATTTCATGTCGTATCGTATCTTAACTGTACCGTTCCCCTACTCGTGTACAAACGAGTCTATTTGCTTTTACTTACTTTGACTTCGATCCGATTGAAATAAGTTGCCTTGGTCTTTTCGCATAGCCGACTGCAGCTCTGCAATCCCTTAAAGACAAAGGCAAATTACAAGCTTTATCATCATATCAATCATCAAACGTAGACAATCATTTTGTTGGACAGTATGTCGTTGATAATGGAAGTTCTTCATCTAAAGAGAGTTACAAAAATGGTTCTGACATCTGGCAATATAGCTAGATGATGACATCATAGAGACCTCGAAGTGCATTATGTTAATTTTAGTTTATAACATATTTAAGATATAACATGGATCGATTATTTTCAGTTGACTTGTATGCAAATCCCATGTTTTGCAGCCACACCATAAAAAAAGTGATATGCGACTTTAGAATGCAAAATCATACTTACCCACCATACTGGAATTCTGCATAATTTCTTTGATTGGTTCTTTTCACAAACTTCAGACAAGTCTTTTTTGTCCATTCTTCCATTGCTTTTTTGGCAAGATTCTGGCCAGCTTTGTCTTATAATAGATAGTTATATATAATCATTAAATTCATGAATAATGGAAAATCTCTACCATGAAGACATATACTGATGCAATATTCCTCCTGATTTGCATAGGGTTTAGCTTTAAATATCTTGGCCAAATTTTTTTATTTTTTTTAAACAGCAGCAATGATATTAGGCCTTTGATGAGTAATTTACAATATAAGCGGAAGAAGTGTATGAGATTTAAAACAGCTCGCTTGTAGTTCGCTGTTTTGAATCCTCATACAGTTCTCCCGCTTATATTGTATATAACTTTGACCATGGAAAAAGAAAAGGACTACAGGATAAGAGCTATATAAGATGACCATGAATGATTTCAGCTATTCTTTCTTCATGAAAAAAATAAAAAAAGGTTAAAAGAAAACGCCAATAAAATAAAATGTACATTGATTCAAATAAGTAAAGAACGTACATATCAAATTGTCGCTTGTCGAGATGCCTGTGTAAACATAATTTTTCTAGGTTTTTTCGGTCCTTCTAAAAATAATCAAAATAACTGCCATTTCGATTAAGTTGTTCACTGCAATATCTGGACTTTTTGTGGCCGTAGATAGTAGAAAATCATGAGCTTGGAATCCACTGTCACTAGCTACCAAATAAGGTAAGATTACCAAATATGGTTACGGATACAAACGACCGTTTTTTTTTAATGATTTTAACTCAGATATAAAGAAAGAACATCTCTGGGCAGGAGACAGGCCAACGCAAACACAAATAAGGGAATGTATTATAAAATTCAGGTTCGAAATATGATAATAAAGATTCCAGAACGTATCTATTGTGTTGTTATATTCTTCGTTTTCAACCACGTGATAATTCAGGCAAAATGTTTTATTTTAAATCTTACTGAAAAACTACATTTATATCCTTTGAGAGCATTCAAAACAATGTAATTCTGCCAAATTTGAAGCTTTTAGAGCAAATAGTTACCGAACTATTGACGATCAAAGATTATTGTTATTTGGTATAAAAATGTATGGCGTCGCCATGTTGGATGATGACTCATATCATCCAACATGGCGGATAGAAATTTAGTGGTCTCAAAATAAGGCAAATTCAGTATTTTAGATCAGGCTTTTTAATTGTGTAGTTAAACTGAATCTTCAGGAGTCTATTAAAGACAAAGTCTCATAACAAAGGTGAATTTATCGCGATATTTATCCTTCGATTCGAATTACGCAATAGCGTTGCGTGACACAATTTTTACCTTAATATCTCGCAAATGAATAAAATTTTTGGACCCATATTTCTACAAAGTATTTTAATAATCGTTAGCTATAACATATAGCGGGTATGTTTCAATTTGTTTAAAAATGAATTTGTCATACTTTTGATGACGTCACTTGAAAACGAAGAATAGAAGGTTCACCTTCATTTTTAGCCTGAGCAAACTTTCACTTAAAGTTCGGCACACACTAGGCGACAAGTCGCTTCAGTGTGCAGTGTGTTCAATAATCTAACCGGTTGGATTTTATGCGGCAAGTCACAGCGACAAAATTCTGTCGCGGCGACAACAATTTTCGTCAAAAATACTAAGTACACGCGGGGCGAAATTGTCGCTGCGACCTGTCGCGGGGGCTAGTCGCAGCGACTTCTCGCCTAGTGTGTATCGACCTTAAAATAAAGCTTCACCATACATTTATTTACCATGGTAACCCTCTTGGGCTACCTGTGGTAGAAATAGCATCAACATCACTCAATTACCATATTCGGTAATATTACCTTATTTGAATTTGACAATGGCATTTACTTTGATGATTTTTTACTATTTACGGCCAAAATTATCGGAAACAATTTGATGAAAACTTCTAGAAATTGCAGTGAACAACTTTATCAAACAGGCAGCCATTTTGAAATTGGTTTAAAAGAACAGGAAACTTAAAAAAATGAAAATTAGACAGGAACCCTAGCGAACAACAGTAATTGTTTGATATGTCGGAGTCTGTTAATAGTCAACGGTTTATTTACCTAAATTTCCTTTGAATGTGTAATAGACGACTCCTTTGGGCCATAAATATCTGTCTTTCAAAGCAGCACGACGTGTACGGCCATTTTTAATCGGTGCATAAACTTTTAACTGGTCTTTTGTTAAAAGCATGTCGCCCTCTACTTGGAACATCTCCTCAGTCGCTGGCTTGGCTGAATAATAAGAACCACACAAAAAAATGTAAAGAGAACAACAAAGGAAAATTCTAAGATATTGTGATTAGTGAGGATCGCAAATTCGATTGAAGAAAAAAATCAATTTGTCAAAAAACTTATCACAGAAAACATAAGCCGTATATGAAATAAATTTAAAAAAGCGCCAATTCGCTCATTTGTTTAGGATAAATCTCCTGTGTGCCACTTGAATGAAATAATTTCGATATATAAAGCACACATTTAGAGACCGGAGAATTCTCGCAGAAAAACACTCGATAGTGGCATAATTAACCGGGGGAGAAGAAGAATCGAACAAACTCACCATTGTCAAAACAATTATGTCTTTTCAAACTATGCAGAACGTGGATGTGCAAAAACCCTGAAGCGTGATGACGTTTCACCCTCGTCTCTATACCATAATGATTTTTAAAATCCTTTCATGTTCAAATTTTATATCAGCCCTCGAGAATACAGAAACAACAGTCATAATTAGTGAACAAATGAAAACAAGCAATGTGAAAAGGATTCTGGTCTAGACACGGGGGTAAAACGTTACTTACGCTTCAGTCTTATTGGCGTGTAGATATATTGGTGAAAGGAATTTTTAAACGGTTTTAGAACTACGTTATGGAGGATGGTTTGCCCACAATTTTGCCTACAGTAGACCAGTTTCACGTTCTTCATTGCTCAGGTGGCTGAGCTTCAATTGTAGGTAAATTAAAAAAAACTCAAGACAAAACCATTGGTACATGTATTTACATTGTTTTTGGATTGGTGCATTCCCACGGGATGCACCTCGTACAATAGAATATATCACATACTAACGAGGCTTAGCCTGAACAATGATGAACATGAAACTGGACTATTCCTATATTTCTTTGGATTTTACCCCTCAATTATCATCTAACAACTCCAGAATTTTAAACTAGGAATTACCTTGGCTGGTCCAGACGAAAAAAACAACAAATACCAAAGCAATTGCAAACTTCATCGTGGTAGGAAACTAGTTCTATAAAAAGATAAAAATGAGTAAGGCCTAAACAAATTCTAACATCTGTAAATTCTGGAGTAGACTATTTTCAATCCAAACTAAACTATAATTTAACATATTATCTGGCCGAATTATCCTTTTTAATTTATAAACACACGAAAAAAACCCTAAAACTCTGAAACTAAAATTTTGTCTCAGTGCTCGTTAAAATAACTACATGACTCTTACCGGTTTATTGTTAGTTGATCACCCTTCTCTGTAATCCACGGGAGTAAAGAGCAAAGGATTTTATGCGTTAGATATATAGCCGTAAACAATTATAGAGGTCACATAACAAGCTGGTCTTTTAATTTCACAATCATTTAAATCCATTTAAAACATTAATAATTTAGAAACTCATTGGACTATATTGGATCAAATTCTATAACAAAATTAATGTACCGTGTCTGTACCTGGTTAAAACCACTCCCTTTTCCCACCAAATGGTTATAGCCCTTTCAAATGGATAACTTACTAGTTCAATTTTGTTTGACATGTTCAAAGAAAAAAAAATTGATTGTTATCAGTCTAAATTTAATGCGTATTACAACCAAGAGTTTACATCAACCAATTCATTTAGTTAAAAAAACTAGTTATAATCCACAGTTAATTGCATTGTTTGTTTTAATATGCTTTCTTTAACCAAAAAATGACATTTCATTCAAAATACAAGTGGTTCTTTCTAGTACATTTATTTAACAGTCTTTTGTTGTTGTTTTAATTAGACAGCTTTTGCTGTAGAATAAAAGAACAAACTTTCACAAAATGTGCTGGTGAGTGTTAAATTTGGTTGTTTGTTTGTCTGTCTGTGGATTTGTTTTTTTTAGTGCTTTTGGACAATGCAGTTTAAATGCATTTTCCGTTTTCAAAAATTGATTGCTTTACTTCTTCCGCGTTGTTATCCCAACGAGCACAGCAGTATAATATAATATTTGTCGAAATGATAGATAAACTAATGCGGTTGTTTATTTTATCACAAAAAATCGAAAACGAGTTTATTTAGTAATCTAAAGTTCAATTAGAAAGGGTGTCACTAATAAAAGTTGCAAATGGCATGTTCACCACCTGTGATTACTGCCCCTCCTACCTCAGATTATTTGACATCACACAGACCTGTTCCAAGCAAGGGTTTTAATTGATTTCTAACCAGAAAAACATATTTCCTGTTATTTTTTTGTAAGTGAGAAATGGATGAGAAATTATACTTTAATTAGAACTGAAAATGTATGAATCTAGTAAGAATTTGCATAGGAAAAGTGGCAATAAAAGCCGAGAGATTTTGAAAAAAAGTCGTGCAATGATGGAAACTCCCTCCCTCCCACTCGCACCTCCCCATCCATTTTCTAATGGGTTAAATTTTAACATCCCTTAACAAAGATCTTATTGGTTTTGCATTAGTTAAAAATAGTCTTTTTATTATTTCAAACATGAGAATCAGTGTTTTATCGGCAAATAGAGATACTAGGCGCGTATCTATAGTCCCCATAAATTGCTCAAAACACCAAATGTGAATTTATATTTTTTCCTTAAGGGTCCTTCCTGACCGCTTTAGAAAAACAACAACGCTTGAATCGTGTGCCCGCGAGCAATTTACCGCTGGAAACGCACGCGCGCGCCAAATCACACCAGTAAGGATGGCATTTGTAGTCTTTATACAACAAATCAATAAAGTAAAAATTATAATTAAATTTATAATAATAATTTAAATTTATTTTACAAGTTTAAAAAAAATGTGACTGGGTGATATGAACAGCCAATTGATTTCATGTGATATTTAAATCTTCTGGAAAAACCACACCTATAGTCCAACATAGTCCCCATACATTGCAAACACATTTTTCTCTGGGGCTAAGGGTAGAGAGCAAAGTCATTTGCATATCTCATGATTTTATTTTTTTAAGAAATGATGAGTCAAAATGTGCAAAATAACTTCTTCACATAATTATAATAAACTATGTAACTATATAATATGTGCTGCTTTGTATTTAAAACAAGAAAACTAAAAACTTTATATATGCAGATCACATTGTTATTGACTAAATCAGTATTTCAACTGGACAACCTTTGAAAGAACAACTGTATATTGATCTTGTCAATAATATTTTTAACTCAGTTAAAAGTGTACATTGTTTTGAAACCTGTTTTGAGAGATCATTATTTCTTATATCTTTATAATACAATTGTATTATTTAAGCAATAAAGGATGGATTTCCGTGATTTATCGGTGAAATAATGCACGCGGGATGTTTGGGAGAACACGAAAAGAGGCATAAGAAAATCACGAGCGTTAGCAAGTGATTTTTGGCCTTTTTGAACATTACATGACATTATGTCTCATCTCTTATCTGAGTATCTCAAAGTTGAATTTTTAACAAACTGCATAATTTTTTTTTAGTAATGTATATTTTAAGGCAATTCCTAAATATAATTTCTCAACTATACAAAAAATAAACTAGAAACGTGAGTGTTGGGTAATTTGTTTTGTTTTCAACATTAATGAGGACATTTTGAGCATTTTAAATTTAACATTTTGACCGTTACCAGCATGCAAATAAATTTACATAATTTTAAAGACAGATAGTTTACTCTAAAAGGTATTGAGGCTTATATAATCATATTATAACTTTATAAACAAAACTGGGCTAAAGAAAAACTTCACGGAATGAGAATTTCAGAAATAAAAGTGTATTGTTGGAGAGAAACCACTAACCTGCAATTCTCCAGTGATAATGCTAATTTACAATGGACAAAGGGACATTGAAATAATTGTGCAAATCCATAAAGGATTGCTTTTACAGTCAACGTTAACTCCACACGAGTAGTCCGCCATTTTCTTCTACGACAGATTTGTGGTTACTATGTCAACCAATCGACCACTGTCCTCGCTTGATAAAGAAAATCAATTTCTTGTAATTTTTGTCCGTTCTTGGTGTTTAAATTAAAGCCAAAAATAATACTACGTTTTCACTTCTTACCTGAGACAGATGACTCCTGATCTCTTGCTTTTTTTCTTCTTTGAACAGGGGCGGCGGAACCGAGCGTGCCGGGGGGCACGGGCCCCTCCACAAAATATTCCAGATCAACAAAATAAAAATAGATCGATGATAAACTAAAAAATTCGCAAGTATTTTGAGGTTTCGTCGGTCGTCCATACCAACCGACAAGAGGTTATATGCTTTGAAAATTAAATAAAGTAAAAATAGACGAAATACTAAAATTAACAACATAATTTTTCAAAAATATAACATAACCATCATCTCATCAAATATGGTTTTCGACCAATCGTAGCGCGCGTACCATCTCGCATAAATTACTTCAAAATTCATCATAAATACTCGATTTTAAGCGCTCTATAACTTCAGATGACTTTGATTGTCATATTGCAATCTCTTTTTGTGCGACCTATAATTATGGATATTAACATCGCCAATGTTTTCTAGTGCATAATGAGTTTACTCCACGATCACCGATTTTAAAATGGCCCGAAGTGGCTCGGATGGTCCGTTTCGAGCCCGTTTGATAAGAGGGACAGCCAATCACTACATGTATTTACCACAGATTATAAGTTGTATTTTGCTGCCAACTACACTGTTTACAGATATTAAAAAATTTACCCTGCTTGTATTATTCTAATTACGATGTTATCATTTATCGCTATCTTTTTCAACTTAAAAATGATAAAAATTCTCTAGTGAAATCAAAAATAGAAAGAGTTTGTTTAGAATCATATCAAAATGACAACCATTTCTTATTAGCTAAGAAACGATTTAAATTTTTGTCGATACTTTGTCTCTTCTTTGTTTATTGTTTTCCAGATATTTTCTAGTGTTTACCACTGCTAAAAAAATCATATTCTTCTCTTATATCGCTTCGATGCACGTTGTGCTTGAATACGCGCCTTTCATTTTCTCTCATCATCCCTAGTGTGTTCGCAATTTGAGCACTCGTGCAAATACGACAAGCGCTTTCGATAAAAATCTATAAGTTATTCACATAAAGCTACTTAAATTTTGACAAAATGATATTGTTATTTTTGGTCTTTCGTTTATTTTTACTTTATTTTATTTTCGAAGCACATGACCTCTCGTCAGTTGTTAAGGACGACCTGCCAAACGTCAATTATTTTAGTTTTTCAATTACTTTTAAGTTGTTAGCTATATAAAAACTTCCTTTGCTATGGACGACCGACCAATCGTCAAAAAATTTGCCAATATTTTTAGTTTTTATTCAATCTATTTTTATTTTGTATAGATGTGCAAAACTTTGCACTTTTCGACTGACGATCTACAAACCGTCAAAATACCTTCTAAAATCAAAGACATTTTTGTTTTATAAGTAAATTTTCAAAACGGAGTCGCTTTATAATAGCAATGTGAATGAAAGGAAATTCTTGGGTTGCACGTTACGTCATAGCCGCCATGCTGGATGGCGATATTAGTTTCTCTTGTTTGTAATTTTTATCCAACATGGATGTTTCTTGTGAATTTTCGCGATTTGAAAAAAATACCTATATCTTCAGTTTATACATATGAAAGTAATGCTTATATTAAATAATGCCTATTTTCAGGGCAAGCTCTTTTAAAATACGGTTTCATTTCAAACTATTTTGACTTTTTTGGGATTAACAAGGTCATGTGGTCGCTGTTGTAAAGTGAGTCACTTTTGAAAATTCATTTGTATTTTATTTGTAGATGATGTTTTGACGGTTTGTAGAAGGTTCGATACACTATTTTGCAGATCAATAAAATAAAAATAGATCGATGATAAACTAAAAATATTCGCAAGTACTTTGACGTTTCACTCGGTCGTCCATACCAACCGACAAGAGGTTATATGCTTTGAAAATTAAATAAAGTAAAAATAGTCGAAATACTAAAATTAACCACATAATTTTTCAAAAATATAACATAACCATCATCTCATCAGATATGGTTTTCGACCAATCGTAGCGCGCGTACTATCTCGTTTTTAAGCGCTCTAACTTCAAATGACTTTGATTGTCAGCAAATTGAAGCAAGGATGAAGTTCATTGTGTTTCTTATTCTCTCTTTGGTTATGGTGGGCGCGTACAAGATCACTGACGACAACCACGATAAAGAGTTCCTTAAGAAACGCCTCAGCTGTTTAGGAGAATGGGCAAAATGCGGAGGTTTTTTCCAGAATTGTTGCCCCAAATTCACTTGTCGCCAACTATATACATGCCCTTCCTCAGGCGGTGCATGTACACTAAGCAAAAAATGCATTCTTGGGTAAAAACGCCTGCACACTTGGTATCTCATATTAAAGCCTAGTGTTAAAAAGAAAAAAAACAACAGCAAAAAACTTCGGTTAATCGTAATCTTGACATTTTTATATGGACTAGACTTGATATAGTAGAACCGTTAATAGTTTACAACCATTCTTCGGGAATCAAAGCGCACAGGACTGCATGGAACCCAGGTTGGAGGAACATACTTCACTGATGAGAAATCTTTCGTTCAAGTTCATCCAAGATGGCTGCCATGACGTAGCAATGTAAAACATTGATAATCAGTTGTAAAAGAAATCTAACATGTACTAATATGGAAAGGGATAATAAATACTGTTATTCTAATTGAGTGAATATCATAAATTATCGTCCAGGGTGTGGTAGAGGCTCTCTTTCATTGCAGCAAGCTCACCGTTGCATTTCATTCTTCGATGCCAGGAAACGGTTGCCTTTATTAGAAGAGAAAGCATTTTGTTGTGAAACTTGGCTAAATGCAGTTGTGCAATTATCAGTTTCTTTTGTATAAGATTTGTTTAACAACAATATATCATTAGCTCATCACACATCCTTTTTGCGGTTTGGATCATATTTTTTATGAGCACAAGATAGATTGTTTGTATGCAAAAGTAAAGAAATTAACAAATGAATGAATGTTGGAATGAATGAATGAATGCTGGAATGAATTAATGAATGAATGAAAAAATAATAATTAATGAACAAGGACAAACCGAATGTAAAATACCGGTAAATGACAAGTTAACGAATTAACAAATAATAATGGATGAATATATCTATAAAATATAAGTTTATAGTGATAACTTAGTGAAACAACAAATAGCTAAGCAAGTCATTTTATAAATGAAAAATATGAATTAGTGAGTCAAATAAATAGGCCGATTCGGCTCTCGGAGTGGTGATCCTGTGCTGCGCATTGTGTTTACATGGGCTAACCTGCCCGACCTGTACTCGTGGCCAACTTTTGCGCAACAATCATTTTAGAACTCAGTTCACGCGCTGCCAACTAACTCATAGCTACTATAGCCCACCAGGGACATGCTGCAAACAAAGAAGAAACGCTGCAAACAAAAAAGAAACGCTGCAAACAAAAAAAGAAACGATGCAAACAAGAAAAAAAAACCTTACAAACAAAAAAGAAATAAAACGCTGCAAATAAAAAATGAAACGCTGCAAACAAAAAAAAAACTTACAAACAAAAAAGAAATAACACGCTGCAAATAAAAAAGAAACGCTGCAAACAAAAAAAGAAACGCCGCAAACAAAACACACACACACACAAAAACGCTGCAAACAAAAAAGGTTAAAGCCTGTTCAAGCTATTTCAATTTTGGACAAGAAGATATAGGTTCTAAAGATGGCAAACACCAAGTAACTGCCTCACAACTGCGAGTTATATTATTTGGTATCATTTACTAGTCAGTTTGACACAAAACTATCCATACATCTTTCATAGCCATTTGCAATTGCTTTGGGAAACATCATGGACAATTGTAAAGGAGTGTAATATTGAATAGATTCTAATCCACAAACATGATAAGAATATACAGTGTATATACTCAGCGGTATGCTTTAATCAAGTCTTTAAGTCTAAGAACTTAAATATCAAGCACTCCTAGCTTTATTGAAATTGTATCTACTATGAAAATGCAGGATTCCTAGTTGCATTGGTTTTTCATAGTTGTTGTTGTTGTTGTTTTTTTTTTTCGGGTGAACCTTTTCAGTCTACCCCCCCCCCCCCCCCCCCCCCCCCAAAAAAAACCGGGTTGGTTTTATATTCAGATAATTCCCCCCCCCCCCCCCCCAACAAAAAAAAATCGCATAAGGCAAAACTGATGCCCACCCCTCAAAATCATCATAGTCCCCTATTCGATGATGAATGCTCCCTAAAGCGACCTTTGATCGGCCTTTGACCGATATTTTCATATAGACTTGGTTATCGATGAAATGAAAGTCGCCGTACTAAACGAGTAGGTGGCCAGTCTGTACTCATTGGCATCTCCTTTGTTGATGCATTTTTGGCAAAGTATCCCTGTTTCCAATACGCTTTGTGTACCACAATTAAGCTAAAACATGATGAGCATTAAAAACCTAGTGTTTCAAAGCGAGCAGTTGTTTGATGTTGTTTGGTGTTCGCCATTTTTAGAACCTATTTCCTCTCGTCCAAACTTGAAATAACGTGTCCAGTCTTTTACCTTTTTTGTTTGCAACATTTCTTTTTAATTTGCAGCGTTTCGTGTTTTTTTTTATTTGCAGCGTTTTATTTTTTGGTTGGACAATTTGGAATGCTATCGGAAAGGAGAGTAAACATTTCTTTCTAAAGAACAACATTTCAGAGATATTCTCTCTAAACTCAAAAATACTGAAAGTTTTTAAAAAAAAAACAAAGTATTGCGTAAGAAAAACTGAGCATTGAAATGCTTTGCACAATAACGTGCTTTGAGTTGCTCATTTCAAAAATGAAATAAAATCAAATGTTTAAAGTTGAGTTTTTGTTTGTCAAAGTGATCATTTTGAGGGTTTATAATACAAGATTAAAACTTTTAGAAAACTGCAGAACTAAGCATTTTCCTAGAAATCAGCTGATTAATATTTTTGTTTATTGCTGCGAGCGCAGCGATCAGCGACACTAATCTTGACTGCTTGCTCGACGGGCTTACTGTGGTCCGTCTGGCCGGGGATGTCTGGGCCCTTTATATCCTTGCCAGCTCTCGATCTCGTTGACTTTGTCAGTTTTCATGTCTGTTTTTGTGAATATGCAGTACACTGGATAGCGGCAGAATGTCCAAAAACTATGCGTAGCGCTGCCCTTCAGCGACGTATCTCGGGGAATACAATGTGCTTTATGAGTCTTTCAGCTCCGTTATGTGCAAACTCGTTCCCTGTTTCAACTCGATGAACAACACAGACAGTCGATCGAATATTAGCAATAGGAGATGCTATGTATGTAAAGGCCTTTGAAGAGCAATACCAGATACAGAGACATTGTCGCTAATTTCTTTGCCAGATGGAGCACGTTGGCCTACGACAACAGTTGATGCAAAGCCATATCGGCCTCTGAAAGCCACCATCCAGATAATAAATATAAAATTTGCCGCAGAGCAATTCACTTTCGAAAGAAACGGCTATTTTATGTATATAATGTTATATGTACGCTTGGAGAATTTCATCTTTTCGTGTCGTCGCTGCGATCACTCGTGAGATATTTTTTCAAAACTCAACACCCACTCTTAACGCTCAATTATGCTTTCTTTCGTAATCCATTAGTTTATTTAACCTTGGTCAAGATAGTATGAGATAAGAAAGCTTATCCCCGGACCCCATCAGGGTCTGTATTCGTGCTATTTTTTAGAAATTTGTCTTGATATGTTTTGACGATGCGACCGCGCCTCCTGCAATCTGGCCAATCACGTTCCGTTCCCGAAATTACGGGGGATAAGCTCTCTTATCTCATATTCTCTTGGCTTGGTCCACACTAGTGCAGCAAGTCAGGCGTGTGACATAAGATATGAATTAAGCATAGCGACGCAAGCATAAGCAAAACTTAAGACAAAGGGACAACAAAGGCAAACACCTTCTAAATCCCTTCTAAACCCCAAATTCTTTTGTTTTTCTCTTCTTGCGCTTATGCGCTAGTGAGGACAAGGCTTTAAGCCTGGTTTCCATATAATCGAAAAGGATCGAAAAAATCATCTACTAAAAAACATTCGATTATATGGACACCAAAGTTTTTTGATCCTACGACCGTCTTCGATCAATTTCGATCGCGATCGTAATGGACTGAAAAAATAGAACCAGGTTTTAATTAACCACAAGCACTATGACGTCACATGTAAACAAATCTATTGTTTAAATGCCAAGAATCATGGGCAAAAGACGAGATTTAACATTTTAAAATCAATGAAAAATAGGGTAAAAGTTCACTTATAATATTGGAACAAATTATAAGTATAAGTACAATGCCAAATGTATTAAAGGAAAAATATTACGCCAGAACTAGATGCATTTTTATTGATGTAAACAAACCATGACGTCATAGTGCTTGAGGGCAATTTCTCGATACGTTTCGATCCATTTCGATCTTACGACTACATGGAAACCAGGCTTTAGTTTTTATTACATTCTATATATATTCTCATTTGTATGTATTCTGCTCACCTAACACTCGTCCATGAACTGCTTTGTTCCTTTACTGTATTATCAATATTCTTTCGCAATTTTGCATTTACAATAAATTTCAAGATGGCAGATGTACTGCTTAAACATGTCAATCAAAAATGTTGTCCTTGTTTTAAAATTCTTCCCCTTATTGTGATGCACGACACAATAATTTTCCCCTAAATTCACATTCAAAAACGAACGATCACCAACAAGCGATTTCATTGCCCATTTGCAGAGAGTACACTCCAACCGGGACTATGTTGTGTTTTTTTTCAAATTTTTTTGATCACTCAATGTATTTAAATTGAATTCTACTTTATCAGAAGGTTTGAAACAGTAGAAATTAAGCGCAGAAAATAGAAATATAAATAATGCCAAGTGGTCCCGGTTGGAGTGTTTGCACTGTAAAAGAACGAGTCAAATAGACGACGGGGGAATGGAGTTTTAACTTGCATGACTTATTTTTTTAGAATATTTCCACTCTTGTGTGCACAGCTCTCACTTTCCAAGTATGTTCCGCAATTTCTCCAAACAAATCAGTTCACATCGAAATTGATGTGGGAGGGGGTAATAACCACAGGTGGCGAACATGACATTTGCAACTTTTATTAGTGACACCTGCATCTAAGTGAAATTATGCTTACTAAATAAACTAGTTATTACAATTTTGTGGATAAAAAAATCAATTCGACAAATAATGTATTATACTGTTCTACTGGTTTTGATAAAAACCATGAAGCAAAGTAGGAGTTTAAATCTAACTGGTCTCTTTTCTTTTCTTTTCTTTTCTTTTCTTTTCTTTTCTTTTTCTTTTTCTTTTCTTTTTTTTTTCTTTTATTTCCAGCTCGGCGAAATGTTTTCACAGATTTGGTCCAACACCTCAATAATAAAAACTATAACAAATATATATATGAATTATAGAGAAATAATATATGATAAATATCATAAATATACGATTGGTTGAATTAAATGCTGCTTAGTTTTTTTCCAAATGGCCATAATCTTATGACGACCATGCCACATCGGATACATGGATTGATTTATATATTTTCAATTTGTTTATATTACACACATAATATTATATGTCCGCTTGGAGATATGAATTTAATCTTCTCGGTTTGTCGCTGCGCTCATGCGTGAGAAATTTTTTCAGCACTCAACACCCACTCTTAACGCCCAAGTGAAGCACCTTAATATTAGGCTTGCCATTTAGTTCATTGTATATTATGCTTTCTATCGCAATCCATTAGGTTATCTAAGCCCAGTCCACCCTAGTGAAATAGACGCAAGCATAAGCAAAAACAAAAGAGAGGAGACAACAAAGAAAAGGACCTTCTAAATCCCTTTTAATCCCAAAATTTTCAGTTTTGTTTTCTCCTCTTGCGCTTAATATACGTTAGTGAGAACAATGCTTTAGTTTTTGTTGCATTCCATTTCTATTGTCATTTGTATGTATTCTGCTCATTTTTCATTTCATAAACTGCATTCTTCCTTTACAGTGTTATAAATATTATAAGCGATATATATTATAAGCAATTGTATTGCCCATAATAAGGACCAAGTGCCGAGAGCAAGGACGGGGGAAAGGAGTGTTTCAACTTGAATTAATTATTTTTACAAATACTTCACCTCGTGTATGCACGAATTTTAGTTTCTAAGTATGTTCCACAATTTCTCCCACCAAACTCACATTTAATCTGAGGTGGGAGGGCTAGTAATCTCTGGTGGTACATATGCCATTTGAAACTTTTATTAGTGACATTATTTCTAATTGAATTATGCTTACTAAATAAAGTACACTATTAAAGCTGGTTTAAAACACCAAAAAATCCTGTTAAATAATGCATATGAGAGAAGGCAAAAAGTATTTTGGTTAAAATAACATTTTGGTTAAAACAAATAATTGTAGTTGGTTTAAATCAAACTAAATAAATAGGTTGATGTAAAATATTGGTAGTAATTACGGCAATTGGTGGAATTAACTATTTGAAATGGTTATAATTCCTTTTTGGTTGTTGTAACCAGGTTGTCTTAACCATGCAGTTTGTGTAATTATTCAAATTTTGTGAATAAAAATCAAACTTATTAGTTCATCTACCATTATCATATTATACTGTTCTACTGGTTTGGATAAAAACGAAGAAGGAAATCAGGATTTTTAATTTAACTGGTCCAAAAACACTAGAAAATGAATGACAAAATAAAACAAAGAAAGAAAGAAAATATCAAACCAGTAGACAGATAAACAACCAATCAAAATTGTCTCATTTGCACACCTGGGAAACGTTTGTTAATTTGTTTGCATGAATGGTTTTACTTGATAATTTTGCCATATATTTCAATTTAATGTACTCTTCAAGGGCGTATCAATAAAAAAATGAACCGGAAAGGGGGGGGGGGGGGGGGGGGGTTGGGCACTAATAAAAAAATTACTTATTATCAATCTAAAATATAAATAATTATCTAGTGTATAAAAAAAGGGGAGGCATGTCCCTCTCTTGGATCCGCTTCTGCTCTTTATGGTTGTTATAAATTAATAACGTTTTTTAATGGAGCCGATAATAGTGAGCATCAGTGGAATCATTAAAACCAGTTTGTTTTGTGACCTGTATAATTATTAACGACTATATATCTACGCGTAAAATCCTTTGCTCTTCATTCTGGTGGATTACAGAGAAGGGAGATCAACTAAAGACAAACCGGTAAGACTTCCTGTGCAATTCAATGTACTGTAGTTTATTTATAGAAGTAGAGAAGATATAGAAGAGAATATATAGAAAATTTAGTTTTATATGGATTGAGAATATTAACCAAAATAGGATACTATATAGATCAATAAAATATTTATCTATATCTATAGCCTATTCCAGAGTTTACAGTTAATCAAGGTTTTGTCCACTTTTTTTTATATCTCACTCACTTTTATTGTCTTATTCTTTTTTAGAACTTCCTTTTACGATGAAGTTGGCAATTGCTTTGGTATTCGTTGTCTTTTACGTCTGGACCAGCAAAGGTAGTTTCTAATGATAAAAAGCATAACAAAATAAAACGCGTGGACAAAAAGTTTCTCAGTATTTATGAAAACAGAATGCTTTACAAATCTTAACCAATCCTCTATCACCGTCTGTCTTTTTATGGTGTCAGTGTCATTGACGATTTGCTTACATTTCTATTGCTCAAAGACATCCAATCCTCAAATCCCTTTCGGTCGATCTACTTCCAACTTGACATTCGGCATCTTCCCCGACAAAGGTGTACATAATTTTTTTAATGGGTTTTTATCGCGCATGTCACGAGAGTGTTTTTTTTTTCTGCGAATAATCTCTGTTCGTTAGATATGTGCTATGTTGATATCATTTCGTGAAAAGTACGAATTACAAATTTCTTTATATTCGCCCCAATCCACACTCGGCAAAACCTTGAACTTGATTGAATTTTGATGATATTTCTCGAAATACCTTGCAAGCCATTACAGGCACCTCTTTTTATTTCAAATTATCATTTGAAATCATGTTTTTAAAAGATATGTGATTGATGACAAAATTCTATTGCTAGAGTTTTAGATATTTCAAAACGTGTTTCATTCTATTATAAAGCATCGAAATTCAAACATTGTTACTTTTTGCTTTATTTACTTTCGTTGTTGAGTTTTGATGCAAATGTTTGCTTTTTATCGGTAGCCCAAAGCATGAGTTCCTTAAAGCACATTTAAAATATTTGGTGCTGACCATCTCAGTGAAGAAACACTTTTGTGAATTATGCCCATTTTCGAATTTTAGACGCTAAAGTGACAAATACAATTTTTACCTAAATATCTCGCAAATGAACAACATTTTTGGACCCATATTTCTACAAAGTATTTTAATAATCGTTAGCTATAACATATAGCGGGTATGTTTCAATTTGATTAAAAATGAATTTGTCATACTTTTGATAACGTCACTTGAAAACGAAGAATACGATAACACCATTTTTATTTGATATTATTAATAAAAAGCTCAAAATGTTTTACTGTAGAACGTTTTATCAAAACGTTATGGCTAGCTTTATTTCTACGGAATTACCTTAAGGGATAGGAACGCCGGAAAAGTTAAGGATTTTTTTATTTTGATTTATTAATATCTTGTGTGCAATTTTCTTATTTGAATTAAGGTTTTCGTTTCAGAAATTTGTTTAAATTTCGTTTTCTATAAAGCATCTTGTAAGCTGCTTAAATTTCGAATAAATGAAATTTTTTATCATAATTTTGATATGGGACGCGTCCAAAGAGCACCGGATATCTTATGATCGCTACAATAAAACTTTACTTGGATGTATCCACAAATATTTCTATATGAAAAATGTTCCATAGGTTATTGGGACGCTGTATGATTAAGAATTGAGCAATTCATGTAGTTTTTATTGACAAAAGAAAACTTTCCTGCTTTATTCGTGAGCATTGCAAGGAGCCTTGTGCACCGGGTAGTTAGATACTGTAGTTTTTTTATAATCATTATTACACCATAGTTTTTTTTTGAAGGTTTTATTTCATTTTATATATAGTTCTTTTAAAGCTATCTATGAATATTCATTATTTGTTTTATCTTAGTTTTACTAGTTTTTAGATCTTTTATTCATACTGATATATATTATACATATTTTATATAGATATATATACATATTTTGTTATAATTTTTTGTCCCCGAATTAGTATGGATATCTTCCAGTCTAGATGGCATGACACGTTAATAAAGTTTCAATCAATCAATCAATCAATCAATCAATAGTTGATGACAAAAGACTGCGCTTCGATAGAATCTCTCCTCAGCGACCACCGTGACACCCATTTTTTATTTGTTCTTTGAACATGTTGGTGATCTTTTTTTCCCCATACGAAGTTTGAAAGAAAGAAATAGAAACGTTTTTCCCGCCAACCTTATATCAATTCATCTGTCTTTTTCGCTCGCAGCGACACTAATCTTGACATGGAGTTCCTGTGGTAACTAGAATATATATCGAACAGCATCTCGATTTTATATGTCGTCTGATCAGCGGTTTTCCGCTCATCTCTCATGCCTGGCGTCACACATCACATACGACACAGTACACATCACATAGTACACGTGATATCCGAGATAAAGTTCGCGTGGTACACGTGATAAACAGTTCAATTCTTGTAAATCTATTACATCATGATAACGAGGATTATTCTACACTAACCACATCTTGCGTACTTTTTGTTGTCATACATTAACATCTGTAAAACTATCATTTCTATCTTTGACTTTTATTATAAATAGTGATAGGTCTTTAGGATATCTTGAGAATGAAAGAGCTAGCTCTTAACTGTTCTGAGGTATAAGTAATATTGAACGGCAATGACCAGAATGACCTCTCTGACCTCCTGGTTTAGTATAAACTCTCATTATAGGTAGAGTACGAACTACAAAATATATCCAAACATCACCAAGTTTCAACTTTTTTTTTAATACGACGACAATCTAACTTTTTCATAACAACACCAACAACTCGCAGCACTCCTCTTTTGATAAAAATCGCTAGCATATAACCTTTTGTTACTCTTTACCCGCTTCTCTATTTTCATATACCCATAACACCTTCTTTTTGGGGATTAGTTTATATTATCATTAAAATCACTTGTATTTGAGCCTTAACAATTAATCTGTATTGTGATGGTTATTGTGAAAGTGGTGAATGTTGTATATTCTATGTTTCTTCTAGCCAAGCCAGGGGTTGGCGAACTTTTCCAAGTCGAGGGTGACATGCTTTTGACGAAAGACCAGTTAGAAGTTTATGCATCGATTAAAAATGGACGAACACGTCGAGCTGCTAGTAAAGACAGGTGGTTATGGCCCAGAGGAATCGTTTATTACACATTCAATAGAAATTTAGGTAAATCAACACATAGAGCGCTCGATTGATATTATTTCCAGAATAAAGTATAAACTCTCTAAAAGCTCGAGCCATAACGTATAACAATTTCAAAGTGCACTTTAATTGGAAGTGTCAAAAAAATCAGTTCACAATTCTGTAAAAAAATCAGATTTTGTTTTAACTTAATGTTTATTCTCCTTAGGGAAAACTTGCAGGGATCAAATTTATAGTTAAATTCAAAGAGTATATTATGTCCTACAAAATGGTGTCTGCGTTTTGCGGTAAATCGTGTTGTTTATTTATTTATTTTTGTGGAGATTCATGATTAAAAAAAGATGATTCTTTTTAATCATTAATTTCGTTGTCTCGCGAATTTGTTTTGATTTTGGTCTTTTCTGAACCGTCAATCACGTTCAGTAGGACCGAGCTTGTCCATGATAACATTTTCTAATATCGGTTGATATGACAAGATATCCCCATCAGAATTATGCAGGAAGGTACGAGCGCCAGAGGAAAATTACATAACCGACCTTCTGTACGCAAACGGTTCAGCAATATTCGCTGGATCCATTGAGGAACTTCAGAACATACTCCAGGTATACGATGCTCTTTGTACCCGTTTTGGACTATAAATATAATGCGTCAAGACAGAAACAATGGCATTCATTTAAGGCTCAACCTAGCACCATCTCTCTTGTTGGTACAAATAACAAGAACGTCCTTACCTCCAAATATCTTGGATATACCATTAATGATTCCATCACTATATCCTTGCTATTTCTCTGTCAGAATTTGCGACGCTTATACGAAATGGAATGAACACCAACGCATACAAATGGACGAAATTATTTGAAAATCTATTTGACATAGAATCTCAGCAACTAAGGCAAATTATGAAAAGATGAAATCAGACTTTCAGCAACTGTTGAACACTCTAACAGAAGCACCCTAAAGACGTTTTGACTTAATGGGGAATACGATGATGATGACAATGTAGATATAACCAGATCTACTGTTGTTAGGCTTTCCGAAGAAAATGTCTTACAGACAAAACAATCTTATCCGAGTGAGGTACACATGTACGATTGTATTGTTTAGAACGATACGTATTTATCGTAGCTATTTATCACTAGGCAGGATAGGCCAGAATATTGCCCGAGCAGCAATGAGACACTGGATGAGGAAGACCTGTTTGAAGTTTGTGCGAAGAACCCGTCAAAGATATTATGCTGAATTCACGTTTGGTGGGTAAGTACAATTTTGGTTGTAATATTTATTTCGTATGGAACCGCATAATCATCATGCAGTTGAAACAGTGGGAATTGTGTAAGAATCAACTGTGTCAATGTTCTATCAGTTTCACCTCGGTCAAGCGCGTATGAAAGTCAGTTAAAGTTAAATTACGAGAAGGGAGGCGATAAGCTTATATATGGATGGATGTTCTTTATTTCTGACGCTCGAGGTATTTCATGCTTCAGAAGGTTTTCGAAAATTGGATATAAATATATTTCATTGAATGAGTATCTTAAATGATCAAATTTTTCATTTTATGTATATCAAACGTTTCGATGTTTGCAATATGCCTACCGATTATTTAGCTTAACACCACTTCAGTCTAAAGCCTTGATTGTTCTGGTTATTTCAATAAGGAACGTATATGCAACGTAAATAATTTTTTGCCTAATTCCCAATATACCTCGTTCAAAACGAAACAATACATAATACTTGTAAAAATACTAATGAGAAATTGTTTAAATACTTGTAAAAAAGTAGGTCATTCAAGCTAATTGGTAGCGTGGTGTGTTGGATAATGGGTTAGGTTTAGGGAGACTAATGGGAAGAATTAAATTAATCCAACAGTCCGGACTCGATTCTTGCTCAGATGACACTAATGTGTTCGGAGTTAAGGGTTCTTCAATAAAATATATGATTTCACGGATGGGTTGAAAGATTTATCTGTATACATCTCGGGGGCAATTCATATGCATCCCTAGTCTATTGTTCAGGAGGTATGTAAGCTAAATAAAGCCTTGTGAATAACAAAGAAAAACGCCCAAAGTATGAAATAATATGGGTTTCATCCTGGGAGGACAAAAGAAGCCCTGAGCAGAGCCAACCTTAACAACATTAAAACTCTTATCATGAAGGCCAGCTTTGTTGGAACAAAGCTTTGAAAGAACGAAATCATACCATTTTGATCTTTATTTTGGCATGGTTGGCAAAGATTTTATGACGAGCAAGACCAAAGCTATGACCAACCAATCACTACTAAGGATAGTGGGTGATGAAAAAAGGGGCAGCATGCCCTGGTCTATTTTTCATAGTGTTAGATTTCCTGAGGAGGAAATGTACTAAAAAAATCAGCACAATTCTTGTAAACCATGCTAAACGCAATCCGAGGCATCTGTGGTGTTATCATTTAGCTATGACACAAGATATCAGCACCATATTAGTACCACCCCCTCAGATATAGAAGTTCCATTCTGCTTTTTTCGACTACTGCAACAGAGAGCTAGGTTGCCTACGTTTGCAATAATAATAAACTTATAAATAGAAAGCTACTTATCATTTGTCGCACGATTTTAGTGTTGTTGTAAAAACGAAACTTTCTTACTTGATCTTTTAGGGATTGCAGGGCAATAGTTGGCTATGCAAGAAGGACTAGACAATTTATTTCGATTGGATCCTGGAGAAAGTAAGAACAATAATCTTTATACAAATCGTCTTATCATATAAATATTATATCAGAGTGCAAACACTCAATGTGTGCAATATATATCAATATTTAGTAGTGAATAGCACTGTCTTTTACTATTCCTTGATGGAATTTTAATTTGAATGAAAAAAAAGTGTCTGTTTTTGATATTTTCATTACAACTTTATTTTTTGGGCGTCACACAAAAATCATGGCGAATTTCCAAGGTGGGAAGTGAGAAAAAATACATATTTTTGGTGTTTTCAAACCTTGTCTGTTCTTAAAACTTTCTGAAATGACTTATTCATAGATATGCTTTCCATTTGTGACGGAAAAAGTATTTAAATGCACAACATATTATGAAATAACTCAAATAAAGAGTGCAAAGAAGTAATTCTTATCAAGTTTATTCCAGTTATGGTTAAGTAAAATACGAATTGCATTCAATTGATCCTTAACATTTTTTTTCGATTTTTCATAGAATTTTTATAGAAAAACTACAGCTTTTCTAGAGAAGCACGAATCATGGCGACTGCCAAATGTAGACCAGGGACTCGGTTTCTCCTGACTCCCTGTACGCTTTAAATCCAAAATGGCGCCCGCGCACATTGGCTATTGTGGGTAGTTTTTAATCTTAAATTTGTTGTAAAACATTCCTGTATTGTTTTGAAAGCCATGAAAGAGCTTTCGTTTTGTACACTCTTCCCGGTTTTATCAAGTTTACACCAAACAATCTCAAGCACCTCAAACACGTCTTGTAGCTAGACTGGCCAAGGCTTTTGTAGCTGTGACAAAAATTCAGGTTAATATATAGTTTTCCATTGCCACTTATGTTATATATTATTAAATGACATCAATAACAAAAAGAAAAGGAAAAGATATTTGTATTTCCTATTCTTAAAGTCAAATAATAATGAAGAACTACCCTTGGTTTGTGTATGAATGGAAAACAAGATCATAAATAAGTCTCAGAAACTTTAATTCAAAAACAGACAAGGTTTGAAACACGAAAAATGTGTATTAGTCTTCTCTTCTTAACTTGGGTATTCGCCATTTTTTTCCACGCCTGAAAATGAAGCTGTAGAGAAAATAACAAAAACAGCTACTTTTTTTTCTTTAAATTAAAATTCCATCAAGAAAGAAAGTAAATGACAGATGTACAAACAAATACGCTCAGTTGCTAAACTGAAATGAAAATGTGTAACTAATGAACAAATGAGTTTGAAAGATGAAGTGATTTTTTTTAAGTAGAGATTTTGAGAGTACAATGAGAATAAATATTAACGCTCAGAATGGAATCTGATTTTGTTAAATCTGATCCTACACTCAACACACAATCAGATTCCATTAGTGCCAAAGTCGACTTTGTTTGACTTTTTGCTTTGTTTTGTCAATTGTCTAACTATTTTGTATATATTTGCATATAAGTGTTTGACTCATTAAATTATCCTTGCAAATGGGGTCAGGATAACTCCGAAACGTCGGATCTCAGCGTTAATATTTTTTACGTAATATTCAATATGATTTACTCTACGGAGCATGATTATAAATATAGAATTTGCAAACTCCTAACAACGCCTCGATCATTTTTAGTCCTTGCTCGCTTGGTGTAACTATCCACGAAATTGGTCATGCCATTGGCTTTTACCACGAGCAAGCTCGTCCAGATCGTGATAGGTATATCAGAATCATAGAAAAAAACATGAGACCAGGTTAGTATCAGAAATGCAAGACTTTGAGATGTTAATTTAAAAGCAATACCAATAACAAAGTCTCATTTTATTGGAGTGTTTCTTCGTGTACTCTTTGATAGAATTCGGCTGTCTTCGCGCTGTCACCACGCCGATTTGATACTTGATAAGACATTATCCAAGACCGGCGCCTGCACAAGAAAGCCATATAGTATTGATAGGTCATAATTACCTCGTAATTTAATTGCAGGAAAATGGATGAAAAGCCAATTTTTAAAAGTTGATCCAAGATGGATCGACTACCGTGGTCAGGACTATGATTATCAGAGTGTCATGCATTATTCTCGTTACCAAGGCAACAATGGATGGAATAAACCAGTTATAGTACCAAAGAAACCAAATGTTAGAATAGGTCAGCGTGAAGGACTAAGCGAGGGAGATATCAAACAAACTAAACTCATGTACAAGTGTAATGGTAAGAGGCAAACGAACTCAACTTGATCGATTGACTAATTGACTGAATACAATGAAACCCCTCTATACCGGACCCTCAGTATACAGGAATTCTCTCTATACCGGACAATGCTTTATATATCTTTTGTAAAATGAACCTCAGTAAACCGCAACCTCTCTATTCCGGAAACTGGACGATAATTTCTCTTTGAAGAGATTTTTAACAATAGAATTAACCCCGTTATTTCGGAAAAAAACTTGTGTTGCTCTATTCAAATTGGAAACAAAAGTAAAATTAACACTTAGCATCGTTCAAGTGTGACCCAGAATTAAATTACACAATAAAAGTTGCTTAAACAAGTGTAATGATAAGAAGGCAAACAAACTTAACTTGATTGATTAAAGCCCGAGATAAACGAGGTAACATTTTTGTTTCAGAAACATTTTTGTTGCAGCAACTGTTCTTTCACAGGTGGCAAAACTAGGCAAGATCGTGGAAACATGCTCGTGCGAGCGATGTTGCAGCAGAACTGTTGCTTCGTTTAGCCAGATTGAACTTATTCATTGTCTTTTCGTTAACTGACGCACGCATTTAAGTGTTCATTCATTATTTACTCACTCTTCCATTTAACAATCCTTTTTTGAAAACTGAAGTAACACGACAAAAATACTAGGTTTTCATAGTATTAGATGAAATTATTGTCAAACAATACAACAATACATGTACTGAGGGGTGTACTCTCCGAACCTTTCCATACGGTGAAGGTAACAACACCTCACTTGACAAATTACACTTTCATAGCATATACCAGGAGGGAGGGGGTGACTCTTTTGTATGCAAATGAGCCGCTCTAATCTCCAGACTCATCGCTGCCACCGATATATCAACGCTACGCTTGACTGTCTTCTCGGTAAATTATCGTGTAGTCGCTTTCGTCGCTCAGCTTTACCTTTACAAAAAAGCTCAAAATTGAGGTCAAGGAAGCAATTGTGGTTTAATTTATTGTGAGTGTTTTTTTGTATATTCTAGTGTTTGTAGAGTGCAATTATTTTCCGATTGAAACTATTTGTTGTGATTTTTAGACTGTTTTACTTTCGCGGGACATTCTCGGGATCAAAAGTTTTTGTTCCGGACGCGCAAAATTTCCTCAGAAATATTTTATTTTCTCTCTCAAAAACTGAACAGATATACTTCTAAATAGGAGGTTTTATAAAGCATTTTCTAAGCTTTCATTTGGTATATATTTTACCTACTGACATGGTCTCGTACTTCTCATCAATCCTTTTATTTGCGGTTAGTTCATTTTCAGCTCAATTACTTCACTGTATTTCTTCATCGATATTTTCACCCCACTATAATTATAGATTTACTCTTTTTGATGCTGTTGCAATATTTGCTTTGTATTAATTTATAAGAGTCAGAGAACTGCAAAAAGTTAACGTGCAGTGAAAAAAATCAAGGGAAAATGTTTTTATGTATGATTGTGGAGGACCTTTGTATCAGTAAACAAATGCAAACCGTTAAAACATTCCTCTTGGAATGAGAGTGCTTTCAATGTTTTCTACTCTCGTCTAATATCATATTTGGGAATTTTCATTTTTTTAGCGAAGTAGTTTGAGCCTTGATAAGAATATAATTCAAGAGTGTGCAATTATGTTTTATATAGATCATTTTTTATTATTTGGAAGCTGCTATGATGTAGTTTGTCCCACTTTTGTTTGTAAATCGAAATAGTGCTATAGCTTTGACCACATTTTTATAGACATTTTGACTACAAGTATGAACAAAGAAGTCCATAATTATTTATTGTTTTGTTTCATCTTGGTAATTTATCGTACATGAAATGTCAAAAATGATTTAAAATAATTCCCATTAGCCTGCAATTATTAGCATATCTCTTTACCAGTATTGAATGTTGAGTTTATATCGTATCTTGTGTTTAAAAAGATTGATGAGACGAACCACGCGACCAACGCCATCCAAATTTTATAATCAGATAGATAAACATATTAGCTATAAAACCTCCTATTTTGAACATATAAAACCACTGTGTTCCTTAGTAAGGACCATTTGCTTTGTGCAAAATTGTGTCGTCAGATCGGCGGCCGCCATCAATATTCAGGCACAAGAAATTACTTTTAGCAACGTTTTATGTGTTATCTGAACAAAAAAACATTAAACATGCCATTACCAATATGTACTTTAATAGTTTCGAGACATTGTTCATCCAAAACTTTAAAGAAAGTGTAGTAAATTGCAAAAATGGCAACAAAATGTGCAAGCCTTCGTTGCCGCCATATGGAAAAATCAGTGAAGCGTGCGGTGGTAGCGATGAATAAATATTGGTTGCCATGGGAGACACCCTCCCCCATCCCCCGGCATATACCGAAATACCCTTTAATCCGAACAAATATTTTTGGTCCTTGAATTTAACATTGTCCTATATCTCTTGTAAAATTAACCTCAGTAAACCGGAAAACACTTCTAAACTGGGCATTTTCTTTGGTCCCAGTACTGTCCGGAATTGAGGGGCTCCACTTTATCGTGGTACATGGTACTCTTTTGGGAGTATAGTACAGTCCATACATACAAACCCGTTATAGAAAGTGATCCCCCCGGGTAGTAGCTGCTAACAGTGATGGACAGAACGTTGATGAATTGATTAAATCATGACAAGCTATTGTATGTTCTTTCCTTTTTTATTTCTTTCATTTCATTTCTTTTCGATTGTTAGCAAAGGACGAAAGTGAGTTTGACTACAATGAAGACGAGGACACAGACACTGACACGGACAAAACCGATGGTAATATGTTTTTGAATATACCTTTTCGGCTTCGTATGCAAATTGCCCATTTCAGACCACGTGACACTCTCTAGGGAATGGTTCTTTTATGAAAAATTTGTTGAAATATTTACACCTGAAAGAATCATTTCCCAAGAGTGACATCACATGGTTTGAAATGAGAAAATAAACATGGAAGCGAATAAGGTCTATTGAATCATCTATCTTGCTTTAACAAGCTCTTAGACTATACCATTAATTATTACATTACTCAATTGGTGGAGGCGTCGATAGATTATTTAAGATTTTGAACCATCTGTCTCAATATTGCTTATTGATGCTTTACTTCCCCGACTACATTGGCTTGAGAAAAAAAAAACGTCAGATTTAGGAGGGGGTGGGGGCAGTCATTCTTCTCTTTTCATAGCCAGTATGATATACTTTATCATATTTGATTCATTGGGTAAGTTATACCCTCAAATTCGTAAAGTTTCAGTCATATCTTTCACAAATCGTGGATCTGTCACTAAAAATCTACTATTGATGTTATTTCTTTTAGAAAAAACCGAGGGGCCCAAACCTGGTGAAGCTGAATCTTGAAACTGGACGGCTCCTTTGAGGAACTACTGTCACACAGTGGATGTATAAGCGAGAGATAATGACGGCAAAAGTCATCCATATAGGGATGTTGTTGTATTGTCTAAAATAAAAGTAAATTATGCAGATGATTCCGTCGGTATTTTTTTTAGCCTGCGTTGCCGGCGGTCTGCGGTTTTAGTCGAGAGAGAGAGGGGGAAGGACCGCCTGCACGATTACATTGGGTTTTTGATTAGCCGCCCACTTTCTTGTGCAACGAGCCGCGACGGACCGTCCATTTTTAAACCAATGAAATACGAGCGTAATTTGAGAGCATTATCGACGCGAGACGATCAAAACATGGTAGTTCTTAGCTATCACTTTAACGTGTTACAAAAATGCAGAAACGGCAAAAAAAAAAAAGCTCCCAAACCTGGGAAAAAACTTAATCCACAGAAGAAAATCGACTTTCGTAGATTTTGCAAATGTCCTTTGAATGTTTTCAAACCCGCGCAAGGCTCGCAAGAAACGTTGGCTGCGAACTGTCAACAAATGAAATGATGTAGTTAACAAAAAATGTTCCAAACGTCAATACCGGAAATTCACCACCTCGATTCAAGCAAGATAGCAACAAGAAAAAATGTAAAGCGATCGTCAGCAAAGAAATCACTAGCTGAATGTTATGTTGATAGTTCAGCCGACAATAATAGCGCATTATCTCAACTGGACGTTGAAGAATTTCTTGATAGTAAAATAACACAGTTGACAGTAATCGACTACAATAGCTGAGACATTGATATTTCCGTCCTTGACAGCCTCCAGAAATCGAGGTTCTAAAACCTGTTCTGCCGAGGCGTTTATAAATTATTTTAATTCTGCAGAAGTACATTCAATGGATTGCAATTCAGATAGCTGGTTAGCAGTGAAATTATGATGATGCTTTCTGTTCGCGTAGATTGTAAATTCTTCAATAAACCAAGTACAGTGAAAATCATACTTTTACCAAAACCAGTCGGTAAAACTACCATTCAGTAAATGTTGGATCGCCTGTTGCTGTTGCTGTTCGATCTTAAGAGTAATCTTTCAATCGTAACTTTCGAGATATTTCAGTGATTTGTATTTATCAATAAGTCGTTCGCCATCTTCTGACAGATTTATAATGCGTTACATTCTATGACAGCTCATTTTTGATTGACACCATTTTAGCCAATCAACAATTCCCGTTCACTGGTGAACGGACAACTCAAAAACCCAATGTAATCGTGCAGGCGGTCCTTCCCCCTCTCTCTCTCGACTAAAACCGCAGACCGCCGGCAACGCAGGCTATATTTTTTTATTCATTTGTGATCTGTGTGCTCGATCCAAGATGGCGGTTAAGACTGTTTTTTTTTTATTTTAACATAGGAAGCCCAATAGGTTACACAGGCAACCCGACAATGACATAATATTACAATCTGTTTTTGTTTTGATTCTATTCGGCAAGCTCTAAAAGATACGATGCTAGTTATTTATTTATTTATTTATTTTTTGAAAGACAAACTCACATATAATCCATCCAGTGCCCGGGCGTGGCTCGAACCAGGCTTAACCACGCGGCCACCCATGCCAACAGTTCTGTTCATCGATAATTCCTTAAAAAGAGTTGAACGGACATAGGACAGACGGACATGGATCGATGACAAAGGATTTTACTTTGAATATTGCAATGAAAAAAATTTACATAGGATTTATAGGATGACAATTTATTCAAATAGACGAGTCATTTTCAATAAGAAAAGTGTTTTTTTTTTAAAGTTTCGGTTGGTTGGTGGGAATTAAGATTGGTAATTAAGAATTTACTAAAATTTTTAGGGCAATTAATAAGCAGTTTAAAAAATGATATGAAATTGGAAGCCACAGCCACACATTTTTTACCGTATGGATTCCTCTTGAGAAAAACCAAATCAAATCACACAATGGCCACCCAAATAAACAAAATATGATAATAATAAAAACTATAAAAAAACACATTTGTGAATTAGCCACAAGCACTATGACGTCACATGTAAACAAATCTCTTGTTTTAATGCTAAGAATCATGGGCAAAAGAGGGGATTCAACATCTTAAAATCAATGAAAAATAGGGTAAAAGTTCACTTATAATATTGGAACAAATTATAAGTATAAGTACAATGGCAAATGCATTAAAGGAAAAATATTTTGCTAGAACTAAATGCATTTTTATTCATATAAACAAGCCATGACGTCATAGTGCTTGACAGCAATCAGATTGGTTGAAATGTTAGGCTGCTTATTTTGTGAAAATTGCTGTAATCTTAAAGACTGCCATGCCACATCAAATAGATGGACTATTTTGAACTATTTTTAATAATTTGTTGGGACGTTAAAAAGCGAACAATTATCGAAAAGCACTGTTTCCATTGGCTATTAGAAACAACACGAGTGATTGAAAGGACGGGTGGAGGGAGGATTTCAAATTTAATTTATTTAAAAAAAATATTTTACCCTTTAGTGCGACGTTCTTGTCAGTAATTACCACTAAATTCACATTCAAAAAAACGAATTCAAATTCACATTGAATCTGAGGTGTGTCTACGCATTTTTTTTTTTTTTTTTTTTTCAAAAAAGGGTAGTTTTGGGTCATTTTGGAGTGCTATAGTCCATGCATTTTGCCCCCAAAAACGCCAATTTTTGGTCATTTTTGTGGGCTATAGTCCATGCGTTTTGTTGGGGAAAAGGCCATTTTTGGTGAGTTATAAACTATATATATATTTTTTCGAAAAACGGGCATTTTCGGACTTTTTGGTGAGGTATAGTCCATCCTCTTTGGTCGAAAAAAGGGCATTTTGGGTCATTTTGGAGGGCTAGAGTGCATCCATTTAGTTCGAAAAACGGGCATTTTGAATCATGCATTTTGGTGGGCTATAGTCCATGCATTGTGGTCGGAAAAAATTTTTTTGTCAGTTTGGTGGGCTATAATCCATCCATTTTTTTCGAAAAACATTTTGGATCATTTCGGTGGGCTATAGTCCGGGCATTTTGATCGAAAAAAAGGGCATTTTGGGCCAATTTGGTGGGCTACCGTACAAGCATTTTGTTCCAAAATCCGACATTTTTTATCATAATGGTGGGCTATAGTCCATGCATTATGGTAGGCCATTTTGGGTTCTTATCGAAAAACGGATATTTTGGGACTTTTTGGTGAGCTATAGTCCGGGCATTTTGAAAGAAAAAAGGGCATTTTGGGTCATTTTCGTACTAGGCTACAGTCAATGCATTTTCGTCGAAAAAAGGGCAATTTGGTTCAATTTGGTGAACTATAGTACATGTATTTTGGTCGAAAAGCGGGCATTTGGGGAAATTTTAGTGTTCTATAGTTCATGCATATCGGTCGAAAAACGGGCATTTTTGTTATTTTTGGTGTACGATAGTTTACGCATTTTGTTGGAAAAAAACTGCCATTTTGTTACAATAGATAGATAGACTTTATTGATTTTACATCGCAGTTTTTCAACTGAAAAGCGTAAAATATTTCCAAAAGAACTATAACATTAAAAACAATGCTAAATTTACAAAATATTTACTGTAATATAAAAGCTAATATACACTATATGATATGATATAATCCAAATAGACACTTAATTACTCTAAATATAATTATTCATTATGGTAAGCCAACCTATAAAAAACTGTAATCAGGTCAAAAAGCAATACTGTTGTTAAATATATTTTGATTTAAAATTACTGCCAAAGGGTATTATTGTTCATCATAGCGCTTTGCTGAAGCTATTATAAAAGAGTCTAAAAAGCGATTTGTCTTACCATAGTTAATAGAGGTTAACTATGGTCTTACAAATGGGAATTCTAAAAGTTCTTTTCTTCCGTGTATTTACACTGGAATTATTTCGATCTGACAGTAAATTATTTATCACACATTCAGAGTTTGTTATGATTCTTTCAAACAAGTTCCTGGTTAATTGTTGTTGTCTTTGATAGACGGTCAGGAGACCAGCAGAACTCAAAGCTTCTTCATACCTTGAATTTGAAAAAATGATGGACAAAGCCCTGCGTTCGTTCTGCAAATATTTTGGCAGCGAGTAATGAAAAACTGGGCACGCATAGTCCATCACAGAGCAAACACATGCTCGGTAGTATGCAATGATGTCTTGAGTTGGGACTTGAGATCGTTTGAGTTGTACAAGAAAATATAATCTGCTGGCTGCTTTATTAACCACGTCTGCTATATGATCGTTCCACGTTAATTTACTGTTGATGGTAATTCCTAGTAGCTCGACTTTATCAGTGTTTGTGACAGGAGAATTGTCAATGTTGACATCCGTATATACAGTTGGATCTTGTGTTCTACCAAAACTAACTCTCAGTTCTTTACATTTCTCTGTATTTAATTGAAATAGGTTTTCCTTCGACCATGCTAATACTGAGTCGACAGCAAACTGAGCCTCACTTGACTTTCCACGTGATATTACTTCGGAGATGGTGGTATCGTCGACATATTTCCAAGTTGAAAAGGAGTCCGAGATGACATTTAAGTCATTTATCATTATCAAAAACAGCCATGGGCCCAACTTGGTACCTTGCGGGACGCCAGAGGGCACCTCCCCCCACTCTGACAAGCAATCTTGGCTTAGTTTGACGCGCTGAGTACGATCGGAAAGAAAATCAATAATCCAATTTACGACACCATGTGGAATAGACAAGGATTTTAATTTGTTTATCAGTGTAGTATGATCAATAAAGTCAAAGGCTTTCCGAAAATCAAAGAGTAGGATTCTTACAGATGAGCCAGTGCCGTCGGTTAGTCCAAACCGCTTGTGAAACATACTGATAAGTGCCATAACCGTGGAAGAGCCAGGAACTGTACCATACACTCTATACTCCATGCATTTTGTTCGAAAAGGGGGGATTTTGAGTCATTTTGTTGAGCTATATATAGTCAATACATTTTTTTTCGAAAAAAGGGCATTTTGGTTATTTTGGTAGACTATAGCCCATGCATTTCGGTAGAAACACCAGCGTTTTGGGTCATTTTGCTGGGCTAAAGTCCATACATTTTGGTCGAGACACGGGTATTCTGTGTTGTTTTGGTGGGCTATATTCCATACATTTTGGTCGAAAAACGGGCATTTTTGTTCTCATTGGACGGCTATATAGCTCATGCGCTTTAGTCCATAGTTTTAGGCCTTGCCCTGCGGCATGACCACTTCCTAACAAAAAGATACTTTTCTATACTGACAATAAAAGCGTCGTTCAATTAATTTTCAATTCAGTAATATTTTGTATTTAAGTACTACTCATTTTGTCACCAGTTTTGATTTTTCGCTTTTTGACTTGCGACATTTTCACTTTCGCATGACCCTTCTCGGCCACCGTACCTACCTGGTTCTTATCTACCTGGACACTGCCTTAAATCTGGTACCCCTTGTCACTTACATTTGAAACTGTGCAGATCTCAAAAGCACTCCGGATTTGGGTAAGATAACAGACTTGATTTTCGTATTTAGACATTGGATTAAGGAAGGGGGATCTTGGATGGTGGGTTGTGATGTAATGTAGTGCTTATATAGCGCATTTCACCTAATGTCTCAATGCGCATTACAATCTCTAATATTTATAGCATGTAATCTTGTTTAACAAGCACGAGGTTGATTAGTAGATAGTAGTTAGTATGTATTAATGTAGGCCTATCACCGAGGATGGTCGTGGCCTGCGACCTCAGTTGTTCTTTTACGTCCCACCGTTACTGATTAATGTGAGGTTGTATGGTTTTGGTTGGTCATTAGTGGTGGGCGTGGGGTGTTCGTTTGTGGAGGTCTTGGGTGATGGGGGTCGTTTATGGTTGTCGTAGATAGTGGGGGAGGGGTGGTCAACAGCATATTGCAAATGGTGAATTCGGTGTACAGTACACTACTCAAATACGATCCACATAGAACGGTATTTTATTGAACGGCTTGTTAGGTACAATGGTTGGTGACAATCATCACTCTATACAAAAACGAAGTGAAAAACTTTTTTAGTTATTGATGGCGGCTGTGCAAGCAACCATAGCGCAGATGTTGGAAATAACTTAGCCGTTATTAAGCTGAAATATCTAAAATATCTACCAAAAAAGAAAACGTAACTCGTGGATCGATTCAGCGAGATTCAGTTCCACGAGTTACGAAAAAAAAAAATGTAAAATAAAACCAAATACAGACGACACTTTTCCGAGAACGTACGGCATACAAACGAGCATTTCGACAGAGCCGAGTTCGCACGATACTTCCAAACACATTACCGAAACATAACGGATAGTCACCGAATGATTACGATGACACCTTCGACCTTATAAAGTGTACAAGACACTTAACGAGATTCAACTACTTGCAACGAGCACTTTAAAAAAAATGCCGAGCATGTCACGACCTAACACCGAGCGAACACGACTCAGCCGAAAATCAACGACAAGTTAACGATACAGATAGAGAAAATCCCTCCAGTTACCGACACCTACGTCTTCGATTACACAGAACAACTTCAGGGCCCAAAACCAACAGTCGACGAAAAAACTTCCCAAAATTAAACGAAAAAAGAATTTAGCGACGTCAAGATAGCTTTTTCTCCACAATGACGTAACGAATGTCCTTGACGTACTAGCGTCGCATTCATGAAGAATCAAAAACATGGTTCATGCCTGTTTATATTATTGCAAGTTGTCAAGACTCGATAGGACAACGGTTTTGTTTTGTTATCGCAAAGATTTAAAAACACGACACTCGTTTCTGCTAGAATAGACAACTTGCCTTCTAGTAAACGAACTGAGCCAAAAGTCGTAGTTAATTATGGGAAGCACACACGGTAACATTCTAGGTGAAAATTGTCGGACACAACTTGGCACAAAATGTATGATACGCAATCAATCTTACTGAAGAAGTTTGGTACACACGAGCCGAAGTTCAGACAGAAAGGCTACACTTGACGACGCAATAATCTGAAACTATTTATGTGCATAATTCATTGTCTACGTTTTGAGTTCAGCAGCATTCGAGACTGACTGAAATGCAGACATAGAAGTATGCGCATACAACATAGTCGATCATAGATTTTCGCGTCGATCTGTCAAATGTGGAGTATGCGCCAAGTAGCGATCGACAAATTACACCGAGTAAACTGGCCTTAGCAAATCGTAATATACTAGATTTCATCACTCAGCGTTTGGTTTCTGAGCACGTTTGCTAGAAATATTGTAACAATAACAAAAAGAAAAATAGCAACACACAGATCTCAAGACAAGGGACAGTCCGGACTTGCGAGCTACTCGTCTCTTGGCTTCTAAAGAAAGAACATTTGGCGATTTTTTTGTTCTGTCATAACCGACTATGAACGAGAGCTTGTCTAGATTCCTTCATAGAATGCAAGTAAAGAGTAATTCGCAGGTTGACTATCCGGTAAAAAGAAAAAAAGATTGGAATCTTGATTAATCTTCAATTGAGAACGAACCGCAACAATGGCAAATTACAGCGATAAGCTAAGGATGACTGAAGATACTTTCTAGCAAACTCGACCCAATGATGAAGATGTTAGTGATGGTTGTTGTGATTATGATGGTGCTAATGATGATGATTATCGTTTTAGTGACGATGATGGCTATTGTCATGATGATGCAAATGATGCCAATGGTGATGACGCTAATGATGATAGTGATGGTTGTAGTGATTATGATATGGTGGTAATGATGACAAATATGATGGTGTTAATGATGGTGATGATGGTGGTAGTGATGATGACGATAGTAATAATGCTGGTGTTGATGCTGATTAGAATGATAGTAGTGGTATTGACGATCACCCTCAAGACTATGAGTCGGTAATGGCTGTAAAGATCATGGATGCACAAGTGTTTGCAATTATTCAAAATCTCCTTTCTTCCTTGAGACAGTAACTGTAAATTGCCTCCGTGCAGTAGGATTAAAACAATCAAAACTAAAATGGAACCTCGATAAACCGGCCACAGAGTATTCCGATTTCGTAACTGTAATGCTGAATTTTAGGTCTAAAGATATAGTTCCAAGGAACAAGTTTTGTACAGCAAGTTCAAGGTTCGGATTAACGATGTTTGGCAGTCATTCACAGTTGAAAGTACGGACTAGTGAGGTCAAGTCTAACGAGGTTCCGTTGTTTATAGGAACGTGGAGACAACGACGGGAGGGGGGGGGGGGAAGGATCGTTGTTTGAAACCCCCCTATCTCGCCGTGTCCCTCAAGAGTCCTTATATTCTATGGCTAAATCAAGAATCAGAAAAAATAAACCTCAACAGATTGTGTTCGCCATAAAACAGGCGTATAGCACTCGCAACTTTGACACAGATGAAAAGAGAGGTAGAACACCCGTTACTATCAGTTTAAAAGGGGTTTTAAATAAATTTCACTTGTAATGCTGACAGCGAAAAAAATAAGGTAAAAAAAATCTGAAACCCTTTTCTTAGCACGTAGCCACGAGAAGGTTAATGCAGTGGAACTCGACAGTACTGGGACAAAAGAAAATGTCCGGTTTGGAAGGGGGTTCCGTTTTACTGAGGTTATCTTTACAAGAGATATTGGAAAAAGTTGAATTCTGGACTGAAAAAACTTGTTCGGTTTGAAGAGAATTTCGGTATATTGAGGGTCCGGTATAGAGGAGTTTCACCGTACATGATACGCCATGATCTTAATGACCACACACTACAAATACAACAACACTCTTTCTTACGACCATACATACCCAAATCTTCACAGCACACACACCTGATATTAAAGACTACACACACCCATCAGATCATGACACATCAGATTCCTTTACACTAGAGCTTGAACGAATATCTCATACGACAAAATGACGAAATAATAGAGAATTTTCATTGGACAATATTTACAGTCTCTGATCTCTTGTCCAACAACTTTCGAAGTTCAACAGAATATTGGTTGATAAAATGTCGAAAATGACTGTCATCTGTGTCAAAGTTGCAAGAACTTGTCCAACTCCATATCCTTTGAATAACGATATAGAATCTTCAAATATAAGTTTTGCTTTTACACAGAAAGATGCGATCACATTTATCATTACCTAGGACATGATCGACTTGTGTGCCAGCTTGGGAAGATGGTAGTAACGAAACTAACGATGACAATGGTGGGGGTTGGTAGGCAGGGGAAGGAGACACGAAAAATTGGAAATTGAATGAAAATGAAAACAAAATGAGAGCCCAGGTGGACACAGAAGCACAATAACAGGACCGTTAAACCTTTCCAGCATAAAAACAAAACTTACATTGTTATCAGTAATAGCGAGCTCTGCAAAATCAAAGCATGTCACGATGGAATTGAAAGCGAAATTGCGTGCCTTAGCTTCGATAAAACCAAAGATCGCAGCATGGCTGAATGCCACACTGCGTGACACAAAAAGGGCGTGACACATGACGTGACACTTGCGTAGTGCATTACATAAAACGAATGCTTTCATGCCTTGTAAAACCAAAGACAATAATAAAATCACGAACGGCGACGGAGTTTGTTCAGCAAAAATGAACAACTCCTTGTGTTGACCTCTGTACCTTAAGATGGTCGACATTTTAAGTGTGCATCTACTAGTATCTTCCGCATTCGAATAAGAAAGGGGGTAGTAACTATTGCGTGACATGTCACACAACATAAAAGCTCCATGACACCAGTACACGTCTTATTTCAAAAGTGCTCACAGCAGCTCTATGTCAACCAATGTATAATAGTCGCACTACGAGTATTTTCAACTTGAAATTTTGACTGTAATGAAATGCAGCATGACACATGTCACACAACAAAGGGGAATCCTGTCACGGTGCCACGATGTATAGGCAGCCCCTTTAATTAGAATGCGGAAGACACGAGTAAGGCCAAGAAATCTATAATATTAATTGATGCATTCTCGGCTTACTCAGCCAATCAGCGTGATTTAAAAGCTGGCTGATTGCGTGACAGCTCAAAAAGTTCTCCTATCTACAGGCTAAGTGGATCAAGTCCCCATTCAATTAACACGCCTTCTCCTCGGACGATCAAACGTTCGAAATGTCAATTTCATAGTCTTCGATTAACAATTCTTAATGTACATTTCTTCTATAGAACTCATCTTCCTTATGTATGGAAAAATTGATAATGAATTCGATACAAACATCGAACATTTACTTAGTTCCGGATAATTTCTTTTTTTCTTCTAATTATTCGTTTCACCCAGTCAATGTACATTTCCCAATTCGAACGTTCGATCAATTAAGAAGTCGGCGTTACTCAAAGCTGCAATTTTCTTAAATAATCAAGTATTCTACAGCAATTTAGAAAAGCGCTTCAAAACAACGCATAATAGTGTACTTCTAGAACAAGCACACGAGCACAACGCGTGTCTCAATTAGTGCCATGCATTGTAACAATCAATGCTTTCATACAATTTGGCAAGCAATAGAGTGCATTGGAGAATCAATGCATAGTAGCAATGCAGTGCATTGAACAAATAATCGCGATGCATTGAATAATCAATGCGCAAAAAGACGACTAGCGCCTGTTTTTTTTTTTCAAAAGCGCGCCCACAGTGAGCGAGATTTTCATACCAGCGGTTATGTAGCGTAGAAGCTGGCGTGGAGAGGATTTACATGGAAGAGTGACTAGCTCTCTTGTAGCGTAGATTGGGATAGGATGTGGTTGTAGTGGCTGTTGAGGTGCTAGGACCAAATACATGGTCTTCGTCCTCTGAATTGCTGGGATAGGAAGGAGAAATGAATAAGTGAATAAATGAACCAATCATTGAATGGATGGATGGATGAATGACCGGATGGATGAATGAATGAATGGTTGGGCGAATGAATGAATGAACGAATTAGAGAGTCAGTGAGTGAATGAATGAATGAGACAACCATGAAAAATATTGATAGTGAAAAAATACTCAATGTCTTACTGTGTGTTTGATTCCTCTAGGAATTCTCTTTCGAGCTGCTCCTTCAGTAAGATCAGCACATTGTAAACACGCATGTCCTTTCCCTGTGGGCAGATAGACAAATAATGAGTAAGACAGACAGACAATCTGGCAGACAGAAATAAACACTGAGTAAGACAGAGAAGTGGTGGCCTAGATGTTAAGGCATCGGACTTCGGGTCCACTGGCCTGGGTTCGATTCCCAGATCGGGCGATCACGTTGTGTCCTTAGGCAAGATACTTTGCTCTCTCAGTGCCTCTCTCCACCCCGGTGTATAAATGGGTACCGTCATTTGCTGGGGGTAAATGTAGTCAGAGTATATATATCGTCCACTCCCTGGTAGATCATGAGCTGGTTTCCAGATGCTGAAGTGACTTTCGACGTTAAACACAGACATTCAGCTTACTTTACTTTACAAACATACAAGCAGCTAGACTGCTAAAGTATTTACTGGAATAAACGCATAAACATGAATCAGAGGGGCTTCTATGTGGCGCTAATATTTTCTTTTGCGGACATGGTCTCTGATCAAAATATTTCAACCCGCGTTAGGCCTTTCTCGCTTATAGGTTTATCGTTTTATTTCGACAGTAAAATGAATTGAAAATAAGCATCGCTCTAAGTCACACACAAATTTAAAGTGTACAATGAGTCAGTATTTCCTAAGACACAGCGTGACAATTTGTTGGTTTAAAAAAGCTGACTCTAAGGGCATTGCTCCTTCGCTGCAGCAGTGAAAAACCACTTGAACAAACACATCAACCATCGGCTCCACGGACAGACACACAAACATTAACTTTGACTGACAGACAATAGAATCGTTTTCGCATGGCATGGAAACGGTACGACACGGCAGACGATTCGAGTGTTTTCTTAGAAACTACGAAACGACAAGATACGGTACTGTTTCCCACTCATACGAAAACGACTTTGACAACAAAGGATCAGTACAATGATAAGCTATCTAGCGAGAGAAAGCAGACAAGTGGTCGCCCACACCAACAGTCACACTACAGAACACTTACACTAATCGTCCAATCCTTTTCTTCGTCTTCACCAAAAGAAGCTGCTCTTTGCTTTTTGGATGACTTGCCCTGACCTACAGGAATAGCAGTTGGAACGTTAGTTAAAATGGTAATGATGATGATGACGAGAAGATCAAGATAAATAGAAGACCATAATGATGGCGACGATAGACAATAATAACGATGATGCTAATGACAGTATTGGCGTTGATGCTGATGACAAACATGATACTAATGATGGTGGTGGTCGTGATGATGTTGTTGACAAAGATGACACTGATGATAATGATACTGATGATGATAATGATGATACCGACACAGTTGGTAAAGATGATGGTGCGTTGTTGATGCCGATACTAAAGACAATGGTGGTCTAGACAATGATAAGAATCACGATGAGAATACCATTGATGATCATGAAGAGAAAACAGCAAATCTACACCACTACCATCTATCAAAATATTTACCCTTCTTTCTCTTAGAAGAAGCAGACGTGGACGACACCCCAGACAGACTTTCATTTGACTTGCGGTCACGTCCTGGACAGGCACAAACCCTAATCTCCACTACACGACGGCCAAGAGTGATGCCACTAAAAGAACAACAAATGAACATGGATCAGTGTTGTTCCTGCAACTAACTACTTTTCCGTATTTATTTACTTACTTTTTGTTGTTATTGTTGGTGGGTTTTTTTTTTTCGAACTGCCTTCGAAATTTGTCTAAACCCACCCACCTACTTAGTTTTGATTGATGGGAGCAAAAAAAAAAAAAAAAAAAAAAAAAAAAAAAAAAAAAAACACCAAATGACGTTAAGCGTTTATGCGTTTGAGTTCGCCAGAAAGCACAAAATTGCAGTAACTTCGGACTCAGTTTTCGCCTGTTCAAATTTGAAAAAAATTCCTTTATTTTTTTGGACACTTTCAAATAAACATTGGGTTTTAGAATCCAGTCAAATAAATCGAGTTTACATTTTATCAATTTCACAGAAACTTTATCTAATAGCTTCTTATACATGTTAGATGTGGATAAAGTGCACGCACTAAAAGTGTGCAACATAAATAGCACTAAATACTGTTATTTAATGCTGATTCTATTGTTTTCTTTTGTTTAATTAGTGCTATTTACCACTAAATAGTGACAACTGTTGCACACATTTAGTGCGTGCACTCTATCTGTCTATCTCTCATTCTGTAAAGTTAATGTAAAATGCTTACTCTTTCTCTATAGTGAAGATGATCTCCACTGGTCGTCTGCTGGGACCAGACGGACAACTTGAGAAACACATGAACGCAAACATCTCAGTCACGTATTCTGTACCAACTACGAACACAATGGACATTATTCTATTAAATATTGATCACAACTACTGTAATAGTCTCCACCACTAACCGACAACGTCTAAACAAGTCATACATTATCATCACAATCATTATTACCACAGGCAGCCCAAGATCTGTCAAATACAAATTTATTGAGACCTCTTTGATGACCTTGAATTGTTCTCTCAATTCATTTCAAGTTTAACACTAAAATGATTTTTTTAAATATTGACAGATAATGATCTTGGTCTGCCTGTGGTTATAACTGATCACCGTTAAGTACAAAAACATCTTTATCATCACGTGTAATATCTGCACACACCCCAACCACCACCATGATTATTGCCACCATATTTATCGTCACCACCGTCATTGTATCATTATCACTGCAATCATCAGCACCATCATCATCACAATCACCATTACGATCATCAAGATCGTCATTATCATCACCATCATCAAGATCGATCGTTATAATAAATAATAATATATTTTACTGATAAAGCGCACATGTCCTGTTTATTGTCACCACCATCATCATCATCATCACCATCATCATCACCACCATCATCATTATCATTATTATCATCACCACCATCATCACCATCATCATTAACACCATCATCATCACCAACATTATCATCATTATTATCATCACCATCATCAATCATGGTTCAATGTAAAATAAAAGTTATACACTATATATTAAACAGTGGCGGCGGAACAGTAACAGCCATGGGGGGGCACTATAATCCCCCACCCCTCCCCTCCCCACCCCCACCCCAAAATCACAAAACAATTGTTTTTTAACTGTGTAAACGCATGCATTAATGTCTTTTAACCAATATTTTGTGGGGGGGCCGAGCCCCCCCCAAAATATTTTGTGGGGGGGGGGGGGGGGGGGGGGGGGGCCGTGCCCCCCCGGCCCCCCCGGTTCCGCCGCCCCTGTAAAGTAAGCCAAACTGACGTTTCGGACGTTAGTCCTTGGTCGGAGTAATAATGCACTAACCTTGTGGTCCATGGTAAGGTATAACTACAGAGTGTCGTCCTGATTCAGGGCAGGTATGGTAATGGGCAGCTGGATTATTGCTTCTGATGAAGTGATGATTGCTATCACTGCCTACGAATAACCAGCAAAATTTATTTATTTAAATTTAACTATTTACGTTATATTCTATTGTTATAAGTTTTTATTATTGAGTTGTTCTATTGTATTTTTATGTAAAGTGCATTAGATTATATATACATGTAATTTTTGCGCTATATAAATAATAAATTTATTATTATTATTATTCTGTTTATTTCAAATTCCGATAATCTTATTCAATTTTTACAGAAAATTGCGGACAATAATCTAAGCAACAATCTGGTAGACTTTACAAAGGTGTGACCGATTTAACAAGTGTATAGGCGTTTGACAATTTCACAATTCTGTGAGATGACCCATTTCTGACACTTTCTAACAATATTAAGTTCTTCTACAAGTCCTACATCTGTTAGTTATTATTATTATTATTATTATTATTATTATTATTATTATTATTATTATTATAAATATTATTATTATTATTATTATTATAAACAAACGAATGAATGGCTGCTAATGATTTTACCGACTATGTACTAGAGTGCAAACAATAAATCCGTGAAACACTCATTACTAAATAGTACAAAATAGTGCTAATTAAACAAATTTAAGCACCATTTGAAATATCAATCGGACTCCCATGGAACACAGTAGACCAGAAAAAAAAAAAAAAAAAAAAAAAAAACGCTCTCCACACGAGAAATTCCAGTTGATAAATCCCAGAACATTCTATGCAATGGTTAAATTTATTCTGGCTTCACGCAATCGGCGCTCAAAAGACAACTGAAAAATTGCGAATGGGACTATAAAAGGAAAACCACAAAATAGACAAGACCAAAATAGATAAGACCAAAATAGACCACAACAAAATATATAAAATGAAAACAAAGCCAAACAAAGTGGAGTTGAGTGAACGGAGACAAAAATAGGCGATCGTCATCATTGCAGCATTTTACTATGGCTACCAGCATTCTTTGCAAATTCTCTTTCATATCCAAATTCTTGTTCCCTTTGGAAATTAACAGACGAATTTGTGCTAATTGCGCTAGGAAAGAAAGCAAAGCATTCTGGTAGCTGTAGCAAATGACACCATAATGCAAATCGCCTGTTAAGACATGGTCAGCTTACTGTCTCCCGAGGTTTGACTGTGATTTGGGCATCTCTTGACAATATCGTGCAAATTAGTAGATCCCTTGAATACTGCCACAGCTCTTAGATAACACCCAAGAGGCAGAGACATCTCAGTCTTGAACTTAATGGGGCAAAAACTCGCCAGGTTTACATACAGCTTCTTACAACTTTCAGAATATGTCCATGTTGCTGACTTTGACGCAGATTCAGTAGCTGGTCCAAACGAGAGAGAGAAACCTATATCTCCTGGGTACTCTGTTGTACTCGGAATTGTGGGAAGGTGTGAGTTGTAGGGCGAATGGCCTGGTGATAGTTCGCCCTTCTGGTGAAAAACAACATTCTAGTTAAAACTGAATCAAGCATTGGCTGCGCTATGTATTAAGCCGTGAACAGTGCGATGCCTGACTATTTGCGAGATCTCTTTCGCAAAGTCTCTAAAACCCATAATTATGGCACTTGTAGCTGACACTCTGTCATTGATATCCCACTGCCTAATACTAACGTCCTAAAAAGAAGCTTCAAATATAGGGGGGGGGGGGGGGGGATTTCAAACAGACCCTTGATGCTGTAAATCACATATTTGAGAAATTTCTCCCGTTTTTAAAAGAGTTTTGTCCTTCTGCATGTTAATATGTCGTTCACTTAGTTTGTAAGGTTTTGGAAGCCCAAAGGTAATGATTTGATTTGAGAAAGGCCTTTTTGATGAGAAAAATCAAAGATTTCGGAGCATAAGAGCAAAGCAATGTGCTGTCGCTACACGTTTCAAGCCCTATACTGACGAACCTCGATTATATCCGGACTCCTCCTTTTTTTCGAAAACTCATCAAAAAGACATGCAGGACCATTAATATTCATGAAAAAATCGGAACCAGAAGTAAAAATTCCGGATAATCGAAAAGTCCGGATAATCGAGGTCCGGATAATCGACGCTCGACTGCACGAGTTTCTTCAGGAATATAAACATACGTTATCATAGTGCATCTCTGTAGACTGTGTAGATACCGGTGATACCGGAGTGCGTCGTCCTGCTGTGTTAACATTAGTATACATTGGGCCTTGTATATTTTGTGGATATGCTGGTGGGCCTGTGGACTGTGGTTGGAAGTCTCCATGGTTACTATAGGGTATCTATTAGAAAAAAAAAAGAATGAATGGTTAGAGCCCAGGAGTTCCAGGGTGTATAACAAATCACCAAAATACAGCTCTCTTTTATAATATGTATACTTTGGAGGAATGTGTAGGGGTTTACAGTATTGCCTAACCGCAATCGATAAAATTTACATAGGAATTCCAGAAAAAAAGTATAGTTAAACACGGTATTATGATATTTGGATTCCATTTGGTACACAAGTATTTGGCATTTAAATATGGGATAATTACAAGAAAAAATATTAAACTACGGTATTCCTTTATTGTAACAGAATTCTATTGTAAGAAATATTGAAGTTAAGACAATTTTCAAACTGGCTACTGGTTTGTGTGATTGTTAATGTTATTTATCATATTTAGATGGGACTTAAAGGTAAAATCTTAATTATTTTGTAAACTAAAAAAAAACTTTTAATCTCCGTGAATTGTGTGTGGATAAGTGCCAAAGATTACCATGGTGAAATAAGGTCACAGGATGTATTATTATTTGAACACACATGGAAAAATCTTCTTACATTTTGATGTTAAAAAAATGGATATATTAGAATTCCTTAATAAAGGAATGGACAATCGCAGAATGTGAAAATGACAAATTCTTAGATTGTGAGCTTGGAAATTCAACTAAACTTTTGAAAATGATTCATTTAGTGGCAAAATGACTTAAGTTCACAATACAAAACGTTTTTTGATCCTAGAATTAAGTTACTGTACTGACACAATTTGACAACTAAATATTATTCATAGGTATTTATTTATGAAATTTGAAATTGTGAAATAAATTGACATAAACTTTGTTTATCATATCATCTACTGTTTCATTTGTTTTTAACTACTAAGCATTTTTAGACAGCAGCCAAAAGAACGATTTTGGTCTGTTTATTTTTCCTTATCCAACAAGGACAAAAAATAGTGATTCAAAAGATTGTCAAAGCCTGAAAAAGTGTCCAACAATCTACAATATGAGTTCGCATCTATTTTTGTCCTGAAGATGCGCGATTAGTGCGAAATCTTGGCTATATAATTAAAACGTGGAAAAAACAACAACTAATTGACTATAGTTTCAAATGTCTTTGACTTAGTTTGCCTAGAGTAATGCCCTATAATTAAGTATAATGTCTATTGTGTAACCTTTAGCATTTTGTTTTTGAAATAATTGATATTTTGGTGAGTTGTAAATGACCACACAGCGATTTTACTGGAGTTTGTTTACTGTAATATCATGTGGTGTGTTTTTAGAAGTGATTAAAGGACACCAGACAGTGAGGGATATATGATATGCTGACTAATAGGAATTCCTACACTTCCTGTCATGTGAATTTAAAGTGCTCAACACATCTTATAATTATAGCGAAAACACTCAATTACATTATGGCTGTAGTACGCATTTTACAAATCCTTCATTCAAATCAATGATATCTGTAAATTGATGACTGATTCAATTAATCAGTGAATGAATGACTGGATAAAAATAACTTATTGAAGGGATGGATGAATGGATGAATGGATGAATGGATAAATGAAAGAACAGATAAATGACAGAAAAGAGGAGTACATGAGTGATTGCAGTCTCAATGATTGAGTGAATGAATGAATGAGTGGATGGATGGATTTGTGAATGAAACAATGAACACAAAAATGCAGGAATGAATGAATAAATGAATAAATGAACAAATGAATATAATACATAATGTTGGTATACCTGGTAGTTGGGAAACATATTTCTCATTTCTGGATTAAAATCAGCTTCTGGAAGAAAAACAAAAAACACAATATGAATATTCTTAAAGACAAGACAGAACTTTATCAAGTAGTTAATAATTATCTTATATAAACATCCTTTCAGTCTAACGTAAAAAATTGACCAAAGAGGAATTAATATTCTTTCAGCTCAACATAAAAAAACATAAAAATAGACAGAACTTCTAAAGAAAAATGAAAACTAAAAAAAGGAGATAAATAATGCTAGTTTTGAAATAACTTGCCACAATCAATTACAATTATTAATCATTATGAATAATTATCGCATCAACAATGAATACTGGTTTTAATAATAAACTTTTCTTTCTGAGCCATAGCTTGATTGTGCTTTGTTTGGTTGTAGTATCATTCACAGAATATTGAAAGCTTTGAATACAAATATTTAATCAAAATTTACTTAGAATCAAACAAAGGTTGTCATGGTCTACTTGAAATGGATAGACATAGCTGTGCATAATTCTAGGACAATTGATACAGAGCTAAACAATATACTCTGACAGTTATGTTCCAGCATAAGCAGTACAATTTACACATATTATAAATTATGATAGAGTACACACACTAAAAGTGTGCAACATAAATACCACTAAATAGTGCCATATTTTATGTTTTAAATTCTATTGTTTTCTTTTGTTAAATTAGTGCTATTCACTACTAAATAGTGACAACTGTAGCACACATTTAGTGCATGCACTTTATCACCAAAATGATCTAAAATTACTTAACAACATGATTAAACCATTAGAACCAAGATGATTGAACTGCTTAAGATTGGATTGAAGATTTACAAAAAACATATGTCATTATTTAAAAATTATAGCACTTTTACACTGTTCTTAAGAAAGGAAAATCCACAATGGACACAAGAGAGAATTAAATCTGCACGAAGTTCATTCTTGCTGTCAGAGAAAACATAGAACTGATTTGTGTATGAACTTCTTGTGCAAGGCCTGGTTATAAATGCTTCAGTTTGTATCTAAACACCACCTAAATTCAGTGGGATTTTCAGCACAGAGTTTAATGGTAAAAACGACTTCAAACATTTCAAAACTTGTTGCAGAAAGTATTTTAGAAATGGCAAAGCTTGCTTTACAATCAATCCCTTCAAAATTAAGTCCACAAGAAAAAATACAGATAGTACTAAAACAATATCAGCTAGAAAAAATATCTCAATTGTAAATTATGTAACATTTAAAATAAAACTGCATTTTCACAATTAACTGGTGGCCTACATTTGTAAATTCAACGTATGTTAAAATAACTTAGCATTCTTTAGAACCTCCCCAAAAATAATACTAAGCATTCATTTACCTTAGTTTAGATACTATTAAATAGTTGTACACCAAAGGTCATTGAATAGAATTATCTAGAAGTTTTCATCAGCATAAATCTAATAAAGTATATGTAATCACAACTGCTGGCCTGCAGCACTAACCTAGATTTGTAAATCCAAACTCATTCTCAAACATTTTAAGCAGCCCCATAACTATGTCCAAAGTCTAAAGCCTTTAAACTTCTTAAATACAAAGCATACTCCTCACACTGACACCACCTCAATCTGGCTTAGCACAGCAATTTTGATCTCAATGACACACTCTCGTGAAACTCTACACTAGTTTAGAACTGCATATGTCAAGGGCATTGAGGGTGCCAAAGGATTAGCTGCTGAAAGATTACTGTAGACAATGGCTAGTCGATGATAGAGGTTTAAAATGATGGCAGAACTTCAATGCAAATCAGCTGTAGTGAAGACTTCCAGTCTTGTATTTTATAGATATCTTTTGGCTTTGTTGGATAATTGTTGATGTTAAGATTTGGATGCTAGTTCAAGTGGAACTGAAAATCCTCATTCTGGGAATTGTTTACATGCCAAGGGCTAAGTCTCTGTGGGGTGCTACTAGTAGTTGTGTAACATTCTACCACATTTTGTTTGTATTTTGTTAGACTGCATGATTAATGAATTGCACAGAAAATGAATAAAAAGATTGACATTTGAACTACTTGAGAAGAAAAAGGATGGACATGTTAGTACTGAAATAATAAAATTAATTTTGATGAGTGAAAAGCTGAAAAAATGTTTAAATGAACAGATGAATCAAACAACTAGACGCATATCTGCGTGAACTTGGGCTTCTCTTTGACCTATGTAAATTATCTGTTTGTTTCGCTGAACGTTTTTAAGAGCTAAAACTAAACAAATGAAAAAAAAAAACATGATAAAACTATACCGAGATGATTAAATTGAGCTTTTTATAATAAAGGAATTTCCATTTTTATGTTTATTGCTTTTCGAAACAGTTATGTGTTCATGTATGAAGTGACTGTAATGATACTGAGTTTTGAGTATGCAATACCAGTTTTCACCCATTATTATTATCATTTAGTTTGTCTTTTCTTTGATACTCTTTGTCACTGTTACGATCTACCGCTTTTTCTCCTCCTGGGGTTCCTGTGTAATGACAAAATTTGACTAGGGGGTAGTGGGACAATGCCAACAAGAAAACAATCACTCGAGAGGCTTTGCAAAGGAGACTAAATTTCATCGAAAAATATTCCAATTTTACTGTTTATTTTGAAAATTATGAATCAATTACTAATCTGCATTTGAAAAAGAGGTAATTGGAATGGTTTTTGATTGATAAGAAAGTTTACATGGAAGCAAAACTGACGAAAATCTAAACTGAACCGAAGGTGAAAATACACGCGGTAAGTTTGTTGTTCTATTCCAAACTTTTATTTACATTTTCACTGTTACTACAGGAAATAACCGTTTTGACAAACCATTCTATCCTAGATCTAAAGAATGTGGATTTCGATTAATATTATGACAATATCAAACTGTTCAAGCAACGATGAAGTTCATTTTTTATTGCTAAAATTCCATTGATTTAAACTCGCTTGACAATTATGGCCGATCGCTTTGAGCAAAAACATAATGTTCAATCAAATGATATTCCCTCAACAAACTTCACTGATACAAACACCGGCTGACAATCAAAATAATTGACTAGAGGTCACAACATCGTGGTATTTGATTCTGCTCGACTAAAGTTTTCCATCAAAATTATTTACGAAGCGACGGTGTCGCAAGAGTTGTGCTTCAGTAACATCATTTTTGCTTATTTGCCAAATTATAATTTGACATTTTTCCTTTTTCTTTTCAGTATTCACCAATCCAAAATACAGTAAGCAATGCGTAAATACTGTGGAAGTTTTGTGAAGCGTTTACATTGACGTCTCGGATTTTATAAGCCAAACATTACAACACTTTGTTTATATGAAATTATAATAAAGATACTGTAATTAAAATAAATCGTATTGTAAACATTAAAAAAAGATGAAATAAATTGAAGATGATTGTCAATAAAAGAACTAGGATATCTACGATCGTCGTGTTCAAGACTGTGGCGATCGATTCCACCAATCACAATCGAATTAATAAATACAACCAATCACAAACCTGGAGCCGACAGAAATACAAAGTGCGGAAAATTTAAAATGCCGACAGATCGAAAAAAAATAATAATAAAAAACCAACGCAAAATTATAACTCGGGTCTTTTCAGCCCGAGTAATTATTAGTTAGTATTGAATGAAGGATCAAACTGGCCAGCACATGAGGGATTAATTAGAGAGCAATAGCTGCTTTGATCATCCTACACCTAAATATCATAGTTTATAACATAAATTACTTTAAATTATATATATGTGAAAAGGTGCATGAATGAATGAATGAATGAATGAATGAATGAATGAATGAATGAATGAAAGAATGAATGAATGAAAGAATGAATGAATGGAGAAATGAATGAATGAATGGATGAACAAATGAAAGAATGAGAACACAAAATGAGCCAATTAATGAAGTAAGTGAAAGAGCTACACACCATATTAAATTGAAATATAATTATAATTTTTAAAATATATCTGTCAACTAGTTCATCTCACTATGAATACAATACTTGTAGTGCTACTTGATATTGACCAGTATGACCATTTATCAATAGAAAGAGGAAACAATTAGGTCATAACAATGACTTCCTATATTCTATTTATGGATTCTTTTCGATTATCAAAGGGAAATACTGCTGGACTGGACTGGTGTATGTTATTAACATTACTGTTTTCATGACACTTAAAAATTCAATGAATTACATTTGGTGATTTGGTGCTGTATGTAAAAATGTTAGAAATAAAATACTATCGCAACACATTTTAAATAAAATGTGAATCTCCTGATTTGTGACATGTATTTCTAAAACTCAGGGATAATCAATCAGTTATTTTCAAAGCAAATCAATACCCGATAAAACACTCATTCTCATTTTATTAATACTATGACTAAACAAATAAATGAATGAATAAGAAAAAAAATCAAATGAAAACAAACAAAAATAATATTACTTAGGGCTTTCTCTTTTTCTGTTAATATAGATACTCGAACCACACCAAATGGCATTATGCACTTACTCTCTGACTACATAGACAAAGAAAACTGAAGTAACGTGAAACAGAAAATCAAAATATTCCACAAACAAATTCACAGCTCAATATGAATTGGTTTTCCTTTCTGAGAGATATGACAAGCTTTCCAAAAAAACATCTATCATTGGTTTTACTTTGAGCAATAGAAATAAATTTCTAGTTTCTAAACTCACCTTCACCACCAACGTTGAAAAAACTGCAAGAAATAAAAGAGACAACTTTAGATTATGATGATGATGATACTGGTTACTGACAATGTTCATAATGATAATGAAGCTCAGACAAACACCCAGTGATTTGGTAACTTCTAGGGTTAAAAATATGAAATTTGCCAAATTCTCACTTCTTGGTATCTTTTAGGGATTGAATAGCACTGAAACTCATGATTTTGATATCCTTTAGAGATGAAAAATTTGCAAAGCCACACCCTTGTGAAAAACTTAAGGTATCTTTTAGGGGTATTTTTGAAAAATTCCGACAAGCATCCCCAATCTTTTATCCCCGGAGTCCTCCCCCCCTCCCCCCGGGCACAAGCACTGCCCAAAACAATCCCAAAATAAAGAAATGCTGTGCAAGTCATAATATTATAAGGACTATTGTTTATTGTATACCTAAAAACAGACAAGATACACTTCACAATCATAAGTTCAGCATGTTTTAAAATTGAAAGGTCATGTTCACGATAGGTTATATCCCAGTAGTAAGTACACTGCATTACAAGTACTTGATAAGGTAATCACTTGCATGCAAGCTTTATTAAAGAATAATTACTTCCAAACATTTAAGAGGCATTACATCATAACATCTCACAGAGAGACTTATATATGACATTGAATGAGATTAAGCAAGATATCTACATCACAATACCCCAACCTAAAATGAGCCCTAATTAGGCTGTATTACTGAAGTACTTCATTGTGACTTGTGCCAGCATTGAAGATTGTGAAGCATTGAAGATCAAGATAATGAGGGTCAACAGAGGTGATTATATTAACAATGTTTTACAATGTAAGTTCAAGTACTATATAACTACAATTAATGGTTGACAATCAATGACAATCACTGTGACTGGGCCAAGGCCACAAACCAAAATGTTCAACTACAATAACAATTGTAAGAGTATCAATGTTTTGAGTCACTTTGTTTTGTTTGATATTAATAATACAATACATTCATGTTTTTGCAGAAATGGAAATGTTTTATATGTAAACTATTTATTATATAATGAGATATTACACACGTTTTCATTGGTCGAGAAGCATGCTTTATAAGTGAACAAAGCATGTTGACATCATTTTTTGTAACGCATGCTCTGATTGGTCAATTGACCAGAGAATCCACAACCGATCCTGTCAAGGTGAAAGTTGGTTGAAGTTCACAAGAGGAAAGTGTTTATCACTTAAAATGAAAGGAAAGTGTGCTTTTTAGCAAATCTTGAATGGAAATTACTTGCTTTCAGCTCGTTCTTCTCCAATCACTTCTTTCATACTTTCTTACTGAACAAAACCCTCTCAAGCCTCTTCTTCTATTAGATATTAAGTAAAATTATTTGAGAAATTTTGAGAAATTCTGGTCATTTTTGAATGCCTAGTGGCTAAATAAACTAAAGGTTTGGGGTTTTGGGTAACTTTGTTTGTTTAGTTTAAAACAACACAACATATTTATTTTTTGTAGACATAATAATTTTATGTCTATTGGCTTGTCTTCTGAGCACCTAGTAGAGTATAAGGCTTCCACTAAATCTCTCCACTTTTTTCTGTCGGCTGCTACAGTCCTCGCCTCGCAGCCCACAGAAAAAAGTGGATATAATTATTACAATAAAATATCAAAATCAATATTAAAAAATTAAATTAATAGAAGGATGAATATAGAAAAAATAAAAATAATTATGACATTAGATAAAGTAATATGGGTTTAGTGATGGCCAACATAATCATTTTAATTAAGCTGTGTCTATTTTGAGTCAAAGTTGACCTAGCAGTGATAACTATGAAGGTTAACTCACTATTGTCTCAAAACATAACACCTAAAGTGCAATATCAGCAAAATATTATTGTCTTATTTTGCAATCTGATAAAACTTTGGTCCACAAAACGTATTGTGCACAGTTAAAGATAATCTTGGACCCTAAACAGCACGGAAGAAACAAAAGACCATGGGGAATTTGCTTGGCATTTTGACAAACTTCTCTTGACATATTTGATTTGGACAAAGGGATGTGATGCAAATTAAAAAGTTTGAAGTTTCACGGTTTAAAAGCTTTCCACATGCCTTATCGTTATTACTTGGTAATAAGATGTTGAATAACATTATTTGGGTATTAAACCAAATGGTGGAATGGGAATGTACTTAAATTACAACCTGAGAGACACTTTTGTATATTAAATTTTAAATATAATTTAATTTGGACATAAAAGACAACAGAGCAATATAATCGAATTGTTCACAAAAGAATCAAAGTTAAATCATGTGAAAGAAGCTGCCAAGGCAGTCATGGTAAAAATAGTGAAGGTGTTTCAAAGAACATCTTTAACAATTATTGGAAAAAGAGGTGTTTTCATATGATTTTATTAAGAATTTTGAATGTTTGAGTTGCAGTTTTTAATAATTATATTCAGTGGAAACTACTGCAAATTTAAGCAACAAATTTAATGAGTTGATAGAAACCAATTCAACATGATATTTCTACTCCTTCCATATTGCTCTTCAGATAAAAAGTTAATTGTGAACTGCTTTGAATTCACCCACTTCATCAAGAAGTAAAAGTTCTACTTACAGTAACTCCAAAATTTCCCCTTAATGTCATGCAAAATACATCATTTATTTTATTGTTTTGCAACTCAAAACAATTATGAAATGCTACATCAACTGATCAATTTGAGATATGTTTAAGGAAAAAGGTAATTAATTGGATATTTCAAAGTTTATTGTCATAATTAACATTAATATTCTCAGTGAATCCCAACCGTTTTCTGCTCAAAAATCAATGAATACATCAAAAGATTTTCTTCTGGTACACTTCTGTTTGTTATGACAATGTCAGACAAGAATGACAGAATAAAACATACCTTGAAAGCTCAATCAACTTATCAACCATTTCAAGATCATCTTTTCTCTTCATTATATCGAATAACTTAGTGTCAAAGAATGGCAAGACATACAATAAAAATAAAGTGCGTTTACAGAGTGCTTCATTTGAATGTTGTTCCTTTAAGCAATGCTTTGACAATGTCTTTGATAAATCTCTAAGAAACACTGGAGACATGCCAGTTGAAATAGGATATAGAGGTGAACTTTAATCTGACCTTTTGTAGACTGGCAGTGAAAACAATGGACATCATCACCAACCCTTTGGCTGGGTTTCCATTTTAGATTTAGTGGAGTTAATTGTCCTGGAGATAACAAGTTTATCTGGCTTTGATTTAAATTTAAGTCGCTTTTATTAAATATAATTGTTGTAGAGATAAAATCTATTGATGTAAATTAGCTTGTAGTATTCAAAGTTATTTTCAAAGGTTTTGTTATTATAAGGTATCAACAAATTAAAAATTATTCATTACCATCATATATTATGCCTATATGTGCACTTGGATAAAATGAATTATAATTATAGACATTTATGACCGAAATTGCAAATGCCCGTCTGTGTGACCTTGAGGACAGACCATTAGGTCTGTGATGGGTGAAGCTGGTCCAGTGTAGAAATCCCCCAAAAAATATTGAGCAAGGCCTTTGCCTCATGCAATTAAACCCCGGCCCCAAAAAATCCACTATCACCCGAGGTCCACAAAGATACCTAGAAAACAAAAATTCCACACCAAAACCAACCTTCCCCTCCCCCAATAAAAATCTAATAATCTGTTTGAGCACCAGATGGATATCATTATCAACATTGGACACTACCAAGTGTGCTACATGACTTGCTTTGCCCCATGCTGTGAACCAGAGGAAAAGATCAATGGCGGCCATTGGATGCTGACTATGCATTTTCCTAACAAGTTCATTAGGTGTTGACAGAATTAGCTAGAAGGGTCTGTAACAGGAAGAACTCATAAGGCATCATATGGCCAGCATATGTCATACATAGGAATTAGAATTCCTTCTTAAATAAATTGATGGACAAATTACAGAAATGCACCCCAAAAAATATATTGAAGACTAAATAATTTTAAAGGACTGTTATACATTTGTACATATTATGTTTTTGTTGTATGGATAGTTTATACCTACTTTAGAATAACCTTCAATTTTTTGATACATATTTATATTTTTATATATTACTGGCTGTATTTGTACATGTATTCATTGGAGTGACAAACTTAACACAGGACATCGTGTCCTTTTGTTGTCACTCCTTGTATGTTCCACCTTACAAAATCTTAATAAATGAATAAATAAATGAATAAATAAATAAATATTAAATAAATAAATAAATAAATAAATAAATAAATAAATAAATAAATAAATAAATAAATAAATAAATAAATAAATAAATAAATAAATAAATAAATAAATAAATAAATAAATAAATAAATAAATAAATAAATAAATAAATAAATAAATAAATAAATAAATATAATAAGTTGAAATATAATAAGTAAATATAATAAGTTGAAATAAAATTATTATTATTAAGGCCTTGACACAGAAAAAAAACAGAAAAGAATACCAACAACTTACATCCAGAGCAGATGCACTTTGACGAGGTCAAGGTTTTTAGGCACTGAAGATGTATTAAGCTTTAAAAACCGGCAACACCCCAATGTCACGACTTAGGATGTATTACATCATATTGAGGGAAATCTATGCACAAATTTGGAGTTACTAATAATATAAGCTTATCCAGCTTTGTTTTAAGTACAGGTAAAAGAAATGGTTACATGGGCAAAATAAATGAGTGTGAAAGTCTCTAAAACTGACCAAGCTAGACTAAGATCATATGAAGAAAAAAATAAAAAATAAAAATATAAAAAAAATCAGTAAAATTTTGATGAATATACTAATGGCTGAAATCAATAGTGGAATACATCAATCAATCCATCAATAAATCAATCAATGATTTGATGATTCAATCAAGCAATCTTGAAATCAATGGGTTCAATCATCCATCCCATGTTAGCACCAATCAATTCAACAACCAATCAAATCATCAATCAATCAATCAATCAATCAATCAATCAATCGACCAGTCCTTCCCGACATCCATCCATCAATTCCATATTAGTACTAATCAATCCAACAACCAATCATTCCATCATGAATTAATCAATCAAAAATTAAATCATTCAATCAATGAGTCCATCCATTGACTCAACAATCCCGTGTCAGCATCAACTGAATCCAATAGCCATTCAATCCAATAAATAGCTCAATCATTCTCTCAATGAATCACCAAATGAACAAAGAAGGAGACAAGAAAAGTTAAAATTAGTGAACAGAGACAGCAGCAAAACAGGAAGATGACACACAAAAAATGAAAAACTTCTGTTCTCCTTCCTTAATTGCTTGCGTCTCTGCCTTGGGTCAAGCCTTGGGTCTCTGCCTTGGGGCTCTGCTTACTTCCTTAGTGGAAATCAACCTTAATCAACTATACTGCAGTCAAGGAATCAACTGACCAACCAAAACATACATTAATCTGATCACCTAATTACATTTAAAATACCATTAATAACCTAGCAGAATTTACAGAATGGCAGGCAAATTATTTAATATGCAAGAATAGATGACCACATATATAATGGTGCAAGTAGTTATATACTATTTTGAGTAGTAATACACCATGTACAATCTAGGAAACTTGTCTGATTCAATTTCAAAACTTTTCAAAGCTTTACTCATACCTATCAATCCTGAAGATAGTGTGATTTCCTAATTCTGATACACTATGTATGATATCTACTATCAATAATAAGTGAACTACTCTGATATAAGGTTGGTTTCTAATGCCATGAATATTTCATGATTTGATAAAGTTGTTTTTAATGTGTTTGTTTAATGCTAATCACCACCAGGAACTATTTTTAAGTCCTGCAGGAAATGATTACCGGTAAGCACTACAGGAAACAAACAACCACATGACCCAAAAAAGTCTTTATAAATTATTTCTAGATCTTATTGTTAGAGTAAAGCAAAATTAATATTGATTTGAGCATTTGTGGCCAATAGTGAGACTTTAAAAAGATTTAAAATTATTACAAAAAATGATATTTTTCATGGAAAGATTTAGGTCTGCTTCGTGATCAACAAACTGAATTGAATTATCATAAAATAATTTTAAATTTTTGAGAAACCCATGAAACTGATCTCATTAGAATCATTGTAAATCTCATTGTAAGAAATCAGCAAAAAAAAAAATAAATAAAAAAAAAATAATAAAAAATATAAAAAGTTCTTAAATAAAAAATATTGATTAGTATATGTTTAAGTAACTTTTTTTAATTTACCTAAGACAAATGAAAGATCAAAGTCCAACTACACTAATCTATTGCTGTCATAATATTATGGAATACTAGGTTCAGGAGTCCTGCCAATGAAATTGGGTGTTGGCAAATGTTTGTGCTCTCAAAACCTTTCTGGACCCCAGGAGTTAGTTGTACAAACCCAGCTGGATAGCTCTATCCACTGGATAAATTCCTATCCAGAAAATAAATTATATTAGCAATTCTGTGGAATGGATAGCATTATCCAACTGGCTCTATCACAGGAAATGGGAAATTTTCCCATTTAATGAGGAAAATATGGGTAAATTTGAATACAATGTGAGATTTTGTACCCATTTCCCATTAATAATCCTTTGTATCTTATATACTATGACTATCTTATTGACTACAATTAGTTCATTCTATAGAAAAGGTGGTTGTATTCATTGTGATTAAATCTGAGCTAAACACTAGCTAGCTATTATAATAATTGTAGCATAGGACTAAACACATTCAGTGTACATTATAAAGTTCTTGAGCACATTACTCACACACACTTCTATTAAAACATCCAATTCAATTATGACATATCATCCTGCTTTAACTAATCATTAAATGGATTAAACAAAATCAAAACATCTGCCACTCATTAGGCTGCTATATTATTAATATATATAGTTGCCATTTTGATCTTATTGTGAAGAGCTAACCATAAAAGTCTACTGAGCCACAAATGTACCTAAAATTTATTTTTAGAAAAAGAACCTCAAGAAGTAACTTTCAATATCCACAGAAACGTTTCTATAAATAAGCAAGATTTACTAAATGGCAGAAATGAATACATAATTTTCCCTCTTTTTACGAAAACATTACTCTTCCATTATACAATTTGATTAATGTTCAAAACTAGCTACAAATTTAATGAAATTCAGTATGCAAATTTAGCTTACATTCCTAATAATATCCATAAATTATTTATAAATAATTTTCCCTCTTTTGGAGCACAAACATTATTGGTAGTCGTTAATCAATTTTACATTTATTTTACACCACAAAATATTTATCTCACAAAACTACAGTGTATGACCTTTAGATAAAAGTGTTAACAACAAATAAATGCAATTGGTATTGTTTTGTATCACGTCTCCAAAAGAACATGAATAGTTGCTGAAAACACTCTCCAATAAATCAAAGCACTACCAGAGGTTTCCATTAACATGTTTCACATAATTATAAACACTAGTTTTAATTAGAAATGATAAACAATTCAAACTGTTAACAGGATGATTGAATATATTATATTCTTGCTTTTTTTCAATTTTTAGTCCAATAATCAAATAGGGTATTTAAATTCAAGGAAAACCTGTTCTTGATGTGGGTTTCTTAAAGAATTTGTCCCCACAGGAATAACCTAATGAAACTTTGATATAATTTAGTTACTGAGTAAATTAATATATTCCCTAGCTTCTAATATAATGTGAGACATTTCACACAATTCATCTTATCTAATTTGAAACCCTTACCTTAAATCCCTGAGCTACAAATCAAACTCAAGATTTCACTCACTACAGTTTCTCTAAGTCGATTAGATTATTTTCCAGTAGAATAACTCACTGATTCAATCAAACATCTAGATGTTTGGTTTCGTGAAGGAAGAGATATATCAACATTGTTGACAGTGTTGAAAGCTAGGTATGATCCACTCATGACATGAATTAGAAACTAACCAGTGACCTTTACCCAATAGGAGGTCAGGGAATAACTTTAACAAATTCCATTGCACTGGTATCATTACATGATGTATTACGCAATGCTCAAACATCGGTTATTTAAGTTAAATTTTAAGTTAGCTGAAGGCTCAATTTCTTTCAGGATATTCCTCAGCAATTATTTGATTGATTGACTTTATTATGTGACTGTCAAGGTATTTATTAGCTAAATCATTACTGAAAAGATCCTGACAACTTTGATCAAATGCTTAATGACAAAATACTTTACATAGGAAAAATATTCACCTTAATCAATATTCTCACAATTCCATCCCCTAGTAGATACATAGACCTATACTTCATTTCCCTCAGTCGACATTTTCCCATTCTTTCTTCTTTCTCCTTTCCACTTTTCTCTTTCCATTCCTGCCGACTTTTGAACTTGCCCCAACCCCTCTCTGCCTCTTCTTCAATTGCCTTTGATATTTTTGAATTGTTTCATTTCCTGCTGTGCTAAGACCAATCATCAAGATACGGATATAAGGGTATAACCAGCACAATCTTATATATACAAGCCTTGTGAACCGCATGTTTAAACTATGGTTACCATATGTATTGAATAAATGCTAGATGTCTAAATAATAATAATAAAATGTGATTTTTTTGAGCACCAATATCAGTTTAACTTCCTACAATGCTTATCAAAAAAAAACTAAGAATTATATATTTTAAGAAAATGAAATTAAGCCAATGGTTTGTTTTATACGATCCAACAAATGGATAAACTTTTAGTTTTTGACAAAAAACTTCTTTTATTTTCTTTTATTAAAGTTACAAAATAGTGATGAAATAAGAAAAAACAATTAATTATGAAAATAAAAAAAATATGAATCTTTCTGAAAAGCCAGGTTTTAAGCAATTTTTAAAGAGTGTGGTGAGGGTGGGGAGGGGGGGGGGAAGCAATGCAGTAAAAGCCACATCTCCATACCTACTGAGTATCTTGGCTCTAATGAATTTCTTTCAATTAAAAAACTATTCTAAAATTTTGCTGCCTTTTTAATAGGAAGAATATTAAAGATTCAAAATGTTGAGATAGTGGAAACAAGGATGTGTCACTCCGATACAATGTAGGATGTTTGCTACCAAAGGCGTCACCATAGGCAACACCGTTTATAACAACAACAACAAATGTTGCACCAAAATAACAGTCAAAACACACACAAAAATAATTAGCTTTGAGCTTTTTTTCCATATTTTCAATAAAATCTAAATTGTTTCAGAAAATAGAATTGTAGGATTGTTACAGCATTTTACTAACCTTTGACCCATAAATCCAAGAATATCACAATATTTTTCTGAGATAAAATTCTACCATTTGAGCAAATGCACTTGATTTTAATCCCCAAACCAAACAAATAAGCAACACAAAATGGTGGGAAATGTTTCAAACAAAATACATCAAAATTAGTTTTTACTTACTAAATAGAAGTGAAATAAATTGTGTTCCAATGTATGGATTTGATTCAAGTGGTTTTGCTGGTTATATTAAAGACAAAAATAAAGTGTATAAAATTTACAGGCTGGTAAAAAAAAGTGGTCTTTGTCTAAGCAAAATAGCTCTTTTGAGCATTTCTGTCAGGTAAACATTATACAAAACAACTGAAGCGTATTATCCTACAAAAAAAACAATAGACAACACTGCATCAAAGTGTATACAATAAACTTAACAAGTTTATACATCCATATCAAATGGATTTCAGCTTATACTAAATTATCAAAAAATTAGCTCTTTCACACAGTTAATTAAATTTAGCATCAGTTAATCTAGCGTATAATAAATAACTATTCAATTTTGGAGTTAGCCAGCTTAGTTAAATCTCTCATTGACAGGAATAAAAGTGCAAAAAGATTATCTGAACATTGATAGCAAAGACGGCCAGTCTCGTTGCTGAGCGGACAAGGATTTTTACAAAATCCACAAAGTCATAAATATCAACCATTTCAGATCACGGGACCAACAAAGTTTGTTTTTGACTTCCTATACTATAAATATAGTATTAAAAGAAAACAAATCCACCCAGATATTCAATACTTTCAGTAAACAAATGGATAAAATATTCAAAGGGTTAAATCACGAGAGAAGTGCAAGTTATAGGTGTGAAATAAACAAAGTTGGAATTTAAAATTCGCGGAATTGCACTAAACATATCTTTCAAAATTAATTTACTTCTAAATATAAATTACAAACAAGTTTGTATTATCAATGGTTCCACAATTGTTATTTTGACGAAGAGGAGATCAATGAGATGTTTGTTATTTCGTCCAAGGTTGGGACGGTACCGAGCAGAAGTGAAAGAGAAAGTATAAAACTAGGCGCGACTTTTTCTGCTGTAAAATTATATGAAAGTAAATGGCATTAAGTTCAAAGTGTTGTGTAAACTTACCAAGAACTCCTTGTTGTGCCTCGGACGTCTTCTAATATTGTTTTGTAATGTTTGTCACCAATTCCGATAGTAGGTTCGATGTTCGAGTCGTTGTCGTTATCGGCCATCGCCTTCTTGTGTGCTCTTCTTCTCACTCGATAGCACTAAGAACTCCCCACGTTTAAAAGCTATGGTAGTTCCTTTTTTCACTGGAAATAAAATATTCAATCCAAAATGACTTACTAAGTTACTGAAAATCTAGACGTCATTTTAATTTGGGTCAAAGTTTAGTTTCCGAAATTCTGTTTTGGTGAAAAAAAAAAAATAATAATAATGTAAGTTAACAAAGTCCAAAAGTTCGCTACTACACTGCAAAAAATATCAGTGTGAAGTTTTTACATGTGATTTTGTGTCAACTGACCAGATTTTAGTGCTCAGGAATCGGAAATGAGATTTCTGGTTTGTAAATTCCTTGACACCGCAGTCTCGTTTGTCTTTGAGCTGTAGAAGTTGTAGGAACTGTCAGGTATTTTGGGTGTAAATGGCCGATGACAATTATAAGGATAATTTAACAAAAGCTAGCTCTATATAGCCCGAATTAAAACAAGACAACTAAACTAATGACATCGTCAGATATTATTGAGATTTTTCTTTACGTAATTGCAGCCCGCTGTGGGCTTTATCAGATGCGAGAAGATGAAAGATTAGATAACTAAACTTGTCGCCAACAAAGCCTCATTGGTTGGAGAGAATCATGCCAACGCCAATAAAAATAACCTTATTAAGAAGCTCTCAGCCCATCTAGTTGTCATTATAAACAACATAAACTACCTACCACAACTGTCATTGAGAAATATCGTGGGAAATGTTGAGAAAGATTTAAATTTAAGCAAATGGGGAAGTTTAGGTCCCGGAACGTCTGTCAAAAACGTGGGGTACTTGACATAACTTTCTTAGCTCACTATCCGCATAATTCAGGCTTATTTTCTCACAAAATCGCTCAAAAGTCTTAGTACAAACACAAAAATTGCAATGTCTTAGGTTTTAGTAACATAAACGACGGAAAGACTTACCAAATCGTGCAAAAGTTCCTGGGAGTTGATGTAACAAATACACACGAAGCAAAAGTGCTTACTAGCTAACTACCACATTACAGTGCTACAACCAATCACAAACAAGTATCACAGGAAGCCCGCAAACGTATGAGATTGCTGACCGGAAATGGCAAAACTTTCAAAAGCTTCACAAAAATTTCGCTTTTTTAGTTAGATATTTTTACATTTTACCCAACACAAAAAATAGAAAATGTCTTTAAGGACTTCAGTATTGAAGGGTTAAAATTAAAGAGCCAAAAAAGAGGACGTGGCTGCTTTTTTTAGGGGAATTGAAAAAATGCCGTTTCAGCATAGCGTCCTGTTCTCAGAACTGATCGGCTTCAAGATAACATTTTCAGGCATTTTTTGCGATGTAGGTGGCACCTGACCTCGCGAATCGATCAAATAAATAAAATTATTAATTTTGTCTGCAAGTCATTTAGATGAAAAAAATATGCTTTAAAAAGGCGGTTGATGGCCTTTGATGGCTTTAACTGACGACGTCAATTATTCAAATCAAGGGAGAACTTTGCGTTTTATAATTGTCAAAAGTTCCACTTGCTTTAACATCTTCTTTTGATTTATTTTATATTATTTTTGCTACTGATACACCTTGCTTCTTTTTCTTTCCCCCTTTTTTGTTTTTGTTATTTAAGTATTGCAATTTAGGTATTTGTAAATTTGTAAATTTATAATCAGATCAATAATATCTGTATGTTATGAAGTGTTGTAATATCAGGATTTTGTAAAAAAAAATATAATTCTAATGATACAAAATGCCTTGAAAATATCTATCCATCCATCCATCCATCCATCCATCCATTTTCATCCAATAGGTTGGTACGTGATGGATTTGCACAACGATCAAAAGCTAAGCCTTGTTCAGCTGTGCAATAACTACAAGGGCTGCAAACTGCGCTCTCTGGAGTTTTCCGCATCCCTCTATCGTGTCGTCACGACCAGATTTGATTACTGTGAGTGCTAATTCTGTGCTGAATCATCTTGAATGCGACAGACGTTGGTCACACGCTTGACACGCGGTCAACATTCCGACCCGGACAGTTATCATGAGTTATTAGTTTTGATACTTTGCAGCTGAAAGACTGCGTTTTGTTTGTTTTGTTTTGTTTCAGGGGAGATTTGTGCTGCACTGGTAAAAAACGGACATTTCATCCCATACAAGGCTAGTACACCATGGGCCGTGGACCTCCGGCTTAACGTCCTTATCCGAGAAGACGCGAAATTCTAACCATTTGCAGATGCAATTACAAAGGCAGCAATTTCTCCTCAATTATTTCAAGACCCTGAGTGTTGGTCCGACCAAGGGGATCGAACCTGCGACCTCCCGCATGATAGACCGGCGCTCAACCAAGTAAGCCAACCGGGATGCCGATAGCGGCTCTTGGGAAGGAGGTAATTCACCGTGCTGTTTCTAAGGAAACAATTTCAACATGTACAAGGGGCCGGGGTTGTTGTTATGTCAGAGGGTGGATTCGATAGAGCTCATGAGTTCGGGAACTTGTTGGCTTTCTGTGATTAAATGCGAAGGGGCCGGAGTAAGTCAATGTGCAGCGGAGCATCCGCAGTTTATATGCATCAGAAACTCGACTCCTCACCAGGAGACCGTCTAGCTCCCCGTTTCTTTTCTTTTCTTTTCTTTTTTTTTTTATCCCCCGGCCATACCGGGAAAACAGCCTGGCCTTCCAGCCTGAGCTAGGTTCAGAAAGGGTGCCGAATGGTAAATTAAAATCCACGCCGAGACCCTTGTTTTAAAATCTTCTAAGAGAGATCTAGAGATCTTCTAAAATTATAAGATACGAGACTTGATCCAAGACCCATAAAAAAACGCCTCCGACGTATCGAGACTTGGTCGAAATTTGCCAAGATCAATGGGTTTCAATCTTTACATTCAAAAACCATGCAAAAAATTAATAAGAAAAAGCAAACAAAGCACGAGCGACAGAGTTTGCAACAAGTATTTTTTTTAAACCATGCTGACGTCATTTCTATTTCCTGTACGGAATCAAACCGGATATCCTGGGGCAAATTCATTTAGTGACCACATATCACCATTAAGTGTAATGAATTCAGAAGAGAAGAGAAGATCTAGTAGAAGATCGAGAAGAGAAGAGAAGAGATACATGCATCTAGTCATTTTAGTTAATGAACGAATTCGAAACAGCCCATCAAGGAAAAACACTCACCTCTACAAACGTTCTTCTTGATCTATTTTTCTAGGCTTTCTTTGTGGAATTAAGTCCAAGATCAAATCAATTAAAATGCACACCGGCAAAATAATTGAATGATGATGTCAACGAATAATTGATTAAGTACAATAATGAGCATATGGCATATCAGTAAATTTATTCATATGTATATACTTGTAAGTATATATCTCAAGTACGTCATAAGCTAGATCAAAGACGCAATCGTAGAAGTACTTCAACCTCAAACGTGAATAGCTATGTCACCGTCTAATTTATAACAACAATTCGGCAAGCTATCTAATTATAGGCAAACCAATTACGTAATGACACAATTTATATATATAATTTGCGATATAATATTAAAACAAAGAATCAAGAAATGATCAAGCCTAGTCCCAACCCCTGGGGGGTACTCCCTACAGATCTGGGTAGGGGTGTTCCACTGGGATCCCAGGGGCTATCCTGTTTATGACAAAAAGTACCTAACTTCCATACCCTGTTTATAAAAGCCTGGTAAATAATGGGTTCCCTGTGTAATATAGTGAAAAAATTACTGTTTCAAGCTAGCCATATATCAGTGACATTGACATAAAAATAGCATTTAAACCGAATTATGTCATACATAATCGCAAGACATTACGTCCAACTCAGAAATTGTCTGTGAGAATATTATAGAGTTCTAAAGTGATGACTGCACAAAAAAAAGGTTTTTCAAAATTTTTGGGTTTAATAACATTTTATGAAAAGGCTTGTGTAAATATACGAATTATGGTGGATATTTGAAAATGAATTTTGACCGAGATACAGTGAACAGTTGAATGAGAAAATGTCACCATACATTTTCTCTTATTTTAGCGCATGCAACTGCTGATAAGGCTTAGCTAATTATATTCATTCAATTTTTATCGAGTAAAGTGAAAATTGTTGGTCTGGGATAAAAGATAACTGCCAACGTTTTTCAAAAAGGCGTGGTTTCGCAAATTTTTCATCTCTAAAAGATACTAAAATCAGGAATTTCAGTGCTATTCAACCCCTAAAAGATACCAAAAAGTGAGAATTTGATACCAAATCGCTGATTTTTACCCCTAAACGATACGACGAGCATCCCCGATCGTTTACCCCCGGAGTACCCCCTAGGCCTGCTTTCCGACTACAATGCCAAAGACGTCATGCTTACAACTTACAAAATGCATGAATTAATTACTTTTTAAAAGTGTGTATGTGCCGTTTATAAGCACCGATTCATATCCATTCGGTATACATTAATTGCTTCTGATGCCCAACCTCGTCCCCAGGGCCACTCTGTTCGCTCTTTTTTCAAAATGGCGGACGCTCACACATTGACCCTGGCACCGGCTGGTTTGACACGTGATCAAAATCTCCAAGATTTTTGGAGATTTTGATCACGTGACCAATAAAATCAATATGGCCGACAGTCACGTGTCAAACCAGCCGGTACCAGGGTCAATGTGTGAGCGACCGCCATTTTGAAAAAAAGAGCGAACAGAGTGGCCCTGGGGACGAGGTTGTCTGATGCCGTGATTTTTGTTCGTTCCTCTTTGTTCCTTTAAGGATAATCATCGATAATCATTCAATAATTCGTCGGAAAATTCGCCGACAAACATTCGTGCGACTCCCGACCGATCGACACGAGTCCCACCACGGACCGACACGGGTGAAAAACGCACTGCGCACACTCGGAAAATGGTGTTGTCATTCTCAGGAACGCGCAATCTCGTACCCTGAGTCCTCGTTACTTCGGCCAGCGGCTCGAAACAAGGACTCTGGCATAATCCACTGAAAAGTCCAAGGTTTCTTGGACTTCCGGCTGCGCATGCGCCTTTACGTCCAATGTACAAATCGACCAATGGGGAATCGAGATTATGTCAGAGCTGATATTTGAAAGTAAAATCCGTTGTAATTCTAATGGAATCGATATACAGCATCGATCGGCGCATTAGATCAACATACGGCGATATCGTCAATGAAAATGGATTTTCCTAGTGATATATATTGTGGAAGTTTTGGAACAAAATTCATAGATTGTAATGGTTATTTATTGACAGTACAGACTTAATTTTTTATCATATTTTATATATTTTCTACTGCTAAAAACGGTCACAAACATCTAGCTTGAGTTTATTTGTGTTTCCGGTTGTTTGCGCTTGCGTGGTTGTCAAAATTGAATGACCAATAAAATTTTAACAAAAATCGGATTATGTCAGAGCCCTTGTTATCCGCTGCTGGCGAGGAAAAACGCGGGCTCTGAGTATGAGATTGAGGAACGCGCGGGTTTCTAATATTTCCTCCTAAAATACAATGTTTACCAATAAAAAAAATCACTTGAAAAATTATAATAAAATTAAAAAAAGTATGAAGGTCAAGTGTGAAGGGCCATGTCTTCATGAAAATTGTTTCACTCAGTCGTAAAAGGACGGCCTTGCAAGAGAGTCCGTACAAAAGTACATAAAAAACCTATTGCCGTAACTTTGTTTTCTTGACGAAACTCATCATAGCTGCCTATGAATGAAAACTATAAACTGTGTAAATATGATCAAAATCTTTTCAGTATTCGCGACGTTTTTAAGACTTTTCGAAATAAAATCTGTCGGCTTTTTTCGTGAATCAAAATATTAAGAGCGTTCCCGGGTATGACAACACCATTTTCCGAGTGTGCGCAGTGCGTTTTTCACCCGTGTCCCACGAACCCACCACGGTCCCCACGACGTACATCATCATGACTGCACGTGACAGAGCACACACAAACAAACTTGAAAAGGATTTCAGACTTCATCATCGTCTTGAAACATCACTAACTTTTACGTTTCGAAACTAATAGTCAATGGACTGAAAGCTTTAATAATACATCTGATTTTGGTGGAAATCGTTGCCGTTCTCTTGCTTTAGAAAGAAAGATGAATTTTTGTTGATGAATGGAAGCAATGTCATGCACAAATTATAATCTTTTCAACAACGTAACTGTCAACTCTCGCTACCTCGCTACTCCTAGAGAATTACTCGACCAAGTTTCTGGTTCATTTGAAAGCATGCATAGTTTAATTCCTACACGAGTTAGTTCTAGAAATTCAAGACATCTTACTCGATCTTTCAATGCAAACGCCGAGGACATTGACGAACAATCTGAACCCTTGCTACAAACTGGACATTCGGTACATTACGAAAGTATTTACGATTCAGAAGAATATAACGCTCAAAGAAATGGAATTGAAGTCATAAGAAAGCGTCTTAAAGCACACTTTATGACTCCGTGGCAGAAATATAAATTACGTGGTAGAAAGCCATGGAAATTGTTGGTTCAGATGATCAAGATCTTCCTGGTCACGGCTCAGGTAAGATTGATCATTTTTCTATCACGTACGTTTCATTCTTGTTGTTCTAAAACTGGAAAGAAACCATTAAGGTGATGTTGGTGTTGTTGTTGTTGTTGTTGTTGTTGTTGATGGTGTTGCTGTTTGAGGAGGAACCACATGGCAAAGAATCCCTTGAGGAATAAAGAACAAAGCTGTTGCCACAATGTTGAAAGAATTAACAAACAAGAGAAACTGATGAGGAAGTCAACATGGCGACTATGACGTAACATGCAACCCAAAAATAGGTCCTATGGGGCATGCAATTAGCTTAAATTATTAGCAGGAATAAGGTTTTGAGCATCATGGTTCAATATTTACAACAATTTTATGCCATCACCTCTATAAGACAAACACAGCCCTTATGTCATGACAGGACATAATATGGCCAAAGGCCATAACGTCAAAGGTTCCCATATTGAACCCACGTCTGTCTAAATGAAAGAGGGGAGAATGGGGTTTCCATTGTTGTATATGCATGGTATGAAATAGTGTTGTTCTTGTCCTTTATCAATTGCAAATGACAACACATATGTCCCATGTGATTATTTCTGTGCTACAATTTGTATTGTTTTATTTTTGACAGGTTATTCTATTTGGTAAAGAGTTATTCTCTGTGGTTACATATATGGAAGACAGTGCCAACACTTTTAGACATCTTTTTATCCAAAATTATTCTGATAATGGGAATTTTATCTTTACTAAACAACAATTTTACCACCAATTACGACACACAGTTATTCAGGTGAGAGTAGTTTATTATGGTGCAAGTAATTAAAAAACATGGGCAATTGAAATTATTCCAGTAATGTTTTCTCACCTTATCACAATAGATTATTACAGCCAAATTCATTGTATCGCGACCCGCCATATTAATCAGACAATTTTTATGTTTACTCATTTTGCAGTTTCTGATGAGAATAAATAAAAACTTGTGCAGGGCCAAAATCATTTCAACCTCAAAGAATAATTATAACTGTTAACAATAGGTTTCCCAACCATTTCTCTAAAATAACTATGTTGAGACAATCCAATGGTTTGTCTTTCAGTATTACACCTTGCACGATACTGCTGTTGGTATCTATGCAATTCCTACTGTGGAAGACACAGTTATACCTCTCAATATCTGCAGATATTCATATTTACAAGGCATTGTAGACCCAGGAAATGAAACATATACATTCAATCGCAAGACAAAATGGGGTAAGATTTATAAGTTCTGTTAAAACATTTTTGATTGAAAGTGGTTTCTTGAATAATTTGATTATGAAGTTTAGCAATAAAATCCTGCTAGACAACATGTTTTTTAACATGTTAGATAAATATAAAATATAAAATACACAACGTTTTGATGCTAGCTTACATCATTATCAAGTGATAAGAAAATAACAAAATGTTAAAACATTGTACCACTTATTCTGTCCTTTTGTAAAGGGTTGTGTGACAGAGATCGATATAATACCAATAGCCAATTAGATTTTTGTTATTTGTTTTGATTATTTGTTTTGATTATTTATTTATTTTTTAAATGTTTCACTGATTGGCTTCTGGGACTGGTTGCACGAAGCCTGAATGAAGTTATCCACTTGATAAAGTTATCCACTCCATAGAATTTCTTTTAATTAATAGAATTTATCCGCTGGATAGTGATTTATCTGGTAGATAGCACTATTCGGGCTTCCTGCAACTAGCCCCTTTGATATATCATTTTTTAAGCACAGATTTAATGGTAAAGTACAGATTTAAGTGGAAAAATGTTTATAATTATAATAGTCAGCAGAATAATATACAGCATGTAGTGCTGTGTTACTTATCAGGTGATTTTGTGCATCTTGCATTTTCAGAATGTCAACATTTGCCTCCAGTAAAATCAGACGAAAACGCAGCAAGCTATGTTTTAAGGAACAATCTTACTCAAGATTTTGACAGGTACTGCAGACATAGTCAAGTGGTAATGATAGTGATGGTGATGATGATAATAAATAATAATAATAATAATAATAATAATAATAATAATAATAATAATAATAGATTACATTTGTATAGTGCATATACTCCATGAAATGTTCATATGTGCTGTTTATAATTCTATACTCTAAAAAAGGAAAATTATAAAAATGAATAAGTGAAAAGAAAAAAAAATGATGGTGACAAAGATGTTGATAGTAGTTTGTAGTGATTATAATGGTGATGAAGATGATAGTGGTGAAGATAATGGTGGTGATAGTTGTGATGGTGATGATAATGATAGTGTTGATGATAATGGTGGTGATGATAGCATTCGTGATGGCAATACTTTATTGTTTCAGTTGTATCAGGATCTCTGTAAGTGCAGCCTGGATAAGATCTCTACATCTCAAAGATGACCCTGAATGCTATAAGTTCAACATCACAGTAAGTACTTTAGAGTGCAAAAACTAAATGTACCCAACAGTTGTCACTATTTAGTAGTAAATAGCACTAATTAAACAAAAGAACACAATAGAATTAGCATATAATAGCAGTATGTAGTGCAGGTATTTATGTTGCACACTTTTAGTGTGTGCACTCTATAGGTTCAACATCAAAGTAAGTACTTTATAATTTAAAGTGACCTGTAACTATTGTCATATGTTCAGGTTTTTGATACCAGGGACTGGTTGCACGAAGCCGGGAAAGCGCTATCCAGTGGATAAATTCTAAAGAAATCCTATGGAGTGGATAACTTTTATCCAGTGAATAACATTATCCAATGCTTCGTACATCCGGGTCCAGTGCTGTAGCCACAATAACCTGGGATCCCGGTATGTTGCTCGGTTGCGGGTCCGCACAATGAGGTACTTCCCGCACAATTCCGCACAATTGAGGAAATTTGCTCAAAACCCGCACAATTCAGAAAAATATGGCATAATTTATGCACTTATTTTAATAAATGTCACTTTAAGAATTTAATCTGGTGATTTCAGGTCCTTTTTTCTAACTTTTTGGTCAAAATTCCACTCACTCGAAGTGAAATTTTCAAAACTTGTTCGTCAAAAACAAAATGGCGTCCATTCAATTGAGAGAGACTGTGCTCTAATAAAAAATGCAAGGCGTTACAAACTTTTGTCATACGCTCTCGCGACTTTATTACGAACGATAATCTAGCTTTGGAGTCAAGATATAAACTTTGTAATTAGAGGTATACTAGATTAAACACTTATTCTCTGCCCAAGACTTTGTAGAAAGGCTAATTTTCTACAGAAATACGAAAAAAACGTATTTATAGTTAGATTATTATTGCGCAATCCCGCACATTTTACCGCACAATCGAGCATTTTTTCCGCACAATTTGTCCTTGAATTCCCGCACAATTTGACAATTTTTCCCGCAACCTACCGGGATCCCAGAATAACCAAGGAAATATCTATTAAATTGATTTGTTTGTCAGTCAGCTGATCAGGTGGCTTAACCATTTAATATTCACTTTTTATTTTACTAGCTAACATTTGATAATTCCAAACATGATGGGAAAATCCCAGTGGAGCTGCTTTCCAAAGCTGAGAAATGTAACAAGAGAAACTACCGTACTGATTCAGGTAAGATATTCAGCTAGAAAATATAAAATTATTTCTAATTCTCACAAATAATTACAAGGTTCCATTTTCTTTGAAGTGCAATGTCAAACAAAAGGCGACAACAGTCTGCCTCACACTTCGTCAGCATTTTGATTGGTGTCCACTAAAGTGTCAGTTCATAGACAATTCTTAAATTAGCTTTGGCGGTCAGACTTTAACAATAAATTGTTATAATAATCGTGATTGATTTTCCAAGCAAATCAATACCCTCAATTATAATTATATACATGTAATTACATGTACTAAACAGTTACAAACTTATCAAATTTATTTAGTAAATTTAACAATCTATTTTCTCACATTGATTTCTTCATTTCTCAAATTTTCTTCTTCTAAAACCACCATATTATAATCTGAAAACCCATGGTTGTCGATCTTTCTTGTTTGCTGCACCTGAACTCTGGAACTCTCTCCCTCTGTCCTTTAGATCCTGTTTGTCTATCCCTGAATTCAAGTCTCAACTCATCAAGACTTAATAATATCTATTTAAAATGCATTTTGATTTATAATTTATTTAATTATATTGCATAGAGCATTTATTATTATTACAGTGAAATTAATTTTTTTTGTTGAGTTTTTAACAGAAAAATATGAGCTTACATATTATTATACAATATTTTCTGCTAAACACACACGTCAGTCCGTGACAGCATAATGCAAGCATACATTGATAGCGTACTGTGCTGAAACCTCATACTTATATCTAAAGGTCTATGTCAGAGGCACCATAGGAATCCCACCAAATGACAGAAAAATCCATTAAGATCACCATATAATTCAGAATGCAATCCAGCCTATGGTTCTCAAACTAATTGTGTCAATGTTAGTATTATTAATTTTGTGTTTTTTGTTTGGTAGATGATGCTATTGAATTACATGAGTATGTGTTCTTTGATATATTGGTGATCATTGTATGTACTATATCACTGGCATTGTGTATTAGATCACTGTATAAGCACATTAAGCTCATTAAGGTAAGGCTATTGTGATGATGCTGTTGGTGATGGCGATAATGATCATGGTAGTAATAGTGATGATGGTGTTGTGATGTTGGTGATGGTGTGGTCATGTTGATTATGGTGACAATGATGATGGTGATTGAGTTGGTGATGATGGCATTGTGATGTTGGTGGCTATGATGGTTTTGTTGATGATGGTGGTGATGTTTGTGATGATGGTGATGATGATGATGATGCTGATGCTGATATTGGTGATGATGTTGGTGGTTATGTTGGTAATGATGATGGTGATGTTTGTGATGGTATTCATGATGTTGGTGACAATTATGATGGTGATGATAATGGTATTGTGCTCGTGGTGATGTGATTGTCCAGGTGATAGTGGTTATGATATTGGTGATAATGGATATTAACTAAAGTGTACTGTACAGGCAGATCAACATAATACAGTCAATTTCCTATGATTGGCATTCAATACCCTATCATTTTGTAACCATAATTTCTTATTTGCCATATTATTTGCCATATTATTTGCTATGTTATTTGCCATATTATTGCAGTATTTCATACTCGAAATGCAAAAAATGGCCTTTGTGATCTTACCAGTAGTTTTGGTATCAATTCGGTCACTAATGCTATTAACATAAGATTGTACCATATAAATCTGACTGTACTTTTGAAAAGGGCTGTGTGACAGAGATATACCAAGATTTTACATGATAAAATTTTATTGATTGGCTAAGTTCTGGGATATATCTGCCACACAATCTTTTTTTTTAAATAGAGATTAAGTGGTCAAATACAGATTGAAATTATATCAAATCAATGTTTACTGAGTTTGTTTGTTTTTGTTGCAGAAAACCAAGAAATTCTTCAAGGACCAGTTGAATGATCACCTTTCTTACTGGGATTCTTTGGACTTGATAAACCTGTGGTTTGTACTGATTGTCATCAGCGACTCATTGACAATACTGGGGTCAGTCTTTAAAATACTGATTGATTTTAGAGTTGGCCAGTTGACTACAGTAAGTGAGATCATGATAATAATTGTCAGTGGTGGTGATGAAAAAGATGATGATTGTAGTGGTGATGACGATAATATTATTGTGATGATGATGATTGTGGTGGTGATGGTGATAATTGTGATGATGATAATGATGATTGTAGTGATGATAATGTTGACAATGATGATTGAAGTGATGATAATGATGATTGTAGTGATGATAATGTTGATGATGATGATTGAAGTGATGATGATAAGTAATATGTTGTTGATGGTGGTGGTGTCAGTGATTTATGATGATAGCAATGGTGATGGTGGATGTGGTAATGGTGGTAGCAATAGTAATGATGCTAGTAGTGGTAATGGTGGTGGCAGGTCATTATTGCGGAACGGATGGTAAATATGGATTTCATGATGGTGGTAGCAATAGTAATGATGCTAGTAGTGGTAATGGTGGTGGCAGGTCATTATTGCGGAACGGATGGTTAATATGGATGTTGTGATGGTGGTAGCAATAGTAATGGTGCTAGTAGTGGTAATGGTGGTGGCAGGTCTTTATTGTGGAAGTGATGGTAAATATGGATGTCGTGATGGTGGTACAATACTAATGATGCTGGTATGGTGATGGTGGTGGTGGTGGTGGCAGGTCTTTATTGTGGAAGTGATGGTAAATATGGATGTTGTGATGGTGGTAGCAATACTAATGATGCCGAAGTGTTGATGGTTGTGGTGGCAGGTCTTCATTGTGGAAGTGATGGTAAATATGGATGTTGTGATGGTGGTAGCAATACTAATGATGCTGGTGATGTGTTGCATAGTGGTGATGATGAAGTTAATCAAGCCAAATTCCGTACCAATGATAATTACAATGATTTTTTTGAGTTGGTTATACTTAACATTGTACCATTTCAATCTGTACTTCACCATTAAATATCTGCTTTTGAAAAAGATTGTGTTTAATAGAGGTATATATCAGTGCTGAGCTAATCAGGATACATCATGTTATTAAATGTGATTGGCTAAGCTTTGATAGATATCTGTCAAAAGAACTGGTAGAGTGTGGGAGAAAGACAATCGATTATTACAGACATGTTTGTGCTTCTTTGCATAGGTCCTGTCCATGTATGATACATGTAGTATATTCCTCGGCACTGGTGTCTTGTTTACATGGATTGGAGTGCTACGTTACCTTGGTTACATGAAGAAATACAATGTATGGAACATTAAATCTTCTTGTGGCCATTTCATAAGTTTGATCTGTTCACAAACTTCCTTTTGATTGGTCTTATTCTTTGAATTCCATATAAAACCTTTTTTTCTATCTTCTCTTCTCTCCTCTCCTCTCCTCTCCTCTCCTCTCCTCTCCTCTCCTCTCCTCTTAAAATAGCCGCTCCAGTTATCTCAAGTTCGCTAACAATTATCTTTAATAGAATTATCGAAACTGGAGTTTTTCCCGACGAATGGAAAACGAGTAAAGTGCTGCCATTGTTTAAAAAGGATGATAGAAGGGATATGAATAATTATAGACCGATATCAATCCTGTCATCAGTTTCTAAATTGTTTGAAAAAATCTTATACGGCCAACTATACTCCTATTTTGAAGATAACAACCAATTAAATGACAATCAGTCAGGTTTTCGCGCACGCCATTCCACAATGACTGCACTTATAGATGCAACAAATCACTGGCTCACAAATATAGACAATGGCGACATAAACTCGGTAATTTTTTTGGACATTGCTAAGGCGTTTGATTGTATAGATCATAACATTTTGTTGCACAAGCTCAATCTATATGGAATTAAGAACAATGAGCTAAAACTACTTAGATCCTATTTATCCGACCGGACGCAATACTGCTGCGTAGAAAACAATACCTCAAACCCGTGCACAGTTCAGGCCGGAATTCCTCAGGGATCTAATTTAGGAACTCTCTTGTTTTTGATCTATATTAATGATCTGCCATCTTGTCTCAAGCATTCCACAACAAGAATGTTTGCAGACGATACAACACTAACTATATCTAAAAATAATTTAAAGGAGTTAGAGTTAGCTAGTAACCAAGATCTATCGAGAGTAAGGGAATGGTTCCTAGCTAATCGCCTGACCGTTAACACTAAAAAGACTGAGTTTGTGCTCATAGGTTCTGATTCAAAATTAGCCAACATATGCAATGATCCCATACTGCGAATAGACAACGCAGCAATTAAAAGAGTCAAAGCATCTAAATCCTTGGGCGTTAACATTGATGAAAGACTTTCCTGGTCAGAACATGTAGAGCATGTAACAGAGAAGGTCTCTTCATCTATAGCTGGGATGCGAAGTATAAAACCTTTTGTCAATAGGGAAACACTTCTTTTAATCTATAAATCGCTCATACAACCGCACTTTGATTATTGCGATGTTGTTTGGGCGAACCTATCAAATGGTCTGGCAGAACGTCTGCAAAGACTACAGAATAGGGCTGCCAGGGTCATTACCGGCGATAGCTATGATACAAGCACAAAATATATCCGAGAACAACTAGGTTGGGAAACTTTAGCGCAACGTAGGCATAAGCACAAAGCATTTACAATGTATAAAATAGTAAACCACCATGTCCCCGGATACTTGAGTGAGAAATTGTCCACAGTCGATAGTAAGGTAAAGTCATACAAACTCAGAAATGGGGATATTAATTTTAATATTCCTCAATCAAAAACTAATCACCTAAAAAGATCGTTTATCTATGAAGGAATAAAACTGTGGAATACCCTCCCAACTGACTTGAAACTTGCCCCTACACTAAACACCTTCAGAAGAAGGATTCATGCCCAAAAAAACTTTTAAACTATGTTATTTAGCAATATGTAATTTAACCATTGTAATTGATATTTTAATATATTTATATGTATATATATATATATTTTTACGACTTCTTTGTAAAGCAGTTGAATAACTGATTGAATTTCGTAATCAAATAAAGTTTATTCATTCATTCATTCATTCTCCTCTCCTCTCCTCTCCTCTCCTCTCCTCTCCTCTCCTCTCCTCTCCTCTCCTCTCCTCTCCTCTCCTCTCCTCTCCTCTCCTCTCCTCTCTTCTCTTCTCTTCTCTTCTCTTCTCTTCTCTTCTCTTCTAGATCTTCTCTTCTAGATCTTCTCTTCTAGATCTTCTCTTCTAGATCTTCTCTTCTAGATCTTCTCTTCTACATCTTCTCTTCTCTTCTGAATTCATATGTGGTCACTAAATGAATTTGCCCCAGGATATCCGGTTTCTCGTATATATCATCTTATTTTAGATGATCTCTTAGAAGATTTTAAAACAAGGGTCTCGGCATGGATTTTAATTTGCCATTCGACACCCCCTCGAGTTCTCCTCTCTTCTCTTCTCCTTTTCTTTCTTTCTGTCATTCATCCATCCATTCATTCCCTCCAATGTTGTTCCTGTTTATTAGATATTGGACTAACACCTAGTTGCATTATGCTTATGTATAGATACTCTTAGTGACCCTACAAGCATCTGGGCCTAGTGTACTCAGGTTCTGTGTCTGTGGTGGCCTCTTGTATTTTGGTTTTATGTTCTGTGGATGGATAGTACTGGGGCCTTATCATCCAAAGGTATAGAACTATCTTACAGTCAAAGCACCTCAAATATAGATCCCTTGCATGTGACGTCAAACCAGCCCTATCTGGAGGACAAAACAAAAGATTTTTGCTCCCTTGGAAGCTGAAATCCATTGTTCTGTCCCCCTGGTTGAGCTGTATTTTAACAAACTGCAAAGGGTCTATACCCTCCAAAGATGCATTATTGGTTTTAGTAATTGAATATCGAATTGATTATTCGATTCCAATAGTCAAATTTGAAAACAACTCTTCAAAATTCAACAAATAACGCATCCAAAATAAACAAAATCATGTCTCTCTCGTGTCAGCAAATACTTCAGTGACAGTTTCTAGACAGTTTAATCTTAAACAGTTAAAGGTTTTCAAAGTTTTTCCTGTCTCACACGGTGAACTCTTGTTTCTAATGCATTTATTGTCAATTTCAAAATTGAATATTCCAATCGAACATTGAAATCAATATTCAAATTGAAATCAATAATGGACTACTGTTGGGTATGCTTGAGATGTTTTGATTGTAATTTCCCAGGATTAGTCTATAAGCCGAATCTTGAAAATGACCTATAATAGATCACGCACAGGCTGCAGCAAAAATGACAAAAGTATCTTAAAAATATAGCCGAGAAGATTAATTCCATCATCAGCATCATCATTATCACCACTATCATCATTGCCATCGCCACCACCATCATCATTACCATCATCATTACCACCACAACCATCATTACCATCATCATCATCATTACCATCACAATCATCATTACCATCACCAACATTACCATCACCATCAACATTACCACCACCATAATCATTTCCATCACCATCTTCACCATCATCATTACCATCACCATTGCCATCACCATCATCATTACCATCACCATCATCATTTCCATCAACGTCATCATCACCACCATCTTAGCCATCATTTTTATATTCCCTTTCAGTTCCGCACATTATCCACTGTATCAGAGTGTCTGTTCTCGTTAATCAACGGTGATGACATGTACATGACATACAATGAGATGCAACAAAACAGCACAGTCATCTGGGTCTTCAGCAAGATCTACTTGTACCTGTTCATCTCTCTGTTTATCTATGTTGTGCTTAGTTTGTTTATTGGTATCATTAGCGACACATATGAAAGAATCAAGGTGAGTTCAATGAGATCAATAATGTTATTTTTATAAAAATGTCCTAGTGTTAAAAAAAGATTTTCACCATGTTCACAATAACCATAATGTCTTTTGTTTTTGAGAGGTAGGTTTTGTGATTTAATAGTCTTCATAGGGTACGATGTTTGAATTAGTTTCAAGGCTGGAAATAGCAGTTTGGCAAATGACAGGGTACATTGAATATTTGTCAGTCGAAAATCCTTATTAATAGAAAGCCAAAACATGTAGTTAAACGGGTAAAAATATTGTCCACATATGAAAAACAAAAACCTAATTAAATTTAGTGTTCATGGCTACCCATAAGTGATTTTATGATGAGCACAGCAAGTACATGTAGCATCAAATGCTGGCACCAAAACATCCAATTTTTAGAGCCCGCAACGTGGTACCACTGACCGTACCTACAGAAAAAGGTTTTTTATTTATTTTTTAACAGATTTTTTGGTACTGGTGGATTATTGAGTTTATTCAAGTTCAATATACGAGATAATGGAATAGTTTTACATAGAATTAAAACATGGCCATCAAAGTCCTTCACAATTTTAGAAAAATCAGATCAGAAACATTTTTTTCTTGGAACTGCAGTGCGCTCCACACTGTACTCTTATGTTTACCATAAAACCAATCATTTTAATTTCTCTGATACGTATTAATAAGTGATTTATGTTATTTTTTGTAAGGATTGGGGTCATCCGCCATGTACAAAACTACAGAGATTCGTCCATGGTTCAAATTGTCAACGATGTGCCACGGAATATTGTGATGTAGAAGACAGGGCAAATCCCCTTATCGTAACACAATCTGCACAACAGAACGATCAAGTATCGACCCAGCCCGAATAAATATTGATGTGTATACTCTCAGATGAACTAGATGAAAAAGGATAGTGAAAAGAAACTTATATAATTTTCATGTCAGTGAGTGGGTGGCGCTGAAGTATTTGTGTAAGGAAATGCCAGAGAATTTGCATTTTCCACTCACAAATACAAATATAGACATCTAACAGTTACCACATTGAACACTACATTTCTAATTCCAATAGACTATACTAGGCTAGAAAATCTAAATGAGAGAGAGGCCTGATTGCGGAGGTGCTACCCTCGAAGCTAAAAGTCTTGTCTAGAACCTTGCATTTTGGTGAAGGTCAATCAAAAAGCCGACAAAGTGTTCTCTGTGAAACAAATGCGACAGTCAGCTGCCTCACACTTTGTCTGCTTTTTGATTGACGTCCACCAAAATACCAGTTTCTAGACAAGACTTTTAGCTTCGAGGGTCGCACCTCAATGAAAATGGATGCAATTTTTCATTCATGTGGATAAAGTTTACGCAATCATGCACCATCACAACAAAGCCATTTTATTTTGATATGATTGAAGCTGTAGTTGTCAATCAATTCAATGCAACCTCAGAATCCCAATTAGAGTATTTCTGGATTTTGAGGATCAGTATAGTGATAGAAAGGAGATTTGGAAATTTATAATTTATTTGCTAAAGCAAATGTTTGTAATACTATTTCAATCAGAATTTATGTAAAAAATTGCAAAAAAAACAATCATTTTTTAGGGATACTAAAGACAATTTTTAAAATAAATTTGTATCATTCATTCAATCCACCTTGTGTATATACTTACGATAAACATAAATTGCAAAATAAAATATTTTGTTTAACTACTCAGAGTTGTATACTAGTATAAGTGCATTGATTATATACAGCTATTCTTGAAAAGGTTGTCCAGTTGAAATACTGCCACTTAATGAATGACTATGTCATTTGCATATCTCAAGTTTTCTGTTTTCTTGTTTTAAGGTTCGACTTAAAGGCCGGTACACACGAGGTAGCTTGCTCCTGCTCCCTCGTGGGTAGTTTTCACGCGAAAAAATGTGTTGCGCAACAGTTTGCTCCCTGATTTGATTTGAGGGAGCAAAACCAGGGAGCAAATATGTTGCAAAAGTGTATTTCAGGAGCAAGCTCCCTCGTGTGTACCAGTTTTAATATGAGGGAGCAAAACCCGGGAGTAAAAGTTTTGTTGCACAACATATCTTTTGCGTAAAATCGTTGGTACACACGAGGGAGCTTGCTGCGGGAGCGTGTTGCGGGAGCAAGCTCCCTCGTGTGTACTGGTCTTGAAAAATGACCCAGGAGCATGTTGCGGGAGCAAGCTCCATCGTGTGTACCGGCCTTAAAACACGGAAAAGTCTGCTTGATTTTGCTTAGAGCAAAATGGTTAATTGTGAGTCAATTTGATATAACCAAACCATTTGTATAATTTTGGGATTGGTGCATGCTCACGGGAGTTACATCGTACAAAAGCAATAAGAAAGCATCAAAAAGATGATACAAGCTGTTAAAATGGGTAATTTAAATAACGAAAAAACGTCTTATACGTCGCTAATCAGTAAACCCCATTGACACCCCCAAGTCAAAAATGTCTCAGTTCTTTTTATTAATATACAACATACATATTTTATAAAGCAACAAACTCTATTGACTTTATATAGATTTACCTTCTATAACAAAGGACTCCAGTTGTTAATATATTTCACTAAATCATTTTGTTTATTTGATTCAGCCTCTACTTGTTTCTTTGAAATTTTAAAATGTGGTCAGAAGGTTAGCCCATCCTCGGAAACCCAGGCCGTCTACTCTGTCGCTCGAAACTCGCTACGTATTTTTTCTGGGAGTGAGTTTCGAGCGAAAGAGAATACCGCCTGGGTTGACGAGGATATGGTAAGCAGCCCGAATTGCATGACTTTCTTTGGTTAAAAAGTTAGTTTGTGAGTAGTGTGTAAAGTTTTAAAGACGTTGGCAACAAAAGTATCTTCCTCTGGAAACAATTTCTCAAATTGTCTGATATGGATTGAAACATGGAAAGGGTTTTATTTTGCAGGTGACCACAACAAAACATTGAGACCTTCAAACTTATTTTGTGTTCATTTTTGTCTCTGTATATCGAACAGTATGATTTGTATAATTTGTTTTATTGTTAGTGTAAAAAAGGAACTAGTTTTACAGTCAAATAACGTAATTAATGACTTGTCAATCCCGTTCTATATATATATATATACTTCATCTATTTGCGTCGTAACTCCATTTCGTTTTTTATCCAATCGAAATTCACGATGAAGTAAAACTCGAAACTCTTTTCTTACTGGGGCTTTAGTTCATATTATTGTTTTTATTGTTTAGTTTTTCTTTATCAAAAGTTCTGGCGACAGGACTTATCGCATTTCACGTGACATCATTTGTATTGATTTTATCATTTGCGTCTCGATGTTATGATGTGATATGTTTATCTGAATTTTTCTTTCTGTTCATCAGCTGTGTCTTCCATTTCTGCAGCATGTTTTTTTTTTCTTTCGTCATGATGAACTTTAGTAAACATTTGTACTTCGGAAGGCCTGTTGCACTTGGATTTTAACAGGCGTGATGAGAAGACATCGTCTTTATCTGCATTACCTTCATCTTTTTGATATTACCATGCGAAGTGATCAGATCACAAACGTCATTCTATCATCTACGTTGGTATTGGTGGAGAGCTTTCACATCTCAAAGCACACAGTTTCTTATAAATGGCACTAAACGTGGGCCTGCTTGGTGGTAAAATGTTCCAACACTCTGTCATCAACATATAAACACTCGATGGACAGTCGATTGGACAAAGGAGCATCACATAATCTCGAAAACTGTGAATCACTTGCTCATTGGTTAATCCGTAGTACGGCTGAGCACCATAAGAAAAGAGTTCCCATAATACCACCCCAAAGGACCATATATCAGACTCTGTCGTGAACCTATAGCTATTAATGCTCTCAGGGGCCATCCAGCGGACAGGAAGCGGCCGTCTGTTTGGTAACCGATAATAGTCATGCGCATATCCCACACGTGTGGCTGCAAAGTCTGTTATCTTCACATCAAACCTTGCTCCTATCATGCAATTACGAGAAGCAAGATCGCCGTGCACGTAGTTATGGCTGCTAAGATAGTTCATTCCCGCAGAAATTTGATAAGCAATCGATAATAGGTCTTCAGTCCACAAGGTAATAGAATCCTCGTCACTCTCTTCAAGCGAATCCTCTACGGGAGCATGCCTTAGTAAGTACTCATGTAGAGTACCACATTCTAGATATTCATACATGACATAAGCAGGTGAACCGTAGCTGCAAATGCCAACGATGGGCAATATGTTCGGATGAGTAAATTTGGCCCAGGTTTCTTTATCTTCGAGAAATTCTTGTTTTAAAGCTTCCCCAAGTGACTTGCGAAGAGACGAAACAAAGATTTCATTGATTACAACTCCGTCACCATCAGGACGAGTAGAGATTTCACAGTGATAGAACTTCCCAAATTCACCCTCGCCGACGTCTTTGAGAATACGTAGAGAGTCTTTGATTTCTTGACTCTGAGGATAGAAAGATTAGATAAAGATTTAAAGTCACGGCTGATAGTGCTGATGATGATAATACTTAACGTTGTCAAGCAAAGCAAATTTAAAGTTCAATTATACGCTCAGTATATTTCGCCTTTTTTGAACAAATTCTTCAAAACTAAATGTGAAGCATATATGCTTTCAAACCAAAGCTTGTTGAATATCCGAGTTTTCATAGAGGATTAGTGTTTGGGTATTTGATTTCGCAGAAAACTGAAAACTGCAGTGAAGTTTTCCTTCTATCTGCCTGAAGCAACTAGATAGAGTGCACGCCACATTAATGTGAAACAATTCTTAACTATTTGGTGCTAGATAAGATTTAGTTATCCAAGAAAAATCCACTGAGGAATAAATTCCATAAGGAATTGTAATGGAAGGTTGTTTATGCCTCAGTAAACTCTTAGTTAGTGCACAACTAAATCTTATTTGCCACTAAATCGCTAAGAATTGTTCCACACTAATAAATGTCAAGTGTTATTACCTTGGAGTCAGTCTTGACGGTAACAGGCATCAGCGGTGTAGATGATTGGTTAGCTTGATAGATAATTTGTTTATGACATCTCCAACAGACAAATATCACAACCGAGGCGAAAATCACAGCGATGACTAGACATGGTATAACTGTGTACAGGATGCTCACGACATGGATGGCCGGGGGCTCTTCTTCTGTACAGTAAATAAACAAACATGTTTAACTATCACATTAATCCGTATTGAACTTTTTTCATTAAATTATTTATTGAACTTTTTCAATATTAGTTATAATATGAAATGCTCACAACATGGATAGCCGGGGGCTCTTCTTCTGTGCAGTAAATAAACAAACATGTTTAACTATCACATTAATCCGTATTGAACTTTTTTCAATAAATTATCTATTGAATTTTTTCAATATTAGTTATAATATGAAATGCTCACAACATGGATGGCTAGGAGCTCTTCTTCTGTGCAGTAAATAAACAAACATGTTTAACTATTACATTAATATGTATTGAACTTTTTTCATTAAATTATTTATTGAACTTTTTCAATAATCAGACATAATATGAATGTTTTTTTCCTTTTTTTATTTAAAGTAACGTATATTTTTTCTTGTTCGTTTTCTTCAAGAGCTCATAGCTTATCTGGGGAGATTACACAATGAATGAATATAGAGAAAGTCATCATCATCACTCACCACATCTAGATATAGCACAATAGTCGAATCTCTTCTTAGGGTCTGTAGTGAAGCACCATGGTCTATCTTTCTTTCCCCCTGGATTTCTACAGAAGTTATGGCCCCCTCTCAGCTCATGATGGACAGAGGGGGACACGAGATGGTAGTGAGGTTCAGTAGAGTTCCATCTTTGACAGGAAAAACCTTTCTCTGTGATACTAACATTACCGCGATAGTTTTCACCAGTGCCGTTGAAACATCGGTCACCTGATAGAACAGAGGAAAACAAAACGATCAGAAATGTTACTATCATCATCATTTTCACAATCTGCGGAGGTTTAATTATGTTTTTGAATAAGCCTATGAGTAATTGAAGTATGAGTCTTTGTCACAAACGTTTTTTTGGTAATCATATTTGTGTTGTAGTTTTGTGAAGATGCTTTTTTAATGAATTGTGCTTAGTTTTTGAAGACGAATAACAAGTATCCTGAGCAATATGATACCCCAATTAATTACACACACAAACCTTTTTTGCTCTCATATGTAACTGTATTCCCCATCCTCAATGGCAAATGAATACAATTCTTTCCTGCCCGACTGTCCTTTGTAGGTAGCAATCCACAATCAGGAAACAAAACATGCTCTAGAGACTCTCTCTTTGCGACAATGTATTCCTCCATACAGATATCATCCCGTAGTAATTTGCATTCTTCGTGACATAAAGTTCTAGCTTTTGGGACTACCGAGGACTCACAGTAAGGAAATAAATAGTGGCACAGCAACGGCAGAACAAATGGTTTACACTTGTCACTAATCTTTTTAGACTTTGATATCGAGTCAAAAGCTATTTGTAGCTTTTTCTCAATTGAGCTCTGTGGATTTATTGCTTTGATGTAGATAGGCTTTTCACTGCTAATGAATTTGGAGCATTTTTGACCCGTGTATTTCACACAATAGCCTGGGTGGGAAGTAGGAGCAGGGTATGTACTGAAATGAATAAAAAACAAGAATTAAATTTAATGACTGAGGACAGTACTCATAATGACCAATGCCACACATAGCTGCACTAATCTGACCTGACATGAAAGATGATATCGGTGCACACAGCCATATTAATAGTGATAAAGATGATAGTGATGATGAAGATAGTTAATATGACAGTGATGCTGATGGCAGACATGATGCTTATGATGATAAAGATGGTGATTGACGCCTACCCTGATGATGATAAAGAAGATGACAATGCTAATAATATTAAAACACATTTGCATTCCTCAGGGTTTGAAATAGTGGCCAGGCATAGCCAGGTCAAGATGAACTTCCAAATTCCTTTTTTTGGCACGCCAATGCCTGAAAATATATTTTCCTTTGAAAATATACGTCTACAAAATGAGCTTTTTTCCCTCTAAAATATGACAATTTGGAAGGTCAAGTAACAAATTCAGAAGGACACCGTTCTTTGACCTGCCCTTATTTTGAGCCCTGATTCCTGCATAAGATTGTCCCAATATAAAGTGTGAAGTCACTAACAAATTACAGGAAAATTTTGTTTAAGTCTTCTGCAATTGCAAACATATCATCATGATGTGGGTTTTAAAAGCTGCTCAGGAAATTGAATTCGGATTAACATGCACAAGCTGGACGTATGTGCAGTGGCAAGTGTTTGGATACCTTTTTTTCTACGATATTGCAAAATCAAGTAAATAATGTTTTTTTTTTAGTTTTTTTTTTTTTTGCTTTGTTCTTCTTTTTTTTTTTTGTGTGGTTTTTTTTTCCAATGTCTGTCCTTTCACTGATTATACACTTGAATACTATGCTGTCATGTTGTTGTATTAATTTATTCATCACTCCATACTTACAAGACTCCATGGTTGAATGACTTTGTTGTGAGGGGAGAAACGGTTCTATTCCAGCTTATATCTAAATTGAATAACAGCAAGTTAACGCCATAAACTCGTTAAATTCAACCAGCAGGCAAACAAAGATTTCAATCAACATTTGAAGGATTGAAATATGAAAGAAATGCTGCATGCAATAAGTTTGGACTCCAATGTGACATACACTAAAGATGGGTTTCCTTTCTCAAAAAGTAATCTTGAAAACCCATGTGACATTTCGCAAAAATAGCCAAGAATTTGGAGATTGTGGGCCTACTTGCACCAGAAAGAATATTAGAACTTATCCGGCAGCTTTTAACATTAGTTGAAAATCTGCATGTTTTTGGGATGATACTACTAATAATAAGCTTTTTTAGAGTTTTACACTTGTCAATGTCTCAAAACTCTTACAAGATAAAATATATGAAGTTACATTAAATATACTAACATTTAAAACCTAAAATATATAATCATTATAAAAAGGTTTTATTTGTGAGTATTGAAATACCAGCCCTGTGCTTACCTTTGACAATAAGGAAAGCTGTATTGCTGACGGCAACTCCAAGTTTGTTTATGGCTTTACAACAATACTGACCGGTGTCTACTAGTTGCAATGGTTTTATCTTCAGCCTGGAGCCTCGGTCAATACTACAACAAAACAAAATAGAATGCATTGGTTATATTATCATTTTTTAAATGATATTTTTTTTAGTTTTATCTTGAGATAATGCCTGTAGAATGCCGAAAGCCAAATGTGAATTATTCCACTAAAATGTTTTGCATTTAAAAGTAACAAAATATTCACATTTTCCATTTGTCTAACTACTTCCACGATTTGGTGTCTTATTCTTTGTTTCAACTGGAAATATTCAGCTTTCCAGAACTGGCTTTTGGCATTCTCTCAAACACTGTTTATTGACAGAGGTGTATAACACATGAAAGCAGGGGTATTCAATGAATGGATAAATGAAAAAAAATGAAATAAATGATGGATGAAAGAATGGATGAATAAAAGAAAATATTTTTCACAACCACCAAATAAACAACATACTTTATTAAAAACAAATTAATGATGAATAAAATACCAAACAAATCAATGAAAGAAAGAGTAAATAAATGGACAAGCAAAAAAATGTCTATGGGCAATTCCACATGAGAAGCTGGAAATTCCATTTTTTTAAAAGCATCCTGATTTCATAGCAGTTGTGTGAAATAACATACATGATAATCAAACTTTCAAAAAAATAGTAGTGAAAGTTTGGGGTGTCACTCAGGGGGGGAGCAGTAGGGCCACAAACATTGCAGTTTTATTGAACTCGAAAATATCAGGAACATATAAGAACTTTGCTGCTAAAATACAATAAGGAAATGAAGTAGAAAACAAATTTGTATGGAAATTTAGTTAGGGCATATGAAGTGCTAAGAAACTTTACAGCTCTTTTAAAAAGATTCAAATTCATATTGTGTGATTTTGCAATTTTTCTTTGTTACGGACGTTACACACCATAACAACAAAAAAGGTCATTGTTTGAAATATACAAGCTGACTAAAATAACTTTTTTTTCTCATATGTCAGATTCTTTTGAGACAGGTCAAGGGTAAATGGAAAATGTTGAAAAATGTTGAAAAATAAATTGCTTTGATATCTAAATGGCGTTACGGACGTTACAAAATGTGTGTTACGGACGTTACAACCAATAGGTGTAACGTCCGTAACACAAGATTTCTATATAAATAAACAGATTGATTTTCCATTTTGGAACTCAATATTTAATTCCTATGAAAGACTTACAACAAAGAGACAACAAATCTCAAAATAGCAGAAATAGAACTCTGGTACAGCCTTGTGAATAGCTTCACAAAGCAGCTTCATAGTATTGTGCTGCTGACAGAGGCAGGTATTACAAGACATTCATTTGTTGAAGATAGATTAACATTTACTGGCCTGAGAGCGCAAAATTTATTGAAACTGATTTTGATGTTTGGATAGTCTTGCTTAAACAATGAAAAAACTTCTTTCAGGGAATAATAATTAATAATTAATAATCAATTATTGAGGTGTCGTTTCTGTAGTTTCAATTTCTTTACTGCTGTAGCTCTAACCATGACATAATATTCTATACCTGGAGACTGTCTTGAGAAAAATGTCTTGACAGAATTGACTTCCCCACCAGGCAGTGCCTTGTTTCCAGGACTTGGTGTGTGATGATCAGGATCATTTGTAAGCTTATCAACGACAAATTTTCTTTTCTTAAAGGAAGTGTTCTGGCTCTAACTTTTAACCCTCGATAAAGCTTTTCAACAAACTTTGTGGTGTTTTGACTGATCAGTCACAGATGGTGGATTACTTGATCTTCTTAATTCTGTGTGTCCTCACTCTAACCAGGCATTCTACTCTTTCTTTAATCCTTTTTTTCCAATCCTTGTCTTTAGCTTTATATGCATTGTACCTTACTGGATCATTTTTTAACCTTTCCTTTCTTGCTCTTTCTTGCTCTTTCACAATTACTTTTAAACATTCTGCTGCACTCACTGAACACTTACAGAGATAACGAGGTAGCCATGACAGAGAGAAACCCAACAGAGCATGACTTTTTGTGAATACTGCCAACAATACCAATTGCATGAACAACAAACACAGTTACCCCAATCCGAGAAAATGGCTGAATTTCAATTAAAATTAAAAAAGCATAAAATTAAAACAAAATTGTGTTATTTTCAAAAATGTACAGTGCCTAGTCCAAGTTTTAGCTTTGTTGCCTGTTATGTTTCATGTAATCTTGTTTTATTTAAGAATTTCAAAGGATTACTTCTGGATAATTCAGAAAGTAACGTCCGTAACAAAAAAATTGTAACGTCCGTAACGTTACTTAAGGTGTGATAATAAAATAATAAATAAGGATTTGTCAAAAATTTTCTTTGGTCTGTAAACTTTATTTACCTTCCTCAAGGCTTAGCAACATTAAAGGGCAAATAGCTTACTTAACTCACAGGAATTTGGAATTAAATTATTAGTGTTTGACATGCAGGGTTATATTTGTAACGTCCGTAACGCAAAGTTTGCCATTAATAATTAATAAAATATCAAAACATAATAATTCTGTAAACCCATGAGAAGTTTAAGCTCTTATTCCATATCAATTGAAAACATAAAAGTTGTTTTAGTAATAAAGGTTTGTATGTTATACAACATGTTATGATGACAAATGATGTCTGAAGTGTAACGTCCGTAACAAAGAAATGCCCCTATATATACACCGGATCAGAATATGAAGGACCATGTCAAGAACAAGGCTAGTCGGACATCTAAGTGAGCTGTTCAGGCTTTGTTGTTGTTGTTGAAAAATGGTACAAAACTCACAGAAAACACTCAGCCCTACTCTATTAGGATGAGCACAAAACACTTTTGATGTTCCACGACTGATTATACTTGGTTCTGTGATCTTGCCCCAGTACATAATCACTCCGTCACAGGAAAAATATTGTGATTCCCATAATGAGTTTAAAACCCAATATTTGGTTCAAATTTACCCATATTTTTCCCATTAAATGGGAACATTTCCCATGCAATTCCCATTTTTGAAGACTTGGGAATTCAATTTTTTTTCTCTGCGTCCCCCATGTTTTGATTCAATATATAGATCCGAAATAAAAAACAAACGTACAAGATAAACATACAAAACGTACAGATACAAAAAAAACAAAACATATTCCAGATTAATCAATGTGTTACATATAAAATTTAATGAACAAATGGATGAATAAACAATTCACCGACAACTTGGAAATCCTGCCTTTAAAAACACACTCACTTGGTCCATTAGAAATGTCTAGAAATTGGTAATATTTATACAAAAGTGCTACTTCATTTATGGCAAATATTCACAAACCATCTTCAAAACGGCGACTCCGAAACACAAGAAAAAAAAACAGTTTTTTATGGAGGGATGATCTTTTTCAGAATGAATAATCAATTATTTTCAATTCGTAGATTTGAAATATTTGATCAGAATATACTAAAACAATAGATAAAATGAATTGATTTTTATCAAAACACTGTCATTAAATTGACCAGAATGTGCCCTCAGGTTTTTATTGAGGGCTGCAGTTATCTATTCTAGAATGTCACAGATTAAAGTAAGAAATAAATTGAGAATGACGATCAATCAGAAAGTTGTGAAATTAAAAAAATATTGTAACATTAAAAGTGGCATTATGAATGCAGACTATCACGCACAAATAATGCTATTATTATTATTATGTAAATGACATGGTTCAAATAATTTTGAATCTTTTCTTTTCCCTGTAGTTTGACATTTTTCTTTCACACTCATTTTTTCCCCTTTTTTTTAGTAGATAGCAATATTGCGACCAATATTTTGACTCTCTTCGCCAGCAGGCTCCAAGCGCCTGCGGACATTAGTTAGTCATTATGCGTGCGCATGCGACAGGAACGCCTGTCTGATAATCTAGTCAGCCATTTTGTTTTTGCGTGAATGTAAACACGTTTGTTCTGTTGATATTAAACACTCTTTCGTTGCGTTGTTGGCTATATTAACTGGCGTGGTGGCAGCTTATTCAAGAATCCACGATTTACCAAACACAAATACAGTCAACTAAAAGCAAAGGTCTCGTAACGAGCCAATCTAACGGCGATTGGATCAAAAGTAGTGAAGAACAAGCGAAGATAAGTATAATTTCTAAGTTTACAACAAGAAAACCGGAACAAAATGACAACCACACGGGCACCAAAGCAGTGGTCTCTGACCAAAACAGAAACAATAACCACATTCGAAGCATGGAGACAGAATTTAATGTATATTTTATCTCTTGACCCTAATTTTGCACCCTTTTTAAGTGAAAACACAACATGGTTAAAAAAATCACAAGGCCCGCTTAGAGGCTTAACCGACGATGATGAAAATATCCCTCAAGCCCAACGACGTACAGCACAACAAAAGCTTACCCATCTTGAGCTAATGCTTGGCCAAATCGCTAATTATTGTCCTGTCATTTCTAGAAATGCCATAGTGAGAAATTCAACTTCAATCCAGTCTATATGGCAAAGTATTCGTATGCATTTTGGGTTTCAGTCAACAGGAGCCCACTTTCTAGACTTTGATACTATCAAACATGGCCTCGACGAGCGCCCCGAAGACCTATTTCAGCGCCTGATGTCATTTATCGAAGACAACCTCCTTGTTGCCAATAGCAACATACGCCACCATGGAGAGATACCTAACACAGATGAAGAGTTGACCCCTACAGTCGAAAACCTGGTTGTTCTTACTTGGCTACGATTAATCCATACAGACTTACCAGCTCTTGTAAAACAGAGATATGGTACCGAACTACGATCAAGAACTCTAGCCTCCTTAAAACCCGAGATCTCACAGGCATTGGATTCGTTGCTCGATGAGCTACGTTCAGCTGCAGACTCCAGAGTGCTACGTACCGCTGTCTCAAAGTTCAAATCACAACAACACCGTCAACCAACCTCCAAACGTAAAGTATGTCCACTCTGTAAAGAGGCAGGTCGGGGGGACCAGCACTTCCTTAGTAAATGCCCATTCCTACCCACCGAGGACCGACAGTACCTCACTAAAACAAGATCTACAATAGCATTTGATGAGGACAGCAGCGACTATCAAGATGAATATACATGGGATGTCGAGACACATGCCCATACTCGTGCAATCTCACGACGGGTCAGCACCAGAAAATCACCACAACTCAATGTATTCTTCAGACAAAGGCCTGTGCAGCTAACACTAGACACTGGTGCAGAAACCAGCATGATCAAGGCTTCTCTTGCCAGCTCACTCGGGCTCAACATCGAAAAATCCTCTCAAAAAGCATTACAAGCAGATGGAACAACTCCACTCGTCGTTATTGGTGAAGTACACGTGTCATTCTCGCGCTCAAACAAACAACTGGTACTTGACGCTCTCGTCGTAGAAGATTTAGACGTCGATGTGTTAGCAGGAATCCCTTTCCTAACTACCAACGACATCTCTGTACGCCCTGCCACCCAACAGATCACCATCCACGGCTCAGAAACACTCAGGTACTCCACCAACAACAGTCATACCGACCACACGTCTAACATCCGCGCAACCAAGTCATATGTTCTGCGATCATCCTCACCTACCACTGTCATTTGGCCTGGTGAGTACATTGAAGTTGATCTCCCCCCAGAACTCGAAGCGGATGCACCAATCGCAGTCGAACCAAAGTCTGGCAACATCCCATCAAAGATAACTCCTGACATCACTACACCATGGCCCGCACCACATATAACTGATGTAGTTGGGGGAAAAGTTCGTCTAAGCAACACTACTGATGAGCCTTATACAATCCATAAACATGAACATATCTGTGTAGCACGCCCAACGACTACTATCAACGAATCACCTCCAGAACCACATTTAGATATAACAACTCTACCAAAGAGGGCCAACACTGCCCAACCTTTCTCAGCAAGCGTAAGCCTGGACCCAGATCACCTCCTTTCAAACGACATCCGTAGCAAGTTTCAACAAACGTTACAGAAGTTTGACGATGTCTTCAAGCCAGATATCCCAGGATATAATGGCGTGGCTGGACCGGTACAAGCTCATGTTAATATGGGACCCGTAGAACCACCACAAAGAAAAGGGCGTCTGCCTCAGTATTCCCGAAACCAATTGGCGGAACTACAAGAAAAGTTTGATGAGTTAGAAACCGCAGGTGTGTTTAAGAAACCCGAAGATGCTGGCGTGTCAGTTGAATACCTAAATCCATCTTTCCTTGTGAAGAAGCCGTCGGGAGGTCACAGACTCGTGACCGCTTTCGAAGATGTCGGCCGCTACAGTAAGCCTCAACCGTCATTAATGCCTGATGTCGATTCCACACTTCGCACAATAGCACCTTGGAAGTACCTCATCAAATCTGATCTCTCAAGTGCCTTCTATCAGATCCCACTATCAACGTCATCAATGAAGTATTGTGGCGTCGCAACACCATTCCGAGGCATCCGCGTCTACAACCGATCAGCAATGGGAATGCCTGGTTCAGAGACTGCGTTAGAAGAGATGATGTGTAGGGTCCTTGGCGACCTTATCCAAGAAGGATGCGTTGCTAAGATTGCAGACGACCTATATTGTGGTGGCGAAACACCAGAAGATCTTCTCCGTACTTGGACAAGAGTACTCGAACAACTCGAAAAGTGTCGCCTCAGACTCTCTCCTACCAAAACAGTGATTTGCCCGAAGTCTACCATCATTCTCGGATGGGTATGGTCTGAAGGTCAATTGTCTGCCAGTCCTCACCGCGTGTCTGTTCTATCTACTTGTTCACCACCGACAACAGTTAAAGGAATGCGCTCCTTCATTGGGTCGTACAAAGTACTTAGCCGTGTGCTGCCTGACTGCTCTTCCCTTATTGATCCACTCGAAAGCTCGATAGCAGGACTACAGTCACAAGATAAACTAACATTAAACGACGATCTTCTCCACAAATTTCACACTGCACAACAGGCGCTTAATACGACTAAAGCCATCACTTTACCTCGTCCGACCGACACCCTATGGATAGTCACCGATGGGTCAGTAAAGAAACATGGCCTTGGCGCTACATTATACGTCCTACGAGAGAAACATCTCTACCTCGCGGGCTTCTTCAGTGCAAAACTTCGCAAGCATCAGGTTACCTGGCTGCCCTGTGAGATAGAAGCACTAAGTATTGCTGCTGCTGTTAAACATTTCAGCCCTTATATCATTCAGTCCGAACAACGTGCATATGTTCTCACCGACAGCAAACCCTGCGTACAGGCCATCGACAAGTTAGCTCGTGGCGAATTCTCAGCAAGTCCTCGCGTAACATCATTTCTAACAACAGTCAGCAGATTTCAAGTAACTATTCAGCATCTGGCTGGAACAGCAAACCTTCCCTCTGATTTTGCAAGTCGAAACGCACCAGATTGCCTCGATCCTGCGTGCCAGATATGCTCCTTCATCATAGAAAATGAAGACTCCGTCGTTCGGGACATATCTGTTCAGGATATTGTCGACAACACAAAGTCACTGCCATTCACAACAAGATCAACATGGAGAGCATTGCAGAACGAGTGTCCTGATCTTCGCAGAGTTCATGCCCACTTGAAACAAGGTACACGTCCATCCAAGAAGTTAACCAACATAAAGGACGTCAAACGCTACTTGAATGTCTCTTCTATCTCTAAAGACGGTCTACTTATCGTCAAACGCAGTCAACCCTTTGCACCCACCACCGAGGCTATCGTGGTCCCACGTTCTGTACTGGATGGCCTACTCACGGCGCTCCATATCCGATTACAACACCCGTCTCTTTACCAGCTTAAAACTGTCACACAACGACACTTTTACGCCTTGGATATGAATGATGCCATAGCAAGAGTATCTACTAATTGTCATACATGTGCATCCTTAAAGAAAATCCCAAGTCAACATGTAAGTCAGTCATCCGAAGAACCACCAGATACAGTTGGCAGTACATTTGCAGCTGATGTAATCAAACGCCAGCGTCAGTTGATTTTGCTGTTGAGAGAGTGCTCTACTTCTTACACTGCCACGTGCCTTATTCCGGATGAAAAACACGACACATTACGCGATGGTTTAACTCGTTTACTCGCAGAACTCCATCCCATTGACGGTCCTAGAGCAATCATTCGTGTTGACCCTGCTCCAGGTTTCATATCATTATCCAACAATGATGGTCTAAAGCACCTTAACGCGTGGCTTGACATCGGCCGCGTTAAAAACGTTAACAAGAACCCTGTAGCAGAAAAGGCTATACAAGAACTGGAAGATGAATTCCTACGACAAGAACCGAGAGGAGGTCCTGTCTCCGTCACAGACCTCGCCGTTGCCACTGCCCGTCTAAACTCACGACTACGCTATCATGGTCTCTCTGCTCGTGAGTTATGGACCCAGCGCAATCAATATACTGGCGAACAACTACCACTCTCTGACTACCAACATCTCCTCACACAACATCAGCAAAGATCAACCAATCATCCCTACAGCGAAAGATCAAAGAACACTCAGAACACATCTGTAACCCAACTAAAGATTGCAGTTGGAGATATTGTATACTTAATCTCCGACCGAAACAAGCTCAGAGCACGTGAGCGCTATATTGTAACAGCAATAGATGATCCGTGGTGCCATATTAAGAAGTTTACCGGATCGCAGCTGCGTACCACGTCCTACAAAGTCAAACTTTGTGAATGCTACTCAATCCCTGCGCCAAGTCAAGTGCAGAATCGCAAAGAAACCACCGATCAACAAAGCGATGATAGTCCATCTTGCGAGTATCCACTTCTGCCTCCTGTGGAACTCACTCAACCTTACGATGATGGCACAAACCCTTCTGCTATATCACCAAGCTTATCAAGCCCTACCATAACTAGCATAGAGGAAGACACACGCACAGACGATGGATGTGCACTTTCCATTCCGGACGACATATCAAGTTCCACGCCCTCCACCGGCACCAACAAGGATACGTTAAACCCTCCGACACGTCCACAGCGTGAAAGGAAACTACCTAGTTACCTTAAAGACTATGTTCTAACCTAAACTATACATAAACATTGAAATACTTCATTCCGTTGTTCAAGAACACTGTTGTATGTTTTACTAGACAATGTTATCATCTCTAAAGAAATAAGAGTGAAGAAAGAAGAAGAAGAAAAAAGAAGAGGTTGCGCCAGCAGGCTCCAAGCGCCTGCGGACATTAGTTAGTCATTATGCGTGCGCATGCGACAGGAACGCCTGTCTGATAATCTAGTCAGCCATTTTGTTTTTGCGTGAATGTAAACACGTTTGTTCTGTTGATATTAAACACTCTTTCGTTGCGTTGTTGGCTATATTAACTGGCGCTTGACATTGATAGACAGAAGCAGATAAGAATGATGATAAAAAAGAATGACTTAGTGCAATTCCTTGAAACGCACTTCAAGAAAGAGCACCCCAACACTGCTTGGCAGCCACGCAGGAAAACTTGATGATGATGATAATGACCACTTAGAGCTCAACCAATCAAAATGATTATTTTATTTATGATGACAGCCGAAACAAAGGATCTTTTTTTTCTCATCTGGGAGACTTTATCCCTTTTCCCTTATCTTTTTCATGTAAATTATTTCAGTCCAGATTCTACTTTTCCTTCCATGAACTGCTATGGCAGCCATCAAGGCCTCTCTACTCCCCTACCTTTTAATGAACACATTGTTTGACGCATCTAGTGGTAGATCATTTTTGAACCAGGTAATGTTTGGCGTTGGCTGACCCTTGGCTATACACCTCAACACAACCTTTTTGCCGACTAGCTCAGTTTGGTTGTTTAGAACTACTGTAATCGATGGAGCTGAAGAATCAGATCATAAAAAAATATCAGCAAATAAAAGAATGTGTACTAAACCAATTATTAAGAAAAAAAATAAAAAAGCAAATAAAAAAAATTGAAAGAAAACTCTCAGAATAAATAACATCCAAATTATTAAGAAAGTGAGTAATTTTGTAAACAAGTATCTTTTTTTAGTTTAAGAAATATAAAATAGCTACAAAATAAATAAAATGCTTAAGTAAAACACGGCTAAAAACAAATAATTACATAAGCAAATAAACAAATGAAGAAACAAACAAATTTATGCATTCATAAGAAAATTAAACAACACTCCATATCATCTACAAAAATTTAAAAAAAATTAAATCAACAAAATAAATATGTTAACGAATAAAATAAATAAACTAATTACACACAGAATTAAATAATTCATTTCTTTCAGTATACCTTCACACCCTATACAGCCAGTTGAATTGCTGGAATTAAACAAAAAGAACACATGACAAACGTTTTCTCGAAAACCCCCACAAAAATAAAGCACCTCAAAAGCGTCATTAAATGTCGATTTTCTCGAAGAAATGACGATGATTACGTGATAAAGATGATGTTGAAAGTTGCACTTCAATGGCTTTAATCAATTTCGCGTTTGTACATTTCCCTCGACTACAAATCCAAAGTGAATTAGATCCGAGACAGACAAGAATTCAAATGCTTTGTTATCGACCAACGATAACAAAGACTTCAATTAGTGAAAATAGTTTGCCTAAAAGGGGCGGCTTGCAAAAAGGTTTTTACTAGAATTTCAATATTGACTGACATTGTGCAGATCGACATTTTCGCCAGCGTAAATTATGCCCAAGGTTTTCAACAAAACACACAAAGAAGTTAGCAAGCAATTTAGGAATCTTTGCCTTTGTAATTATTTCTTTACAAAAGACTGTTTACTTAAGGCCTTTTCTTAGTAGATATTCACAGTTTAATGTAAATAGGATCTTTCATGCGAGAAACAGATAACAGAGACGACGATTTAATGGCGTATTTTATTGCAAAACCACTTCGCCCCCAGAAACCAAAATAATGGTTTTAGCTTTATCAAGAACCCTCAAAGGGAGGGGAAGCTTTTGTTATGCTTTAAAGACAAACGGACTTTCGCTAGAGATATTAGTTATAAATTGCATACTGAATTCGATTTTAAATGATGATTTTTAGACGTCATGGTGAGATGGTTGTAACCTCGAAATGGCATGATTTTCTAACTCACGAACAGAATTCTATCTTCTTAAAAGCGAACCAATCGATTCTCAACAACTAGCAATGTGTTTTACCGATAATTGTTTTAGTAAGAAGACGCGAATTTCATGAAGAATACTCTATCACGCGCTTTTGTTCAACCGACATCTCACACGGTCAAAAAATAGCTCTGTAGCCGTGCGTAAAGTAGAAAATCTCGCTTTTAAGCAAGTGATTAAGTAAGAATGTCTTCAAATAAAGAAATTAAGATTGTTTTTCTAATAGAATAGCGACTAAGATATGAGTAATCGACAAAATATACAGTTCTTTTAAGATCTTTATGAGCTTAATGTACAACCGTCAAGTTCAATTATCATGAACACTGTCTTGTAAATAGAAGCGGTCGATTCGATAATAGAAAAACAAAACACCAACCTTAGTGAATCCAAAGAGCGTCTTTGAAGTGATTCAGCTAAACCTGTTGAGTAGAAAAGACTGAATTGAGTCGTGAACGAGTGAGAAAAGCGAATCAAAACAGATGGTTAACGAAGCGAGCAAACTACATCAGAAAAACACACACAGACGCCAATGAGCGTTTAAAAACAAAAGCGTTTCTGCTGAATCCCCAGCTTAAACTGACAAAATAACAGAAAGCGGGCCGCTTTTAAGTGTTTTTTCATATAATGAATTTACTTGATCACATTTAGGTGCCGAAAAATCCCGAATTCGTTGGTGAATTGTTGTCTAAATTGAGTTCGAAAACCAAACAAAACATTTCGGCAGAGGCGCCATTCACACGAACCTGATGAAAATGCCACCAACGCCAAAAAACACACAACATTTGACAATTCCATCATATGGGCTACATCTCCAAAAGTCCTCTCTTCTTGACTAAGATCAATGCTCGAAATTTGATCTGTTCTCTGGCGACCTCGTAAACCATCAACACATGTACAACTCGAAGCTCTTCAAAGATTATTATGGGCTTTCGCGGGACTTTGGCGGGGCGACCCGCGAATAACCCGCAAGTCTGTCATTTTGCGGATGTATTTTCACTGTCTTTGTCTTTGTTTTAGGTCACGTTTTGTCAAGTCTGGCTTGAAAATTTAAAAACATGTTGACACTAAAATACCATTAATGTGATAGATGGAATGAGACGCGAGTTTTAGGTTATAATTATTGAGGTATTCGAAAAACAACTAGACCCTGGAATCCAGGATTACTGGGCTACCTGGTGTAGTCAGTGGTCACCTGGGGTAGTCAGTTGGTATAGGCCAGATAAAACATCTTTGTTACAAGTGTAATGTCTTTCTCAAAAATTATGATACATTTTACAATACAGCATATAAATTAGGGACTCAGTCAGAAATTAGCAAGGGGGGAGGGGGTGGAAACATAGTAAGGGTCTTAATTTTTTGAGACACCAAAATAGGAGGGTCAAAAAAAATAAGCTGTAAGATGGAGGACAGGGTCATTATTTTAACCTAACCACAACGAGAGGGTTAAAAAATTTCACTGCCGCTGCTCTGGTAGGTTCACCATATCCCCCCACCCCCACTTCTAATTTCTGACAAGCTTCTTATACCAAAACTTCGTTCATGGTTTCGAAAATGAGTATTTTCAACATTATGACCAAGTAAACCCCAAAACAGTCATTATAGAAACATTTGAAAACCTGTATAGATGAGCACTGAAGATATGGGACACCTTTACTGACATTTTAAATGTAGATATTATAACCCTTAAACAAGATGCAAAAACCAACATTTGTTTCCACATTACTTGTGAAGTGTCATATTGTATTAGATATGGAATATTGCACTATTTGAACAACAATCTTCAAACTTTAGCAAAACGTTTAAAGATTCTTACAATATCAAAATTAAAATCATTTTCAAAAGCATCCATTTCCATGAGTGGGCTTTGTTTAACTTTGTCTATTTGTCCCTCTCGAGCACCAAAAAATTCGTAATTTATTACAGAAATTCGGGAAAATTACTATATACATTATACCATCCCCATTATATTAGGTTATTTTGTACAAAAGGCGGCAATATAACGTACGAAGGTCAGCACAAAAAAAAACAAGGTTCAATTACAACTCAATTTATTTTGCAATGATTTCTACAAACACGGAATTTACAAACAATTTCAACTACTTAGTGAGAACAAAATTTAATAGTTTACTTACAAATAATTGTAGAATCTTCCATTAAACTTTGTGCGTAATTTTAACCTTCTTCTTGAAATATTTCCATTATTTAGCTTTATCGTTCTGTAAACTGGGGAAACACGATCGTCCGGGCGGCGCTATTGTCCTGTAATTGTGTCTTTGAAACTTGGCTTTTGAAATTATAAATACATAAACAATCACACAAATATTAATTTCTTCCTTCTAACCAAATCTTTTGTGCATCTAAAATAATCAAGAGGAGAACAAACAGTCTGGAATGGTATTTTAACCACAAATGTAGCAGTTCCGAAGTAAACAATCTTGAATGCAGGCGGTACGTCACACCAAACTTGTTCAAAACAGCACAAACAGCAAAATGTTCGATGACATTATCCTGAAAAACCCATCAAGTTTCAACCAAGCTGAATATGAAGCAACTGTTTTGTTGATTTGTACACCAAAAGTTGACAGTTTTCGCTGTCATGTCATTCGGTCAATTCTCTAAGTACGTCTTTGATCGGAACGGCCGACTGATTTTCACGAATATCCTACATGTGATTTTCAATGAAAAAACTTAGCAATCTCTTTGTTTTTTTGCAGCTGTTACGCCTTCCTCACGAAAAGAAGTTGTAGCTAACGATATAAGTCTTGTTACTTTCTTTTTTATAACTGTATTTCTGCTTTACCGAGCAGTTCATAATGGCGGCTCATTTTAACACTAGGCTGCTTCATATATCTCTAATACATCTGATTGGTCAATACACGTGGTCGATTGCGCAACTTTGGCCATTTCGCGAGACGACAGGAAAAAAAAAAACAAACCGAACTTTAGACTGGGTACCTGTGGTACAGGTAGCCCAGTAACAATATGAAATAAGAAAATTAATGTGACTGAAACACGGTACATGCAAGAGAATGAACTGATGAATGCATGAATGAATGAATGAATGAATGAATGAATGAATGAATGAATGAATGAATGAATAAATGAATAAATGAATAAATGAATGTATGTAAGAATGAATGAATGAATGAATATGTGCATTAACTGGCGAACAAACGAACAACTAAATGGACGTATAGTATTCGTGTTATGTTTTTATTTATCATTTATTTATTTTATCATCTTATTTCAGTTTATTCATTCGTCCCCTTATTTTATTTTATTTTATTTTATTTTATTTGTTTTTATTTCTTAGCTTTTTTATTTTCATTTTTTATTTTCATTTTTTTTTTTTTGTTTTTTTTTTTTGTTTTTTTGAGGTATGTGCATGACTTTGGCTAGATTAATACCACTGAAATTCCTTTTTCGTCAGCATGTTCTTTCCCTAATCTATTTATTTATTTCCTGAATAACAACATGCCCACAAAACCATTCCCGAAATACCAGACGCCACAAGGAGACTAAACAGTCGCGTCGCTTTCTACCACTGATCGTCTAAAACCTTAATTAATTCACGCAAATTAAAAAGGGAACAATGGTAAAACTAACGAAACATAAACAATTGATAGTACAAACACATATAGAGTGCAAACAATTCATCCGTGAAACTTTAGTTATACAAAATAGTACAATTTTATGGTAATTCAAATTAGCACTATTTTGTACTATTTAGTAATTAGTGTTTCACGGATTTATTGTTTGCACTCTAAGTGTGTGATAGAGTGCAAATAATTAATCCGTGAAACTTAAGTAATACTAAATAGTAATCTATTTAAAGTACTCCCTTGCTTCACAAAGACCTACAGAGTAGTTATGGGCAGAACGCGAGTGAGTAGGCTGTGAAGCACAGAAGCGTGAAATTCTTTTGGGTAGGGCGGGAAGGGGTAGCAAAGGAATCATCTCGCACACGAAATCTAGATGATTCCAATACATTCACCAATATAAGATCTTGCAGTGATCCTAACCTTTACTTCCCCGAACGCCAAACTGCCACGAGTGGATTGATGCTACACTTTATATACTCTATGTTACGCACGGGTGCACATTAAATAGTAATCTATTTAAAGTACTCCCTTGCTTCACAAAGACCTACAGAGTAGTTATGGGCAGAACGCGAGTTCCGCCTATAACAGCCTAACGTTGTCCTGATTTCCTTTCCTCGACACACCCTAACCCAGTCCTTAATAACCCGAAACTACTATCCTTTCCACTCCCATTCTTATGAATTCGGCTCAACAAACACCGGTGAGAAGCCGATAAGTAAATTCCTCTCCCGAAACTCAGAACTTATTCTTTCAACAAGATCCCCATCCTCTAGATTAAGTGGGTTGCTTGGTGGAGTTGCGGAGGTGCTGGATATGCTCATAACCTTCTCTGTCTGAGTATATAGGTTCACCATCTGAGTAGACTGCCAACCGATGTGATTTGCGACCTCCTCTTTTGAGGCGCCAAGCAGGCGAAGCATTATAGCAGCCCCACTTCTGAAACTATGGGCCGTCTCACCCTCATAAACTCCAATATTGGTGAGATACTTTACCAAACGGCTATTAGCGGCTGAACATAAAAAGGCATTATCGGTGACTGAGCCATTGTTCGAAGTTGATCTAAATAAGTAGCCGTTAGACAGCCTAATTCTTGCAGCCTCACAGAAAGATACGTAAAAACGTAGGTTTTGGACTGGACAGATGGCTGGATTTTGGCAAGGGCGGATGGGAATTACTCTGGATTGTTTCCCTCTAATTGTCTTCCCTACACGCTGATGGATGATAAGATTCTGGCTATCCGGGCTCCCAAGAATGTCCACAGTTTTAACTCTACCCAAGTCCGCAGCCCTTCCGCCCGAGGAGAACATAAGCGTGAAGAAAGCCAAATCTCGTGCGAAGATGTAATGTTGAATGGGGGATATGCCGGCGTCTTGAAGGGCACCGCGGATGTAATTCACAAGCTTTTGAAATTTGGCAAAAAAAAACAGGGTTGGCCTGTTTTGGCGAAACACGAGAGTTAGCTTGTTCTTGCTGGATCGATTTTAAGTACGCTTTGACAGAATGGTGGATGGTGGGGTTACCTCGGAGTGAAAAATCATCCCATTCACTTACGCTACCACGTGTATTGAATATCGCGCGCAACTTGCCAATCAATGAATCGACAGTGCCGGCTGCTAATCTGTGGGGGCAATTGCATGGGTGCCTCCCGGGCTGCCCATAGAAGGTACATTGCTCGATATGGACCTGGGTTCTACCATTCTTGTCCTTCCAAACTAAAAAACGTATGATGTCCTTAGGACACGCGGAGTGTAATGTTTTCGGGAAAGGAAGGGATTCGAGAAAACCCACGAGTTCCAACTCCAGCTTGGACTTTTGCCTTTCATAGGGCCTGACAGATCGGGCCTTGTTTAGCTCATCAATTCTGTCGTCAATAGACTTTACATCGATCGAATGTTGGTCGCCCCTCCTTGTTTGTAACCGGTAGGCTCGCTCAACGCCACATTGCTGACAAAATTGGAAGCAATCGTCATTTGGATATGAACAAGATCCACACCGTAAGGCTGGACGCCAAACGCGAGCGATATTCTGCAGGGAACGAAAAGAAATACATGAAAACATAGCATGAAATATTTGTTTTAATAAATCGCATAAATTGTAAGCAAATTTGGACAACTATCTAATGTGTCTACAAACCAACGAGTCCTTTTTAAGTGTTCACTAATCTAAATGCCCAAAGGTCCCAAGGCAGTGGTTTGGAGACGAAGTTGTTGTTGGCAGACGGGAATAACACTGCATTTTCATCCCCTTTCTTTCCGATCCTTAAAGAGTCAGAAGAGCGCTTAACCAAGATTGGCCACCAGAACCGACATGGTTGAACTGCAGGGGCAATAAAAGTGACCTGTAATTTAGGCGTTGAGGCGAGAAAACGCAGCAAAGGACCCACCATAACTAAAGGGGGGAAAACATAGGTATTATGCTCTGGGGGTATATGTTGAGCGAAAACGTTCACCCCCGCAGAATCTCCTGTAGGCCATGGTGTATAGTGAGGAAGAGGAGAACCATCAGCTTTACGTTGAACATTGGAGTCGAGGGACATTAGATCAAAAGTGTGGGGCCCCCAACGACACTCTATGCGGTTCCAAACTGACGCAGCCAGCATGCAATCCTGCGGGGAGAGGGTCCTGGACGGCAGATCGGCTAGATTTCCTGAAGACGGCACGTGGGTGAGAGATAGAGCCACATTGAATTTCAGAGCGACCTCATAGATTGACTTTATGATTGCCGAGAGTTGCCCGCTCTTACCACCTTGGCTCCTCCAGGCTTGCACTACCGGTAGACTATCCACATGGGCGTCAACTCTGCTATTTTCCAAGGTATCGCCCCAAGCGCTCAAGGCGTGACGAAGGGCCAAAGCCTCCCTTATCACAATGGGTTTGCTTTGATCCTCCTCGTGCCAGTAGTCTCGCACGCATTGGGGTTTCTCTGGGTCGGCGTAAAGCACCGCACCCCAACCCGTGTCTGAAGCATCCGTGAAAGAAGTGATCACTCGATGGTGTTCTTCGAACCATGGCAAGTGGCTGCTCCATGTGTCCAGGAAGCGCCAGTATTCGATTTCCTTCCTAAGGTCCCCAACAATTAGGATTTTCGAGGTGGATGCTTTGTGGGCGGCGCCAATTGCACGGTAGCAGACTCTAGAGTACAGCCTGGCGGCTGGAACAGCGATGGCAAAGGATGTCGTCTTGCCGGCAAAACGCTGCAAGGATTTCAAATCAGTCTCTTTGGAGGACAGAATTGATTCCCGCAAGCTACGAAACTTCTCTCTCTTATCGTCTGGCAGTATAAATGCGCTTTTTTGAGAATCACACAGGTAACCCAAATACCTGACTACTTGAGTAGGATCCAGCACTGACTTTGCAATGGCAATTGTATAGCCTAAGGAAGTCAAGGTTTTCGTAGTAATGTAAGCTGCGGCTTCAGCTTTCTGATAATCCGACCATGGGCAGTCTTGACTTGTGATCAATTGGCCAATATGGCGGTCATCGATGTATTGACTACAAGGCACTCCAAGGGAGCGAATATAGCTAGTGGCAATTAGACCAATAGAATGGTAAAGGAAAGCACTCGCCTTCCAGCCAAAGGGTAAGGTGCAGTATACAAAGTAACAGTTTTTCCAATATAGACCAAAGAGTGTCTGGCTTTCCGGTTGTAGAGAAACGTGGTCGTACCCACTCTTGTCGTCGCAGACAGTTTGAAAGCTGTTTTTGGTCACGTACCTTGGCAGATCGGACAAATAATCAAGACTAAAAGGAAGATCCTTTGTCCACAGGTTCAAGAACCGTTCGTCGTGGCACATCCTGGGCTTTGTGGGCTCGATGGTAATAGGCATAACCAAATAAGGAGGTTCCACCTCACCTGCAACGCCCCAAAATTTGAGAGAGCCATTGCGAACTCTTTCTAAGATGGTTTCCGTGATGAAAGACTCAAACCTTAAACAGGATTTGGAATTTAGAATCTCCATGCGAGGGGGAAATGGAGAGTCGAACTCCTGACCACCAAATTTCCCTTTGAAGTGTGTAATGAAATTTCGAGCGTTTACTCCGTCCACTACATTAGACAAAATATCCGGGTCCGCATCCGGAATAGATTTCCATACACTTGCGTGACGCCTTAGCCCGCCGGCGATAAAAAAATTGGGGTCTTTAAAAATGACGTCTCGCGGGCTTGCATGAATTTCTGCCCTTGATACAGCATCAATTTCAGGTCCCAGGCCGACATTGCTGGTGGGAACGCCTTGCCAATTACATGATTGAACGCTTGACGTTTCCGAACCATATTGAACAAGATGTACAAAATCATACTTCAAACGCTTTCTGGGCGGATCCTAGTCCCACAACGGGAAAAGAAGAAAGGGAAAAAAAAAGGAACAACGAATCAGAAACAAGAAAAATGTTACGCGGAACAAAAAATAGGCAAAACAAGGAACAAGGCGTAACCCACCACAATGACGGCCTAGGCAACCCCACTGGGGCATGAAAGGCATTAGACGCCCGCACCTAGACTCGACAAAGCGGTGTAAAAGGAAAAAAAAAAATAAATAAATATATAAATCTATGTCTTTGTTTACAAAATAGATTTACTTTCCTGTAAGACAAACGTCGATAATGACCCTGTTTAGCTTGACTAATGGTTTTATTACGCTTTCATTATAGGGTGATATTATAGAGTAGAGAATGAGATACGATGCTAAACAAGAGGCTTTATTTTCAAATCATTGCACGAACAAAAATACATAATAATTTTAATACAATCGGTTTCCCATTTAACGGTTGTGGCAGTGTCTCTGGAAGTGTCCTCTCTGCCCGCATCTAAAACATCCCACTCCACGACCACGTGGCCCTCCCACGCGCCCTCTCATATCCATCATTGGCCTAGGGTAGGGGAGAGGGGGAGGGGTCCAGACTGTATGCTTAACCATCTTAGCAATAGACGTGGCTACTTGGCTTTCCTCCTTGGTGCCTACCAGTCTCGTTATAATGTCCCCCAATTGAGGGTTATACATAAGTAAACGTGACTGTCGCAGGACAGCTTCGTATTCAGCAGCTTTCGCGTGTTGAGTAGTTCTTGCATCATCGGCCAGCTTTTGTAGTGCCCCTAGAATAGCCGAGGGGTCCCTGAAACGCGTAGGCGCTGAGGCCAGCTGACGGACCTGAGCCAATGACGCCTCGACACTAACCACACTAGTTTGCGCTTTTAAGGTTTCGAGCTCAGCCTTGAGTTGCCGAATCTGTGTTCCCAACTGTTAAGGAACAGAAATAAAAACGTGAGTTCACTATACCTCTAGCCTACATAAATCGAGCATTCATTTAACCTGTATAGGTATGAACAAAATTTAACCGAAAACGAAACTAATAATGTGTAAAGAGCACTTGCAAATTAAAGGGTCTAAGTCCAACTATCTGTAAATGCGGCCTAACAACGATCAAATATAAAAATAGCGTTTGTAAGTAAATGATAGTAAATGCAGTTTAATCCAACAAAGGAAGGCGGTCCCGTATTGTTTAAGGGTGCCGAGTAAAACAAAAGACAAAACAAACAAATAGATAATGAATGCAAAATCAGATATACACGCGACCATTACGCGTACAAGAAACACAAACAAAAGCTTGTAAGAAAAATTCCTAAGCAAATTAGCAAGGACGTTGATAATAACAACCGAACAAAAGTATAGGATTACCTGAATGTAATATTTTGAAACGCTAATAACGATTCTGGCCCCTACCAGAAATACAAATAAATTCATTACTCCGGTCTAGCAAAATATTATGACTCATTACTTTGGCCTCTACCAAGGAAATACAAATGAACTCATTACTTTGGCCTCTACCAAAATACAAATAAACTCATTACTCTGGCCTCTACCAAAGAGATACAAACAAACTCATTACTTTGGCCTCTACCAAAATACAAATAAACTCATTGTTCTGGCCTCTACTAAAGAATTCCAAATAGACTCATTACTTCGGCCTCTACCAAAAATACAAATAAACTCGTTACTTTGGCCTGTACCAGAAATACAAATAAACTCATTACTATCTGGCATGTACCCAAAAAATACAAACAAACTCATTACTTTGGCCTCTACCAAATACAAATAAACTCATTACTCTGGCCTCTACCAGAAGACACGCATTGAAAAACTCGTGGCTCTCGCCTCTTGTAAGAAGTATAGATAAAACTAATTATTCGACAGGAAAAACATGAATTTGAAAGTTCCTAGTTAAGACCTATACGAGAATATATAAGCGCAAAACTACAACAGAGAATAGCAAAGAAAACCACATAATACCTCTTCGCTCGCCGTACGCTGTTCGGCTCCTTCTTCTACATTCCCCTCTGCTTGGTTTTGGTTCTGGTCTGGATTTTGGTTTGCATTCCGGTTCTGGTTTGGATTCTGGTTCCTGTCTACATTCTGGCTCGGATTCTGATTTGTACTCTGGTCCTGAGCTTGGACTTGTCCGTCTTGTGGTAAAACCACAACCCGGGCCGGCCGTTGTTCGTCTTGTTGATTCATACTGTACTGGAAGAACGCCAAACTGCCACGAGTGGATTGATGCTACACTTTATATACTCTATGTTACGCACGGGTGCACATTAAATAGTGCTATTTTATGCAAATTCTTTTGTTTTCTTTTGTTTAATTGGCACTATTTCGTACTATTTAGTAATTAGTGTTTCAGGGATATATTGTTTGCGCTCAGTACACTTGCCGTAACAAAATTGTGCAAATTGAGTTTAAAAAATCCTTTGTTTTCTAATGTTCAGGTTAATATTTGTCCGCTTCTGGACAAAAAGCATTTGTGTAGTAAGGGACCGATTGTTTATTACGTCGCAGGGAGCGGCGGTGTTTTTAGAGGGGGATACATATTAAATATCGACGACTTGGGGGTACGTTTTGATTTTAACCGAAAAAAAGATTTTAGGACATTGTAGATCACCCAAACAGTACACAATTTTTGAAAAATCAATTTTTAGAGGGAGCATCTGTTTTAAAGAAATAATTTTTTTTTGGGGGGAGGGGGTACACTTCTCCAACACGAAAATATCGAAAAAAAAACACCCCCCATGCGACGCAATAAACGATCGGCCCCTAAATAAAAGACACATACAAGCACAAAGCAGAACGAAAATTGTTTGTAATAATGTATGGTTTTATTGAACATTATGGTTTAGCTGTTACAAAGTAATTTCATCTGTTATAATATAAACGGTATGTATATAGTTCCAGAGGCGATTTTTGATGTCAAAGCAAGGACCCATCGACATGCAGGCGAATGCCGAAAAAAATTCGACTCAGGAAGTCTAAATTCTCTTGTCGAAATGGACTTTGTCTGCCGTAGTTAGGGTTTTGGATACCATATATTTTCTGGAACGAGGGGGGATATTTCCTATGTTGATATTTTTTGGTATTTTAGAAACTGCGATAAAAAATGGAAATTTTACTTGTGAAGGCATATCGATGTGAAGTACTTTCTGGCCATTTTTGAGGTATTTCTGGTACGTTTCGTGGCATTATATAAAGGATCACACCATTTTATGGCTTGACCAATAATCATTTTGAAATACCCGTTTCCATAAGTTTCCTGATTTTTTTCGCTAGGTTTTCAAAATAAAAGCGCTTTTCAATGCAAAATTTGTGTTGAACAGATATCTTACATTCAACTGAATCTAAATTAAATATAAACTGCTTTTCCACCAAATTAATTTTCCTTACATTCCTAGATGACTAAAGTTTATACGAAAATTGCAGTATAAACCACTGTCAAAATCGCCGCAAAAATCGAACTTGTACTGAAATCGCCGCAAAAAACGAAAATGTACTGAAATATATTTTCTCTAATGCATATCGCTTTTGCCGTGAAAAATCTCCTCGTTCCTGTGATAAAACATATTTCTCCCAAAAGCCAGCATACACTTAATATAATTCGTGCCCATGAACAAGTAATTTAAACGTTAATGTAAATTGAACTGGTTGGAACAACGCCGCGAGGTCTCTCAATTGAAATAACAAATCGCTGCAATCTCGGCCCGCATTATTCATATTTTTGGCATACACTCACTTAAAAACCTTGTCGAAACGAATGTTGGATGCCGAATGATTGCTCTACTTTAACATCTTTTTAAATATAATCAAACATACACGCTTCACTTGTCCAAACACTTTTTATCAACTAACTATAATAGGCTAAGAAGAGTACGTCATCTTTGACCGGGATCACAATAGACCAGACACGAGGCTCGACATTGCAATGTTTCCAGAGCTTAACGACTCTGTCAGGAATTCATTAACTTGGGCGAAATCATGGACGACCAAGGAACAGTGACCTACAATAAATCATTAAGTGTCAGTTTCTTGGTGTGTGTAGGCCATATTTGCCAAGAAATGCTATATGGAGAGTTTTAATGTAAATCGAGATGGATGGTTGAATGAACGAACGAACGGATCAATGCATGGATGATGGATGGATGGATGAATATAAGAACGAATGAATAAATGGAAGGATGGATGAATGAATGAATAGAACAATTAATGAATGGATAGAAAATGAATAGATGAAAAAATGAACGAGCGAATAAAGAATGAACAAATGAATATATGCATATAAACAAACAAACAAATAAAATATATAAAATAGTGAACAAATAAAGGACCTTAAAATAGGAAACATCGACAACTGATACAAACACATGCACCATTATTTTGGTAACGTGAGGTTGTGGAATAAATCAATGTCTCAATAGATGAAACCATATCCAGTGAGTTCCTGATAGCTTGACATTAGATTATTAAGGAAATCCTAAATATGCCAGCTAAAACCAAAATTCTATTAACTGAAGAGCATTTGACTCTTAAACAGCCACTATAGGAGATTAAACGTGACCTGATAGATTATATCAGAAAGCAGAACCACTTCTGACAATTTTTGCGAAAATCAAATTTTTGGTGGATTAGGTTTTTGATAGACTTTCTCAAAATCCTTCGTCTCATTCCCGCGGAGCCCCAATCAAATTTCTGCTGTGGACTTGATTCTTGGATCGTAGACTACATCTTAGTGCAATGTACGCACTTGCTTGTTGGACTTCCTGCGTTTTTAGCGCGCTGAATTTAATGAGATGAAAATAAATTCATTATGACCCATAAATCCTCTTCAAAATTCCCTGTAAATATCAGAGAGGTCGACGTGGGCAAGTCTAGGTTTTTGCGAAACTGGTGCACATTACAAGATTATTCACTAATAACCAATAATTTACAACGATTTTTCGGTTGTTCTAAAATAACGTCCTAATCATTGTATTCAGTCACATTGTCAGCTAGAAATATTGCCAGAGTCCAAAGAAAGGGCATCAGCAATCCAGGTCTAAAGCAGAACAAGATGAATGCACACACAGAACCAAATGAATATATAAACACATAATAAAACAAATAAACATAAATAAAAACAAAACTTTAAGATTGCGCAAACGTTTTCTTATGTCGAAACAAAAAATCAAATAAATAAATGAGCAAATTAACAGCCAAACCCAAAAAATGTCACCTAGACAATGAAACAAGCAGAAAAGCAAATATTTTAGAAAACAACTTAGTTTAAAAATCAAAGCTCACAGTACAATAGTCTGGCTTTACCTTTCTGTCCATTATTGGAGGTGGCTTACTGACATGACCATCACCATAACCATCACCATCGACATCACCATCACCATCGACATCACCATCACCTGATAGTTCTAGCTCAAACTTATTGGAGATGTTGCCATCACCTGCTCAGACACACAAACATTGCAATTAGAGCCCGGTGGGGAGGAGGGGACTCTGGGGCTAAATGATCGGGGATGCTCTTCAGAATTTTTCAAAAATACGCCTAAAAGATACCAAAGTTTTTCAAAAGAGCGTGGCTTCACAAATTTGAAATCTTTATACCAAAATCATGAGTTGCAGGGGGTTTCAACCCCTAAAAGATACCAAAAAGTGAGAATTTGGAAAATTTTCTATCTTTAAACCCTAAAAGAGACCAAATCACCGATTTTTACCCCAAAAAGATACAATGAGCATTCACGATTGTTTACCTTCAGAATACCCCCTGGGAATTAGAGTCGTTTTTGGCATGAGAGGAAATGGTACGGTTATGATAATTCTACAATATTGGTGGTTTGCATTGACATCAGCGAAAAAATCAACCCTAAATATTAAGAACTTTATTAGAATTTGAGTAGTTGCATATGAAAATATATGTAAAACAGTGTATTTCTGCAAGATTTGAAGTCACAAAATGTTTTTGCTGCAAAGATATTGATCAATAACTATTCAATTTCGGAAATTTTGAGTATTACTTGTAAATTTAAGCCCAAGGTTGGATTTTGTAGCGCTTTCCCACCGATAATCCAAAATAAACCCATTTTTCCTGTGGGGGGAGCAGCTGGTCACAAATGTTTATGCAAAGTCATATGAGAATTTATATCAATCAAAAGAGTATGAGATAAGAGAGCTTATTCCCGTATTGTGCTTTACATTCATCAGGGAATCTTTTCATTCTATTTATAAACTAAAGTTCTTTCGTGAACGGAACGTGATTGGCCAGATTGAAGGAGGCGAGGTTGCATGGTCAAAACTTCTCAGGACAAATTTCTAAAAATAGCATGACGAGTAGAGTCCCTGATGGGGTCCGGGGATAAGCTCTCTTATCTCATACTCTCTTGCATCAATCTATTGAAAATTAAAAGTGTGGGTCTAGCAAAATAATGCATGGGTTATTTTACATTTGGGCCAGCATCCCCTCTTTGATAATTAATGACCAACCAACGAACCAACCAATGAATAAACAAATAAATGGTACAAAGGAATAAATGTATAATATTAAATGAATAAATCAATCAAATGTAATGACAGGGGTATCTTACCAAGCGGTTTTACTAGTGATTCAGGAGTTAGTTCTATGACTATTTCGTTATTTGTAGGATCATAACCATGGACAACTCCTTCCTGTGGACAATTTTACAATCAAGCAAATAAACAAACAAACAAACAAATAAACAGACAGACTGTCCAGTAGTCTGTCCAACAAATATGACTGTTTCAGGACTGTCAACCCCTGGCCGTTTTTGATCATGAGATTGTCCTGATGTGCATCATTTTGTTTTCCCTTTTAAATTTCCGAACCAAAAAAAACTCCTTGTACACACACATTTTCAATCTAGAGATTCTGGCTTCTATGTGGACTGTCAACTCCTTTTTACCCAGAATTCCTTTTGGTCAATCTTTCTCCTATTTAGTCCTTTTTTCACGATTTACATTTTTCGCATAATTTGTTTTCACACATAATCTTCTAAAACATTTCCGCAAAATTTTATTTTTTTTTTCACACAAAATACCAAAATTCCTGTATAAATATACATGAAAAGAGACACAAGAAGTAAAGAAAAAAATAAAATAAAATAAAGAAAAAACAAACTTATAACCAGACAGAACATGTGCAGACTACTAAGGTAAGTTGTGAGCCATGAAATAGTTGTTAGTCAATGGAAGATGCCATTAATCAGACAGACATTCAAGCAATGATTAAGACAAACAATATCAATCAAACAAAGTGAATTGTTATAGTACCTTAAATTCTGATATTTCTGGTGTGTAAGAGGCTGAAATCTCCAGAATCTACAACAAAAAAATTTGAAATAAAATACTAAAGTTGAACAATGATATAATGATGACAACGATGATAATGAAAATGGTGTTGATATAATGGTCAAAAAATTCTGCTATTAATACATTAAAATGCCAATAGAAACCATGATGATCTTGGCTCCATGACTAGTTTTTACTAACTGTATGGCCATTCACAATCTTGGGCAAAACATTTGGTACATTTTCCATTTCTATGTGCACATTTTGGTTTTCTTTAGTTTTCCCTCCTCTATCCAGGGCCTCTGAAAAAGTGTGAGGGTGTGATTCAGCACTTTTGGACAAAAATTGCATCTAATTGCACTATTTGGGCAAAATCACACTATTTCAAACTATTTTAGCATAATCACACTATTTCGAACTCTTGGGCAAAAATCAAACTTTTAAAAAATGCACCTTTTTTTAATTTTTTTCACACAATTTTTTACTAGATGCCCTGTCTATCCCACCCAAACAATGCTGATTGATGATTGTCATGGGTCAACACATGTAGGTTAACAACTTTGCTCAGTGGGGGGGGGGGATTTTCTTAATGAATGCTAACTGTTGCTAACTGTATCATGGAAGTAGTATTGTCCAAGATTGTAGCCTCCAGTGAAGTACTAAAGGTTAGAACAAACAACAGTTGCTCATTTTAAATGAATACACGATATTAACAATGATGATCACAATGACGATCATGAATACTGCATCATATATACCTTATAAGCGATTCTATCTCCACACCGTGGTGGACCACAAAGAGGTGGGAGAGCACTATAATCAACTTCTTTCCTTGCTTCACCTTCACAAAGATCATTTCTGCCATTAACTCCATTAGGCTGTTGGTGTCCTTGTATAGTACTTTGTTGTACAATTAAGTTTGTTCCTTGATTACCCAACAAACTGTTATCATTTTCATAGCTCAGGTTGGCATTTAGAGTCACGTCATTGCCATCCACTGCTGTACTAGAAATGGTGTCTTCCTCGTCAGAATTAAAGTGAATGTGATTTGAATTTGAAGGTTTTGCAGCAGAAAAACTGTTTAAGCAGTAATTTATTGTACTTTGATTTGGATATGACAGTGATGATGTTGAAGTATTAGCAGTTTCATAATTTTCTAATTCTGCAGCTGACGATTGAGTTTCAAAATTTGTTCTTCTAGATAAAGCATTCTTCTTTAACAGAAATCCACTGCTTGACGATTGGTTGCCATTTACAGCCAGTGTAGCATTTAATCCTGTCTTTTCCGAATGGTTTGTAGATGTTTTTTTCTTGTTTGCTTTTGTATCAGAAGAGGTCTTATCAGATTGTCTCAATGCATTTGAGGACTTTGATGAATTAGTCTTTGATTTATTTGAACCATTTTGCTTGTGAGATGGAGATGACTCAGAGCTCATATTACATCTCTTGTCACCTTTCTTTCTGTTTTTCTGCACTTCTTTGTTTTGCTTTGAAGATGAGCTAAGTTTGTCCTTTGAATTCTGTCCTCCAAAGTGCATGTTCTTTGAAGTCACTCCTAATTGTTTCTTCGATTGCAGTGGTTTTTTGAAGGTTTGATCTTCAGATGATGAGCTTGATAATTCAGACAACGATTCTGATGAAGTGGATTCCTCCAAGGGACTCTTGCTCTTATCTTGTTTCTCTTTCAGCTGTTTTCCAACCTTCTTTTGCTTGTTGTGTTGTTTTGCGTTAACATGGTTGGGTATGTCTTCAGAAGAGCTTGTAGCACCTGTCGATAAAGCATCCCTACCATCACCACCACGAGGAGTTGAAGACACACAAGCTGAAGCTTTTGCAACATCATTTTTATGTTTCTTTTGAGGAGGTTTTGTATCAAATTTCGGGACATTCACACTACTAGAAGATATAGAGGATGACTTCAATCCAGACTTCTTCCTTTTCTTAGAGAAATGTTGTTTTTCTTTGAAAGAAAAATAACAGAGTTACAATAAGATTAAACGAAGCATGGTGATACTTAGTATATACTAATGCTTTGAAATTTACAGCGTGACACAGTAATCTGTGATCAGCTACAATTTATGTACATACTTCTATTTATATCTAAATTTAAATATTACAGTCTCTAATCGTTAATTACAGCTGAGATTCAATGCTTTGATGAGATCCACATTTGTGAGCGTGTTTTTCCATTATTACTGATCAAAATTACAGGGAATCAAAATTACAAAATGAGCACAAAATCAAATGTTGCATTCGAAGTTGATGTTCATGTTATTTGTATCAGGAAACCCCAAAATCATAACTTAACACTAAAATAAGTCAGACTTGACCAATACCTAATGAACAATGTTCAATGTTCAAAGTCAATTATATGACTTTATATTAGATAGCATAAATACAATTAGTTTTAAGATCAGTTCAATAAGCTAACATTTACCATTAGAGTAGTTATGAACGGCTACATTTTCAACTCTGAAAAAAAGTAAACAGTAAAATGATTAAAATCAATATAACACCATTCCACGGCTTGCTGCGATACAAACATACATCAAACTATCACCATCTCTAACAATCGCGATATTTTCTTGCGAAGGAAGCAAAAACCCATCCAAATATAAGTTGCAAACACTGCTCATGTCGAATTTCTTGCGAACTAAATATTCCAAATCTGCAACTACTCTACAAGCGTTTTTATCGAAAAGAAACAGGATCTTTTTCTTTGTGTGCCATTGCGGCGTTTCTTCAAAGTTAAGGAATAGTCTAGTAGCCATTATAGAGGTACGAAATGTAGAAAATCACAGAAAACAGTGTATGTCAAACTTTCCTCCCGTCCGCCATGACAGTTTCCACGTGCATATTATAACAGCATTTTTGATTGGTCGAGCGTAAACCAATGAAAATTGAATTGATATTTCTGGAATTTGAACATTTTGTACAATGGAATGTAAAGAACAAGACAAAACGGAAAAAAAGAAAGAACAAAAAAAGAAAAAACAGCAACCACATTTGGCAAAAACAAGGGAGGTAAGCCAAAACAGACGGTGCTAAAAGAAAAAAATTGACAATTTCACAACATTGGGTTATTAAACAATATAATAATAATAATAATAAAAAAACACAAAATGAATGCATGAAAAAAAAGAGTAAAGCAATTCTTTAAATCATAGGATTTTTTTGTCTGTTTGCTATTGTTGTTGTTTTAGTTGTTTTAGTGTTTTCCGCCCGCATTCCAATGGATCCGCTTTTCAGCGGAGTTACCCAAACCCAATGATACTTGAGCAAAATACGATCGCAAGATACTTGCAAAACTCCAAGATGTCCACCTCAACTTCCAACTTGGAGATAATCTCCAATACAAACGAAATCCAAGACATAGGTGAACAGTACACAAGCTTTGACAGCAAATACAACAGACCAGTGCCATCAATCAAGTGGATATTGATCGATTTTGTGTTGTTCCTGGTCGTGCTAATTCCCGTAGTTGTACTCTTTTCAGTTGGGGTTCCATACAAACGTGGATTTTACTGTAATGACAATTCCATCAACAAACCTTACAAGGATAGCACAGTGCCTAATGTGGTTGCAGCAGCCGTTGGCTTGCTTTTACCAGGGTTTTCGTTCATCATAGTAGAAACATTCCAGCATTATTTACACGTTCAGAAAGTTGGACTCGCCAAAGCGACAGTGGGCCGTGCCGTATACTACGTTGGCCGTATCAAACTAAACCACGTCTTGTTGAAAATCATCAAGATAATATTTGTTTTTCTTTATGGAGCTGCAGTGAATGTATTACTCACAGATGTTGGGAAATACGGGATTGGAAGGCTCAGACCACATTTTATATCCGTCTGTAAGCCGAAAGTAGACTGGCTGAACTGTACGGGGCAATTCATTACCGATGATATTTGTACAGGGTCGGACGCTGCTCTTATAAGACAAGCGAGACTTTCATTCCCATCAGGACACTCGTCGTTTGCGGGTGAGTAAAGACGCCGTGTGCATTTGCTTGCGGATTGATAATTTTTTTAGGTTAATGATTAGAAAATTACGAGATGATTTAGTTTTGAATACGTCTTGATTTCCTCTAAAACGTCTGACATAATGTACATAATAGTTTATCTATTCATTCATTCCTTTATCAACTTCCATATATTTGTTTATTATTTTGCTCACCTTGGCATTTATAATATTGATGAATTAATCATTTATTTCTTTGAATTATCTTTCAGCATATTCCATGGTTTTTCTAGTCATTTACCTTCAAGCTAGATTATCTGTTTCCTCAAGTCTGTTTTTCAAACCACTATTGCAGCTTATTGCAATCACACTGGCATTACTGTGCGGCATATCTAGAATCAGTGACTACAAACACCACTGGTCAGATGTTTTGGCAGGGCTGTTACTTGGTGCACTGGTTGCCATGGCATTCATCTGGAATTGTCTGGACTGGTTCAGAGAAAAACCCATACAAAAACAGGAGAAAGTCTTAAAAGCTGTGGTTTAAAAAAGTCATGGATTTTCACAATTACATTTAAACTTTGCTCAACAAGATATTGAACAGGAGCTGATTATATGAAGCCTGTATAAAGTTATCCACTGCCTAGCTGTTCTTTTGAGTTTATCCACTGGATAGGGATGTATCTGTTATATAGTGCTGTGAAAGCTTCGTACTACCAGCCCCGTAGATTACCTTTGCAGGGGTGGATCCGGAATTGTTTCCAGGAGGGGGTGCACCATCCTTAAGAAGGGTACACTACCCAGAAAACATCAAATACATACATCTTATTAGACAGTTGAATGTGGAATATGGCTGGATATTTTTACGAGTCACGCTGTATTTTGACGAGCCTTCGGACGAGTCAAAATGCAAGTTGACGAGTAAAATATCCAGCCATATTCCACATCAAACTGTCTAATAAGTTATTTATTATCCAAGTATCTTGCAAAAATTAAAAAAGGGTCGAAAAAATTGAAAAAAAAGTGTAATTTTCTATTCCTTAAAAAATTAGTTGGACATTGCGTGACGTACGTATTGCATTCTGATTGGCTCGTTTTTCATACAGGTCAAACCGGTTTTAGCAGCTCACACAAACCCGCCGTTTTATAGTCGATTACCCATGTAATTTTCTCGACTGTTTTTGCATAAATTTTGGCTGTATTTTGAGTAAAAAAAGAGGAAAAAGATCAACAAGACAAAGGAAAGAATAGCTATCGATTGGAAACTTTGATGAAGTCAAATACACACTGGAATATGTAAATAAACAAAGTAAATGTTGTGTCTAGAACTTGCAGCAATTGTAGTGCCTCTTCCATTCTTGGATCGTAGTTGTTTGCTTCAATTAGCTTTACACTTCTACTAAAAAGTCAAGGACATTTTACAGCTCTCCCACTAAAGGATTGAAATTTTGTGGCATCAAGGTAACATTTTTTTTTTCTTTTCCTTGTACGAGCTACAGTGTAGTTCTGTCAATAAACTTGTGAGCTTACAAAGCAGTTTCTGTGCAGTCTGTGTTTACATGTCCACTTTGACTCTGTTTTCGATTTTAATTTCGACATTTCCGTTGCTATCTTATTGACAGAAAAATCGAAACCGTTTTGTGTATAAAACGTTCAATATAAATTTAATTTGCGGCTTGCAGAAGTTTTACTGATCTCTTTAGCTTCAGATGCTGTAGATGAAAACCTGTCAAACTGGTATAGACAGCGAAAAATATTGCTGTATATTTTTACTCGATCCAGTCTTACTCACGCGTTATTTTTTAGTTGGATAATAATGAGGGATATTTTGGGATAATATTTGATAAAACAAAAGCTTGAAATCCTACCAGGAGGGGGTGTGCACCCCCTGCAATTCTCTCCGAGATCTGCCACTGCTTTGGTACTAAATAATATACATTGAAGTACAATGATTCCATTGATAAATAATAGGCTTTGTTATTTGATTCCAGTATTCAAATTCTGAAATTCAAAGTAACATATTCACGATTGAAAAACAATTGACAGCAACAACAACAACAAAAAAAAAAAACAAAAAAAAAAAAATCAACACTGAATTTGCCTGTTTTACAGAGCTGAACATTTTACAAGAAATACAATCCATTCTGCATTAAAGGTTAACATTATTAGTTAAACATTTCATTTGTTAACACACATTATGAATCCATTTATGGATTTATTGGTTAGAGTCACAAATCAATAGTTTGGAACATTGAAATGATCTATATCAAAATGAAGATGTAAATTAATTGATGCCAGTTATTCAAAAATTATTATTATTTGATTATTTAAGATTTATTATAATCAGAATTTTTGAAATAAGATAAATAATTTAATAAACAAAACATTCAAGATCAAAATTAACATTAAAATCATATTTCAATGCAAACTTAAATTTAATTGTCTGATATTTATTCTGATTTTGTATAGTTTTTTATTATTTTTGAACTGTTTTGTATCAAAAGTCGAATTATAAAAAAAGATGTATAGTATTGTCCCCAGTCCGCCTCCCTTCTCCCCTCCCCCCACCCCAAGAGCCTGGCTACGCAGGCTATATAGTACTCTAAGATGCCCCTACCCATACAACTTCAGGACCTCAAAATTCAAGGTCAAATTTTTGACTTGTCAGTTGATGTAAAAAAAAACTATATATTGATCATCATCATTGTCATCATTGTCATCATGACCATCATTGTCATCATTACCATCATTGTCATCTTTAACACCATCATTGTCATCATGACCATAATTGTCATCATGACCATCATTGTCATCATTCAACCAATCATTCGTAATCTACACTGGCTTCCCATAAAGCAGCGCATCGTCTACAAGATACTTCTCATCACCTACAAAGCACTTAATGGTCTCGCTCCACCATACATCACAAGCCTGATCAAAAGATACAAACCATCTCGACAGCTAAGATCTGCTCGTCATAACTTACTATCTATACCAGCTACGAACACTGTCTTTTATGATACAAACCATCTCGACAGCTAAGATCTGCAAGTCGTAACTTACTATCGATACCAGCTACAAACACTGTCTTTTATGGCCCAAAATTATGGAACACTCTACCAGACGAATTAAAAAACTCTGACACTTTAGAAAAATTTAAAAAACATTTGAAAACACATCTTTTTAAAAAAACATTTTTCATTGATTTTTTTTATATTTAAATTTGTTATAAATGTAAAGCGCATCGAGGCTTGGGATGCGCTATATAAGCACTTTTTATTATTATTATTATTATTATTACCATCATTGGCATCATTACCATCATTGGCATCATTGTCATCTTTAACACCATTGTCATCATTACCATCATTGTAATCATTACCACCATTGTCATCATTACCACCATTGTCATCATTACCACCATTGTCATCATTGTCATCATTACCATCATTGTCATCATTACCATCATTGTCATCATTACCATCATTGTCATCATTACCATCATTGTCATCATTACCACTAATGTAATCATCATTATTACAGTCACACACTGTATTTAGTTAAAAGTCGTCCTCTCATACAATTTTTGTCCATGAATACGATTATTTTATTTTGACCAGCACACTCAACAAATCTTCATTAAAAATTTACCCCAATGCTGTCACGTCATTGAAAAGGTGTCGAGCTCGTGACCTATGACCAGCCGTCACGCCCGAACGTCACGTAATCGCCCAAAATAGAAACCGCATTGCAGAAAAACAGACGGCTCAACAAATAGCAATTAAAAAACAACATGGCGGCTAGACTGTGTTCCACGAGTTCCTTTTTACGACGTTTTAACAGATCTCTGTTTTCTGCGAAAGTTAGCAGGGTATGTATTAAATTACTTTGCAGCAGTTCAAGCTTTTTGTTTTAAAAGGGAGACTTTTTCTTTGAGAATATGGGGTGGAAAGCCAACACGTGAACTACGTACTGCAGCTGAATCGACTCATACTTTCCACTGCATGAAAAACATGGAATCAGTTTAAGTTCATTATTTTTCTTTTACATTTATATGTAATTTCGGTAATACGTTTTCTTTCTCTTATTGTTGTTATTTGTATATCATTGATATTATTTTTTTATCAAGAGGTTTTATTTTTGCGAATAAATTTTCAGCTAGATACGTTTTTTTTTGTTGTTGTTGCTTTTTGTGATAGTTTAATTTTCAGCTAAAATTTTGTGTTATGACACATATTTTGGTGTTCACATTCTACAATTTTAATAACAACCATTCATCATATACACTGCTCCAAATCGCTGATTTTCAACCCTAAAAGATACAACGGGTATCCCCAATCATTTATACCGGGGTCCCTCCACCCAGGTATGGTTGATCATACAAACTTGTTTTCTTACAGCCAATTAAATTCATTGTTTGTCTGGGTGTATTAGAGTGCACGCACTAAAAGTGTACAACATAAATACCACTAAATAAAGCTATTTTATGCTAATTGTATTGTTTTCTTTTGTTTAATTAGTGCTATTTACTACTAATTAGTGACAGATGTTGCACACTTTTAGTGTGTGCACTTTAATTTATTAATTAATTAATTTATTATTATTGTTTTATAGTTTTCGACAACTAGTTTTCGACTGACCAAGTTTTTTAACAACCCTGATGATGCTATTAAAGACATTCCCAGCAATTCAACACTACTTGTAGGCGGTAAGTAATAGGAAGATATCCATTAGATAACAAAAATATTATCAAATATTACAGGGCTGTCAACTCTTGTGGGTAATCCAGGAGACCATTTTCTGGTCCGAGGTACCGTCTCTTCTGGATCTAGAAAATTCAAAATTATTTCATTTATTTGAGAGACTTATACAAATTTAAATGAGCAATTGTCTATAACTTATTTACAAGTTAATAAGGGAGGATGAAAATGTTTTACAGTACAAAAAATGTAATTCCTAATGACAATGTTTTGACAGCCTTTTTTATTTGACTCATGATCAATAAGAATCATAACATGATTCTTTTTTTTGCTAGGATTTGGTCTTTGTGGCATTCCTGAAAACTTAATAGGCGCTCTTCAGAAATCAGGAGCTAAACAGCTGACATGTGTCAGTAATAATGCTGGGTGAGATGCGATGAATAAAGATGATGATTGTCATCATGATAATAATTATGATGATGTTAAAGAAGATGATAGAGTTGTTTTCATATGAGTTTGAAATGACACGGTTATGATACTGCTTCAATACAGCAGAAAGTGTGAATGTTTCCTGAGAAACTAGGGCCATAAATAATACATATAAGGACAATTCCATGTTGTGTACCAGATGTAACCTTCATAACATTCTAGCCCGTGCAATAAAATTTATATGTCGCACCTTTACCTAGTTAACTTTCTTGGAATTGAATGAAACCTTTTTTTGTGAGCACTTATAATGGACACATTGATTTTAGCAACAAAATATTTTGACTATACCTTTTAAATGTTTTGAGAGAAAAAATATTTAAATGGCAGAGGTGTTGCGGATCTGACATAAAAAACAACCATCATGATTTCAAGTAAATTGAATAAGAAATTGAAACCATCATGATAATGAAATGTACTCTGCAAACAAACATTTTATCCATTCATCAATCAGTCCATCAATCAATCAATCAATCAGCCAATCAATCAATCAGCCAATCAATCAATCAGTCAATCAATCAGTCAATCAATCAATCAATCAATCAATCAGTCAATCAATTATTCCATCAATCACTCCATCAATCAATCAGCTAATCAATCAATCAGCCAATCAATCAATCAGCCAATCAATTAATCAATCAATCAATTATTCCATCAATCACTCCATCAATCAATCAGCCAATCAATCAATCAGCCAATCTGTCAATCAGCCAATCAATTAATCATTCAATTAATCAAGCAATTATTCAATCAATTAAACAAACACCCAAGCAACCAACGAATGGATGTTTTATTTGACACTGTTTAATTTTCTTAGAATTACTGTAAGTTGCATCTATCAACATGTTGAATTATTTCCTGTTGCAGTGTTGATGACTTTGGTCTTGGTCTTCTGCTGAAAACAAGACAAATAAAACGAATGGTATCTTCATATGTTGGAGAGAATGCAGAGTTTGCTCGTCAGTACATGTCGGGTGAACTTGAAGTGGAACTCACACCACAGGTAACTATGTATATTTGATATATCAGTAAAACACACATCAGTATTATTGATAGAATCGTTTCCATATGAGTGAGAAACAGCACTATTAAAATTGTATCGTAGATATAAGCATGCTTTCTAAGAAAACCTTCACATCATCTGCCATACTTAGCTGCAGTACTGTAACAGTTACTCACTCATGCAAAAACTACTCTAACTGTATTTCTCTCTGTAATGGAGTGAGTTTACAAATGTAATGGAGAGAGAAATGTGTTCCTATGCAAACAATATGCCTGGGTGCTAGTAGGTTGCTTGAAGTAGTCTAGGATTGGGTACTAGTATGTTGATGAGTACTTTTATAACAGTCAAGTAGCAATGGAAATTTCAGTCTGGTTTAAGCACGTGTCTTCTGAGCCTGTCACACAATCTGTTATAAAATTTGCAGATTTAAATGGTCAAAGTTGTCAGGTTCAAATGTTATTAATAACGATATTACATATGTATATCTCTGTGTTCAGGGTACATTAGCTGAGCGTGTTCGAGCAGGAGGGGCTGGTATCCCAGCATTCTTCACTGCTACTGGTTATGGTACATTGGTACATCATGGCGGTGCACCAATCAAGTATAATACTGATGGCACTGTAGCAATACCAAGTAAACCTAGAGAGGTATAAATCATTGCTATGAATTGCCCTTATTCAATATGACTCATCAAAACAATCTTCGATTTAAAAACGTGAAGGATCATGGTCGTTGATGGGATATAATCAACACAAATTCCAAAAAAAAATATTGATCTAAAACTTGTATTAATCTTGGGAATAGAAGTGGAATAGCCCCCAAACACCCTGAATATTATTTTATTACCACTTCTTAACCAGACCATTTTAGATTAAACTGCTTTCTACTTCTCCTTAATATCGTTTTTGTGCCTAGTGACATATAAGGTCTCATTAAACTGTTTTTAGTACTAAAAGGAAATTTTTGTCAAATGTAAACAAGAAGTGACATCATAGTGAATTATGGCAATTGGGGACATGTTATACAGGGCTTGAAATGTTAACCTGCCAATGGCCAAATGACAGACCACCTTTTTTTATAATGATAGCTATTGATGTCATAAAAAAAAGTGACTATAGAATGCAAACACTAGATGTGTGCAACAGTTGTCACTATTTGGTAGTACATAGCACTAATTAAACAAAAGAAAACAATAGAATTAGCATAAAATAGCACTATTTAGTGATAGTTATGTTGCACACTTTTAGTACGTGCACTCTATCATCATCATCAACATCACCATCATCATCACCACTATAATCACCATTACCATCATCACCACCACCATTTTCATCATTATCATCATGGTTATCAACTGACTTATTTTGATATGTGTTCAGTCAAGAGAATTCCAAGGCCGCCATTACATCATGGAAGAAGCTATCACTGGAGACTTTGCTTTAATCAAAGCCTGGAAAGCTGATAAATCTGGAAATTTGACCTTTAGGTAAAGTATGCCAACCAATAATTGTGTAATTCCATCAGTTTGGCTGGTAAAATCAACCATGAAATTTCTAGATGAATTTCATTTGCCTTTTTTCCTATCATTGTCTAAAGAGTTACCAATATTTGAAAGTTTATCTTTGAAATTTTTCTTGTTAATAGAAAAACAGCCCGAAACTTCAATGCACCGATGGCTAAAGCTGCCAAAATTACAATTGCTGAGGTCAGTATAGCTACATAATTTATATAATGATTATTCTGGGCTGGGTTATTCAAAGCCCGATTAATACTAATCCTGGGTTATCTCTTAAGAAAACCTATACACTCAGTTAACCCTGGATTTACATTTCTCAAACTCATTAATAATTCATAGCTTTTTTAACCAGTAGCATCTGCATATTTGAGTCACATGCAAAGTTTGGATACCGCGATCCAACATCGTCATGCAAATTAGATCCAACGTCCTAGGATTTGGATAATTTTAAATGATAGTTTGAGAAGTTAGATCAAAAACTCGTGCTTTGTGTTTCATCACGGGACCCAAACACCTCAAAGGTGCTAAAAGCACTCGGTCTACGGCCTCATGCTTTCATCACCTTCTCGGTAGGTAGATCCCGTGATGAAACACTCGCACTCGTATTTGATCTATTACTACTAATCAAGATTTGAGCAATGCCCTCTGTATTTTAACAATAATGGTGATTTTTATTGTGTTGATGATAATAATGGTGATGTCAATGGTGCTGGTGTTGATACGATGGTTATAGTTGTTTTGATGATAAAGCTACTGATGATGGTGATGCTATTGGTGATAATGGTGATGATGATAATAATGAGAGTGTTAAAGCAATTATAGTGTGTGGTGTTCGTGATGGTGGTAATGATTATGGTGCTGATGATTTTTATTTGTTGGTTTATTTATGTATTGTTTGTTTGTTTGTTGGTAAGCATGTTTGTCTGTCTGTCTATTTGTCTGTTTGCTTGCTTGCATCTTGTTTCTTTGTTTCTTTGTTTCCCTTTTTGTTTCTGTTTTATGTATGTTTTCGTATTTTTAGGTTGAAGAAATAGTTGAAAATGGTGAAATACCCCCAGAGGATGTTCATATTCCTGGTGTTTATGTTCATCGTGTAATTAAAGGAGAGAAATATGAAAAACGAATTGAAGTGAGTATTATTCTGCTCATTGTATGAACGCGTTTGTTTGTTGATTTATTCTTTCATTAATACACTCATTCATCCATCCCTTCATTCATTTATCCATTTATTCATTCACTCACTCATTCATTCATTCATCCATTTATCCATTCATTCTGACATGCATTCATTCATTCATTCATTCATTCATTCTTTCATCCATTCATTCATTCACTTATTCATTCATTCATTCATTCACTCATTCTTACATTCATTCATTCATTCATTCATTCATGCATGCATACATTCATTTATTCATTCATTCATCCATTGATTGATTCATTCGTTCATTTTCAGAAATTAACTTTACGTAAAGACGAAAATGGAGCAACAAAAGGCAACTCAGATGCAACGGATATCAGAACAAGAATTATTAAAAGAGCAGCCCTGGAGTTTAAAGACGACATGTATGGTATCCTTACAAGCACCGATATGATAATATTCATTGTGATTGCAAAACTTCATTATTGATTATATTAGCTAGCTGAAGTCGAACCATCATTCATTTTGTACCAGCTTAACAAAACTCGGTTTTGAATTCTGTGTTGTCCATTTTTTGGACATGCAGCAGGCCTTTGCTACAAAGTAACGTCACTCAAATATAGCTCCCTAAAGTCAAAACAACTGGTCAATTTACTAAAAACTTACTACGCAAACATTTGCTGGGGAAATAGAAAAATAATATTTTAAGATTTTTCATCGAAATTCTACAGTACACAAGGCCGATTTTTTTGTGAAACTCATTTGCACTTCCAGAATACTATACATATAGCAGTTTTTTGCCATTCGTAGCATACTTACCGGTGTCAATTCAAATAGACTGTGTTGCCATTGTCTGAAACGTTTACCTTGACATTCAACCAGCAAACCTTGGTATTGGTATTCCTATGTTAGCCAGTAACTACATCCCAGATGGAATAACTATACACTTACAGAGCGAAAATGGAATATTAGGACTGGTAAGGACTCTATTTTTGCGGGGAAAAAACACCCCGCACTGCATTTTCCCCGACTTTTGCTCATGTTTGAAGCATTTCGTCGCGTGCGCAGATTTCTGCGTTTTCGCGCCATTTTCAAAATGATGGGCGTGCGCTTTTTTTTTCGAGCCATTGCCCTGACGCGTCCGCCATGCAATACTCCCGCATTTTCTTATAACAATGTTTATCTCCGTATTTAGGGGCCATTTCCTCGAGCTGGCGAAGAAGATCCAGACCTTATCAATGCTGGTAGGAAAGACAAAAGAACAAGACATTGTGAGAGAGATTTCCCAGGCTCCTGTTTACTCGACGCCGATATTTTTTTATCGGGTTAAAATTATCTGCTTAAGACATATAAACGCATTTTTACATCGTGGAAACACATTTTCGGTTTATTTTTGTCAAGTGTTTGTTGTTCTGTTTGTTTGTTTATCTTTTTTATCTTTTTAAGGACCCGGAAGTTCGCGGTATCACTTTTTGAAAATTTAGTAATTTCCTCCGTATTTGAGCTACAGTAATGAAATACAAATCATTTTGAAGCTCAAGCTTTACATTTTTTTTTATCAGACGATTTCTTTTTATACGAAGTTAAACGACATTTTGTTTTTGAGGACGAAAGCAAAATAAAGGTGTCGAACATGCAATCTACGTCCCTTTGGATGCTGTTGATCAAATTGGTTTATGCAAATTATTGTTTTTTTCTTTACCAAGGCAAAGAAACAGTAACAGTCATCCCAGGAAGCTCGTATTTCTCCAGTGATGAATCTTTTGCCATGATTCGAGGGTAAGTCAAAACATAAAAATAAGTACAAGTGGATATTCTCGGCTAAATGCAAAGGAGATTATTGAATTTGAAATGAAGGCGTACATTGTAAAAGGTTTTCTTGTGTTCGTTTTATCGAGGGAAAGAAAGCAAAAACAAAAACTTGTTCCTCTTTGCCGCTTTTAGCGGGCACATTTCCTCACACAATGCATTGTTTCATATTTCTCGAGCACATTATGAAGACTTCGTATAAGTGAGGGTCAGTCTTTTAAGAATTGAAATCATTTTTGGCGTTCATAACATAATTTCAACCATTGCTTTAATTTATTCACTTATCAGTATTCGTCTCAACTGCAGTGCAAACATTCTGTATAGCATTAGAACGTCCTACACTCGAACGGTGAATACTTTAAACTTTTTCTTAACTTGCATCCTTTGAATGAATTTTTAATTTGATAACTTAGTGTATTTTAGTTCAGTCCTTTTTCAGTTTGTTTGAGGGTTCAGGGGCGGCGGAACCGGGGGGGCCGGGGGGGCACGGGCCCCCCCACAAAATAGTTTGGGGGGGCTCGGCCCCCCCACAAAATATTGGTTAAAAGACATTAATGCATGAGTTTACACAGCTTTTTGTGTGGGGGATGAGGAGGGGAGGGGTGGTTGATTATAGTGCCCCCCCATGGCTGTTACTGTTCCGCCGCCCCTGGGGTTTGAAGCATTAGAAAGCGCAGATAAAGCAGAGTGTTCATGGGTCGAGTGTCCTCACTGTAGATAAAATTGAGCACTATTAATCGATGTACTCATTGTTTCAGGGGTCATGTTGATTTGACTATTCTTGGGGCCATGCAAGTTTCACAGTTTGGTGATATTGCAAACTATATGATACCTGTGAGTATTTATTTCGAATATATTTTCTGTACTATCTAAATTATCTCTTTTCTTTATGCGTCCTTGTCATTTTTTTTTCATTTCCTGCCCCTTTCTGTTTCGTCTAAATGGCAACATTTTACAGCCAGATGTTGATTCACTCATTCGTTCGTTGGTTCATTCATCCATTTATTTATTCGTTCTTATATATTCATTCCTAAATTTATCTATATATTCCTTCATTCATCCATTCATTTATTCATTCTTTCAATCATTCATTTATTCATTCGTCTATCCATGCATTCATTTATCTATTCGTTCATTCATTTGTTTGTTCAATCATTTTTTTGTTTATACATTTATTTTTCATTGATTTATTTATTCATTCATTCAATCATTCATTTGCTCATTTATGTATTTTCTTGTTCCTGTATTCAGGGTAAGATGGTCAAAGGTATGGGAGGAGCTATGGATCTAGTGTCGTCTCCATCAAAGGTCATCGTTACCATGGAGCACGAAGCTAAGGTATGACGTGATCCTATAATCCAAACCACATGTACTACATCACTTTTAAACAACTTTGATTTCATTACATTTGTTAAGATGGATAAATTGCAGATATCTAAAATTTCTACCTAATGTTCTTGTTTTTATTGCTGTTGTTGTTTTTGCGTTTTTTTACAGAACAGCGTTGTATGAAAACACCGCTCAATGAAAAATATAGGCCCAGTCTCCAGCCGTTGAGATTTCGTGCGCCTGCGATATCGTTCCCCTATGATAAAATATGATGTTCTTGCAAACGTTTCCTAGACCTCGTTGAATTGGTTGAGACTTTTAATTCTCAGAACTAACTCAGCGAATACGTACATTAATCAATACTATTCACAATACATTTCTCATAGAAAGCAACTGTTTGTTTGCTAAAATATGGTCTTTACATTTTGCAGGGTAACAAGCATAAAATCCTCGAAAAGTGTAGCCTCCCCCTGACGGGAATGCAATGTGTAAATATGATTATTACAGAAAAGGTAAACCTTTACAATTTTTTTTATAAATGAAATACAATAAGCCATGTGGGTTGGGTTCATTAAAAATGTCCAGTGAGCATGTGAGCCATGAAATGGCCGTTTTTAGAGTGGTTTTAAGTTGGAAACGGTACGGTTACGATACCGCTACGATACGGCACTGATTCCCACTCATACAAAACGACTCTGAACAGCTACGGTAAATAATGAATAGCACATTCAATGCATTGTTTACAGCCATTTCAAAAAGGCTGGTACCCCATATATGTAACCTAAATTGCGTGATTTCTTTTAGTGTGTATTTGACGTTCACCCAGAGAATGGCTTGACTCTGGTTGAACTTTGGCCTGGTGTGTCAATACAAGATATACAAACCTCTACAGGATGTGGCTTCGAGGTGAGTAAAGAATATGGGGAAAATTCTCAAAATATAATGTTAAAAGGTGTTCGTTTGCATTAATTTATTGTTTGGCAATATTAAAGGAGCCAGCTCAAACACAAAGGGGCTTTGCGCACCTTTGTTATTGGTTACATACGAGTAAAATAAACAAATCTACAAAATAGATATCTGAGAGAATCAATCAACAGCCAATAAAAGAATTCACTTTTACGAAACAGACATTGTCAAGAGTTCAAAGAGATTTTATTTCTCAAGCGGCCATTTTAGGTGGCCTCCAAAATGGCTGATATAAGCCTGTGTTACACCACTTGGGCGCAAAGCATTTTGGTTGAGACGACTCCTTTTGCAAAAGTTTCCTGCGACTCCAAGACACCCAATATATTTGACCGCGCATGCTTAGTTGTTGTATTTTTTTTCTTTCGTAGATCTCTCCAGATTTGCAAGAAATGCAACAAGTCGAATGATCTCTCTCTACATGTCCTAGTTTATATTTTATTTGTGGATATCTTGTGTCACAATTACCGGTGATCGGGGAAAACATTACCCTGCCTGTTGAATTTTTGAACCTATGACAAGCTCAACGACATTTAATAGTCTAATTTCGAATTCAATTTTTACTCAGCCTTTGCCAAAATTGTGCGTATAAAATATTCAGAAATTCAATCGTCCTTTTCACAAACTGAGACTCCACATTTCTACGGGCTGTTACCAGATAAAAGAATATACTACACGCCTTCGAGGCTAGAATAGAATTGAAAACTACGCTATTCGATGTTATTGTTCATCTGCATGTAGCCTTTTCCCAAAGGCTCAACAGGAACGACGTTATAGATACAGAACAGTGAGAAAATAAGCCTCTGGGACCTACCTAGTCTAAATGTGTACTCTCTGAACCGCTATGTATTTGATATAGCTCTCTCTCTAAAATTCTATCAACGTCCACGACCGCAATGCCTTCTGGTATGAGTTGTCGAGCTCAAAAAGATCAAAGTAGGATTGTGTCGTTGTGTTAAATGTGTCAAATGTGTATATAAAGTTGTTAATATTTCCAATAATTTGGCACAAACACACAAACACGAGAAATCGTATTTAATCGTTGGTACCTGGCTCATCACGCCAGATGGACGTTCTAGTTCTTGTGATATGATCGGAAAAATATTCTGACCAGGGAGGGTATGAAATTTCAGATTATATTTATATTTGCGTCCAAGAGGTTCAAAGGTGGGGAAACAATAGCCTCTCCGACTGTCAGAACGAAGCTAGCGGGCAAGGAGTGTTTTACTATAAAGACACTCTAGTACGAAATAGTCTGACAAATGCTCCATACACCGACAGAAAATCTAGCACATTTGATGTCAGTTTGTGGACAAATGCTTTACTCTCTCGACGATACCGCTGGAATGTCCCTTTGGGTCCTTTGGTGAGTTTGGTGTGCTATGAAAAAGATGCTCTTAGAGTGCGGGATTGTGAAGAAGCACTACAGGTGCATTTCGGCTCAGTTTTCAGTATCGTCTCAGATGCGACTTTAACACCACCACGAGCCTTGCTTCTTGAAATCTCAGCTAGTCACTCTTTCAAGGGAAGCCCCATCAAACTACAATTTGTTCCGTAAAAGAGTGTGTCTCTAGTATGGTTGAATATTGAATGTATTGTCAAAGTATTTCTAGCGCTGGGCTGTATAGTTTACTAAAATTTTTAATTATAATTTATAACAGAATAAAATATCTGGAATGCATTCTATTTGTGTCGTTTATTATTTCCAATACTTTTTTTGTCGCATCCGTCTTCATCATCAACATCATTCATCATCTTCATATCATCATCATCGATGTCATCATCATCACCACCAACGTTTAAGGTTATTTAGAGTATTTCAGACACAGATTTTATTTGCTTGATACCAACAAGTCTGATTAGCCATGCTGGTTTCCTCACAATCCTACTGGTCATTTACATGCACGACGGCAAGAACAATCACGGTAATTAGAGACTTGAGATCTTCAGGGTTTTTAGGAGCCAGAGAAAAGTACAGTCAGGAAATGTTTAATTCAGTCATGGAAATTGATCTTTAGTACGATTTGGCTAATCACACGTTCCCAAAGTACCTATTTGTTTCATGATGTGTAGAAAGCCAGCAAAAAACGTCAAGCCGATTAGAATGTATGTTAACTTACGTCATCTTGGTGGGGGTCACAACAAAGACAATGGCTCGAACGTCACCAAAGACCGCCCATTCTCAGAACTGCTGACAGTTTTGTAACTTTACTTTCACTATTTTGCTCGTAAGGCCATTGATCGGACAAAATATTGGATATAGTCTTTATTTATAACGAGAACTGAATTTCTGACGATGTCTAACGACGACTGTGTAGACACACCGAAGCAAAACTACATCGCGACAGATTCAGAATATTTGGTTGAAGGGCCGGACTAATTAGAAGTGACGAGACTACATGTTTGAAATTGAGTGATATCTCAAAACGTTATACTGGGTAAGGATTTTCAATATGATATTTAGACATACACTTCCTAAATTCCCACTTCAAAGAGAAAGGCTCTATATATATATAGCATAACCAAAAATAGATCATGCATTTTTTTAACATTGAGAAATCAGAAAGTGGTGCGGTTTTCATTATTATTTGAATGGAATTGAGCATCGAATTGACTAGTTCATTGATCGTTGTACTTTAAAGAGGTAAATCAAATATCGTTTCATAATATTGTATCGATTCTATAGTCTAGTTGGACGGGTGAACAAGGGACTTTTCCCTTTCCTTCATATGGCTGTGGGGGGTTGCACACTTTTTGATCTCGTTTCCGGTGTCGCCAAATTTTGGAATCTGAAATTTTGATTTGATTTGTTTTTTTTAAATATATTTTTCAATAAATCTTTTAAGAAAAATATTAATATTTAAATGAACAGACATAACTGAATTGATACTAATAAATATTATAACCAAACAAATGATGCATGTGAATGAATTTGGAATTTGATTTCTTACACGGTTTCATACCTAACCAGTTGGACAAAGTTGGCAATGTTAATTCGATCAAGTTAAAACTTTCACAGATTAATGCTCATAAAAGACAGTTTGTAAAAGTGTAATTGTTTGGTTATTATTATTTTATTTATTTATTTATTTATTTTTTTGAATTTAACAAAAGCGATATAACTATGTTCCCGCTGAGAATTTCTTCTTGTGCAAAACATCGGTGATTGTACGTAATTTGAATATAATCTTTTGTACTGGGGTCTTCACATGAACATAACAATTCGTTTGTAAACAGTGAATATATAAATGAAGAATGAAGTCAGTTTCGCTTGCAGAAACAAATTCCATCACAACACCACACATTAACACTGAATAAGAAAAAACTTCTTCTAATTTCTAATTTGGGGTTAGAAGGAAGCACTCTTGGAATATGGATTGAATTGCCGTCAAGCACTATGACGTCATGGCTTGTTTACATGAATAAAAATGCATCTAGTTCTGGCGTAATATTTTTCCTTTAATACATTTGGCATTGTACTTCTACTTATAATTTGTTCCAATATTATAAGTGAACTTTTACCCTATTTTTCATTGATTTTGAAATGTTAAATCCCCTCTTTTGCCCATGATTCTTAGCATTTAAACAATAGATTTGTTTACATGTGACGTCATAGTGCTTGTAGTTAATTAGAATAATTAAAACTAAACGAACGAAGGTAAAAACCTTCTCGGAAGTTATAAGATCTTTAAATTTATCCGTGGCCAAGTTTCAGATAATGTTATTACTTCTATAATAACAAGTTTGAGACAGTAACTGAACTTTAATTTCAGTTTTGATTGTTTTTACACTAGCACTGATTAAAAATCATCAAACTTCGAGTGAAGCCCAATGGAAAATAAATAGATAAACTAATGAGTATTCCAGAACGATATAGTTTCCCGGGGGGCACTGTAGGGGTGTAGGGGGTGGTGTCCGATCGGAATAGGACAGGGCTATCGTCGGAATTTTTGAAAACGACCCCTTAAAGGTACCAAAGTTCTATCCAGAAGAGCCATGATTTTTACTCCTAATTTTATCGTTTACTAACTATTTAGTTTAGGAAGACGTTAAATGCTGATAGTAGCTCAATTTCATATTTAATTTGTTCAGGTTTATCAGCACAAAACTACAGTGTTCGTTTCTCCCTATTGACATAATGTCTGAATCCTGGGCTCAAGAAACAGATGAACATGGAAACTACAACAGACTGTGTCGACTTCTTTATGATGGAGGAACACTGGCTGTTAAGACTATCTTCGACGGAATGGTCCCACCAGTATTTTTGGAAGTAGTACTTCGAAACAATAAACACACATTACAAAGGCTTAAGAAACCGGTAGGAAGAGTACTTAGTGAAGATCAGTGGGATCTACTGTATCCACCAGGTGGTGCCATACCTAAATCTGACGACTTTGACATTACTTTACTGTTCGTTCTATTGAGGAACATTTGTGGCCTCAAGAAACCAAAGACAGGATGGGATGCCTTACCTCCACCATCAGATAAATCCCCTGAAGCAAACCTTGTCCGGATAAAGTATTACAGGAACAAAGTTGCAGCTCACTGTCCCAGAGCAGTAGTTGATGACACGCAGTTCCAGGTGTACTGGATAGACATATCAGATGCTCTTGTGTCACTTGGTATGAAACGAGATGATATTAATAGTCTGCTTAGGGAACAGATGGGATTATGGGATTCAATCAAAAATAAGATAACGAAACAGCTGGAAGATCGTCTTGAAGAGTTCTTAGAAGAGCATGGTGACGACATTCTTGAAAAACTTGACAATATTGAGGAGAATATCGACAGTATCACTGAAAAATGTGCATTGGCTGTAGATTTTGCAGAAAAAATTGCAGAAAGAATCGGTAAAAAAGTTGATTAATGTGGCTAGACATTTCCTAAAATATAACCTGGAAACGTTTTGACGTGGCTGAAGAAATCATGCTGAGCTAAATATTCCCCTTAGAAATTCTTCGTATGATTAGAATGACCACAATTTCAATTGTATAACTATTTTTCGCTTATATATTTTTCAAAACTGTATTTGAAATTTTTGGTTTTATAAGTGTTGGAGTTTTTTAAGTCATATAAAAAACTCGCAGGACGTGTTTTATGTATAGTACATAAACAACAAATAGAAGAATTAAGCTAGTAATGATAATAATTTTTATATTTAGTTGATGAAGCTTGGATAGCGCTATGCATTAGAAAACTCAATAGCCCTGAAGTGTGATGACGTTTTACCCCCGTCTCTATACCATAATAGTTTTTAAAATCCTTTCATATTCAAATTTTATATTCCCTCGAGAATACAGAAACAAGTCAATGAGTGAACAAAAGAAATGTGAAAAGGATTCTGGTCTAGACACGGGGGTAAAACGTCATCACGCTTCAGGCTTATTTTCAATGGATATAAATTCTAAATGAAAAAAGGTTTTCCGATGGATAGCTCTTATTCAAGTCGATCTCGTGCAATCGACATTAGGTTGTCGTGGTTGTAACGCCACAAAATGTGTATACAAAATGTAATAAAAGCTGTCACAAAATGTAACACTGACGCAAAATGTAATAACTGACACAAAATGTATAGCCTGTGTACACCCGTTCACACCTCTCCCCCCCTACGGGGTATACTAAACAAAATGGCTGCCAGTTTAATAAAATTGTTCACTTTAATTCCTGGAAGTTTTTATGGAATCTTTCTGAATTGTGGCAGTGTAGAAAATCACCCTAATAGGTCCACAGTCACTACCAAATAAGGTAAGATTACCAAATATAGTTATGGATGCGAACGAGGAAACTTTGATATGCTGACAACGGTACTGAAAATGAAATGTAAATTAATAAGCTTCGTAACACAAAGAATTAAAAATATAAAAAATAAGTAAAAGTAAATAAAGGTAAAAAATATTGACCAAAAATACAACCGAACTTCTGACATAATCTAAAAAAATATTTCTAAAAAATTTGTAACAATTCAATGTTGTCAATGTCTTTTATTTTCGTTTCTTTCTATATGAAATCATTTTCACTTCTTTAGCATCCCCATAATAGCTCACATGATTTTGGGTGCATTTATCGGTCATCAGTGCTGAAATAATTTATATATTTGTCAATTTGAATGAAAAATGTTCTTATTTGCATCATAAAACCTACCCCTCAAAATCAAAAGGCATTATTGTTTTAATTTTTGTGAAATTCATAGTGAACGCTGCATTTTTTGGACTTTTAATGTTTTGTAGCGCTTGCTCTCTTTGGTAATTCCTATTGCTGCCGAAGGGAGTGTAGGGAATTGTATAATTCAAGGACTCTTTTGACATATTGGCGTTTTCTAATCCTTTCGCGCATTCTTGTGAAAATGAAATATAACCTGGAAACGTTTTGACGTGGCTGAAGAAATCATGCTGAGCTAAATATTCCCCTTAGAAATTCTTCGTATGATTAGAATGACCACAATTTCAATTGTATAACTATTTTTCGCTTATATATTTTTCAAAACTGTATTTGAAATTTTTTATTTGAAAGTTTTTTGAAGTTATGTTCTTTTAATATGCAAAAGAAAAAAAAATAACTTCAACTTTACAGCCCCTGTACAGATTTGAACTCTCAACCCCTGGTTTGCAAGACCAGGGGCCGGTTGCACGAAGCCTGAATAAAGTTATCCACTGGATAAAGTTATCCACTCCAAAGGATTTCTTTAGAATTTATCCGCTGGATAGCGATTTATCCGTTGGATAGCGCTATTCAGGCTTCGTGCAACCGGCCCCAGTGCTCTACCCACTGAGCTACAGAGGCTTCAAATTTAATAATGCTACTGTCTTGATGTTTTATTAGTATCTTTTGTATTTCTGTTGCCATGCGAACCTTAAAGTGGTTATAACCCTTTGAATGAAATTTATGTAGTTGATTCTACTCACTGTCAACTTTCGAATGAGGGTATTCTTCCGGTGTTCATAATTATACGAAAACCGGAAGAAAAGTAAACCGGCTATCGCACAATGCGCATGTTAGGTACCTGCCTGAACGTCATTTCCGCCATTCGGACGACCATGTAAAAATACAAAAAAATTGCTAACTTTCGCATCGAATAACTTGGTCGTATTTTATCGAATACCTTTAAGATATACCTCATTCGAAAGCTAACAGGGAGTATAATTAAATACATAAATTTCATTTAAAGGGTTATAACCACTTTAACTAAACCAATGACATGTGACATGAATTTCTTGCTGGTCAGCAGCTTACATCTTTAGTTCAACAGCGTTCTAAAATGTTTCTTTTTACGGAGAATAAAACTATCGGCTATTTTGAGATCAAGGGCTATTGTACAAATGCGCACGAAGTGGGGTAACCAAAAAATACAACATCATCTAGTTGCTAAAAATAGCCGCGAATTTAATAAGTGGTTAGTTTCTAGAAACTTTAACCAGACATACATTTTTGCGCCGAATTTAACTAATCTTCTCAATTTTATTTTCTTCTTATCATCAAGACATACGTGCTTTTTATTTTACTAATTGGATATGCAAAATGACATCAATAAGAAGAAGAGAAATAAATTAAAACGGAAAGATATTGCATCCCATTGCTAACAGCCTCTGGAGAGAATTGAACTCTCGACCCCTGGTTTACAAGACCAGTGCTCTAACCACTGAGCTACAGAGGCTTCAGACATATAGAGTGAATTGTCCTAATCTTTTTTTTTATATATCTTTTATATTTCTGCTGCCGTGTCAATTTCAATCAAATACCGAATAAATAACAAAAAGCTATATCAAGAATATAAATTTCATCAAACAAAAATCGCTACCTAAATAAGCAATTTGTAAAACTCTGAATATAAAATCTCTTAACTAGTTGTTTCAAATTGAACATGAAGTGCAGCGAGAACATTTTTAGAGTGTACAATAACTACAAGCATACATACAGATTCAACATTTGAAACCGCTATATATATGATTTTTCATATATGGTTTAATTTAATAGAAGTAATACAGTGCACGCACTAAAACTGTACAACATAAATACCACTAAATAGTGCTGTTTATGCTAGTTCTATTGTTTTCTTTTGTTTAATTAGTGCTATTTACCACATAATAGTAATACGATATTGAAGAATCGTCTTTGGATAAAAATGATCGATGAGTATCGATGACATCACCTTTGCTTGATAACAGCCTCTGGAGAGATTTGAACTCTCGACCCCTGGTTTACTAGACCAGTGCTCTAACCACTGAGCTACAGAGGCATTAGATGGTATAGTCATAAAATCTAAACCTTTTATTGGTGTCTTTGATTCTGTTACCATGTAAATTTGAAACCAATCCAAATGAATGTTTCACAATCCACTTTCTACTTACTTCCCCTGGATTCAAGAGATATGACCATAAATGTCCAAGCGAAGAGTGTAGGTTGAGCATAATAAGCGCTGCACTGGTACAGCGAAACCCGGTCTTCTTTGTCTTTTTTTAGACTCAGTTTCAATGTATGGATTTCTCTGCTAGCAGAATCTCGCGCATTTTTTTTTTTTTTTTTTTTTTTCTCGTCAGGAATCACAATCATAAGAGACTCTGCTAGCAGGGAAAATGTGGAAAGCCGGTTTTCAGAATTGTTACTTTTCTCAAACTGAAATTAAAGATATATTGAATCTGAAATAATTCTTCCACATTTGCACATAAACCAAGATGGCGAATGGATAGCTGATGTGCGCCCTTTCGAAACCTAGCAGAATATACATCATTCTCAATACGAAAGAACACATAAACATAACTAGCCTATCTGTTGATTCTGCAATTATTTGAAAATCTTCTGGGGTTTGGCCCTCTGTTGTGCTATATTTGCCTTGGATTTCAGCACGTAAATGTTGTTCAAAACAAGAAAGCATCGACTTAAAATATTTGGAGCACTGAATAAAGGATATCCAGAATATAAATGAAAAAACTTGAAAGTAATTGTTAGTATTTTTATCGTATTTTGTACAAATGCTTGACGCACGGGCTTTTATAAATTCAATATCAGGAAAATTGAATTGTTCCCTTTGAATTCGATCCGCCATTTTGTTCCGTTTCAATTCGGCACATGCAAGACACAGAGCGCTGGCGCTCTCATATTCGTACCGTTCAGCGGTAACACTGTGAGTATATGACGTCATAAACGATGATTAGATCATTTGACAGACTTGGTTTTCAAGGGAAATACAATGTTTTCATGTGCGTGTTTTAAAAGTGGCATAGGGACTATGTAGGAGTTATGAAACTGGATATAGTACACAACATACAGAAGTGCCAACTGGGGTAACGAGTGAAAATGCAGAAACAATTAAGAATTAATGCGTCAGGTTCATTTTTTTCATGAGGCAGGTGATTATAACTGGATTTGATTTTTGCTCACTTCAATGATTTCACGTTTTGGTCCACTGGTGGATCATAGTAAACAAACATCGTTACTTAGGTAAACTTTTAAAACCTGTTTAACTTTTGCAATCATCTAGAGCAACTAATGGAAAAAAATATAGCTTTTGAATAATTGCTTATTCTTGCTTGAAAAAAATTGTTTTTTGACCACTCCTTCTTTAACATAAATTAAAAAGATGTTCTCTTTTTGTTATACCAGTTTTTTATTCAAACTGACATCAATAAATAGAAATGCCACGCCCCTGGAGAGTTTTGAACTCTCGACCCCTGGTCTACAAGACCAGTGCTCTAGCCACTGAGCTAAAGAGTCCGTAGATGAATTCTCAAAATATCATAATCGTAACTTTTTATTTGCTTTAGTATTTCCGTTACCAGGTGAAATATGAACAAATCGAAATGTATTTACCGTGCTGTACAGACTACAAAGTGCCACTGGATTCAAAGGAGTACATCATCGCTTTCCCAAATTATGTTGTGCTTAAATAACTGAGTTGCTGTTGTCCAATTGTAAACCGCTGGATAAGTGCGACTGCTTTTTACATGTAGTTGCAATTTTTTTGGTACATTCACTGTTTAGGAAAGACTTCTATTGTTATTATATTGACGTTTAAATGGTTGATACATCGGTCCATATGATGCAGCTAGTGAGAAAGTAAGTCCATATGACGGTGTTGAGATCGCCAATGAAAAGTCTTAATTATAAACAGACATTTTTCAGAAATTCCCCAAAACTCTTTTGCATTATCTATAAAGTAAATTATTTCAAAAATGGAAAACAAAAGGTCGTCAGTCCATTTTATACAGCCCCTGGAGCACTTAATTATAAACCGACTTTTTCAGAAACTCCCAAAGAACTCTTTTGCATTATCTATGAAGTAAATTGTTTCAAAAATGAAAGAGAAAATTTTTGGTTACATTTTACAGCCCCTGGAGAGATTTGAACTCTCGACCCCTGGTTTATAAGACCAGTGCTCTAACCACTGAGCTACCGAGGCTTAAGATGTATAACATTAACAGTCCTAATGTTTTATTCGTATCTTTTGTATTTATGTTGCCATGTAAATTTCAAGCAACTCAAAATGAATGTGACGGGCAATACGTGTTGGTCAACAGCTTACATTTTGATCTCCATAGCTTTGTAAGATGTGTTTTGCAATGTAGTATTTTGTGAACTTGTGAGTTATAAAACATGATAAGGTACACAACATACAACAATATCAACTGATGTAACTAGGTGAGCGAAATGCAGAAAAAAGACAAGAATGCATATGCCATATTTCGCGAGCACAATATTCAGTCACTGCTTAAGGTCCTGATTACTTAAGCAAAAAGTCATCACGATTTTTTCTTAGAAAGATATTTTATAGAGAATTTATCAATTAATCGAAAAATGGATAGAAATCTATATGGTCCCGAGCCCGTTTTCGAGATAAAAATTTTTGAACGGAACCATGTTTTGACATTTTTAAAGAACAAATGACGAAAAATGCATTTTTCACAAAAAAAAAAATTACTCAAAAAATAATAAAACTATTGACGAAGTTGAAAAGTCATCAGGATTTTTTCAAATCTTGTCAAAAGAAAGATTTTTTGCAAAATCTTTCAGAAAAGATGAAGAAAAATATAGAGTCTTGCGCAAAAAATTAGGGTTTTTGCTGGTTGAAGTATAATTTTCGAATGCTCCTTGTGTTATTCTTATGTTGTCTTTTGGCGGGATTTGGCGCGCGCGCGGCGTTCTCAGCGGTAAATTGCTCGCGGGCACAGGTTTCAAGCGTCGTTGTTGTTCTAAAGTAGTCAGGACCTTTAATTCAATAATTGCATGTTATTTTCCATTAATAAATCCAAGACCTTTTGGACCGTCAAAGCTTTGGAAATCACCTCCATCAAATTTGAAAATAATATTTTGGGTAGTTTTTTTTGGAAATTTAATTGTTGACGACTTTTCTTTATGGTACTGCAGAGTATATTTTGGAGAGAATTGAACTCTCGACCCCTGGTTTACTAGACCAGTGCTCTAACCAATGAGCTACAGAGGCCTATTAAACGTACGTTTCCTGTTAATATTTTGTATTTCAGGTTGCTACAATGTAGAATTGTATCAAATCGAAACGAATGAGGCGTACTCAACGTATTCCGTACTGTCGTCCATTCAAAGTAAATTATTCCTTAATTTGTCAAAATTTGTCGTGTTTAACTGAGTTTTGCTGTCCTATTCTAAATTGCATCAGTGTGCATGTGTAATATGCATTACAATTGCAAGGCTAAGACTGCCCTTTAGAAAAAGGTTGTAACTTTATCATCAATTTATTTTTTTCCACGTTTTGAAAAGCAAAAGACGCATTCATACAAATTGTCAATATTCCAATATTCGCCCTGAAAGCTGAATTGTTAAAATAGATTTACCCAAGCACCAACCAAGTTTAGACAAGTTGTAATTGACTTTGGCGTTTTCACTCTCTGAGAAAGACTTGAGATGTTATTAATTGATGTTTAATCGAGGCAGTATGGCCCAGTGATCAGAGGGTTAATCGGTTCACGCCACAGAAATTGCATTTATCTGGGTTCTGATTTGGTCAAAATGGCGGATTTTCTCGGCCATGCTTTGTATGAACTGGTTTGTCACCTAGCCGGCAGTTGGGATACTTTAAGATGTATCTTTGTGTTAACTAGTCTTCAGTTTCTGATATATTGGTCTTCCCAATTAATCCACTGTACAGCATCTGGAGAAAATTGAACTCTCGACCCCTGGTTTACAAGACCAGGGGCCGGTTGCACGAAGCCTGAATAAAGTTATCCACTGGATAAAGTTATCTGCTCCAGAGGATTTCTTTAGAATTTATCCGCTGGATAGCGATTTATCCGGTGGATAGCGCTATTCAGGCTTCGTGCAACCAGCCCCAGTGCTCTAACCACTGAGCTGCAGAGGCTCCTATATATGAGATGATGTTTATTTGTTCATTTTTCTAAGTTCTGTTGTCTTGAGAATGTGAAACTAATCAAAATTAATTTGATGTTTGAATACTTGCTGGTCAGCATCTTGCGTCCTCAGTCCCCCTCCCTTCTCCCCTCCCCCCATCCCAAGAGCCGGGCTACGCAGGCTATTTTTTTCCCTTTGATTCCGCACATGTAAAAGAAACAGTGTGCGATAATGTTCGTACCGTCCAGCGGTAACTTTGTGAGAGTATGACGTTACAAACAGTAATTGCCTGGCAATTTTATCGTTTTTCAAGAGCAGCAAAGCTTTTTTTGTGAATGTGTTTTGGGAGTAATTGATTTGATATGTGAAGGTACGTACTCTGTAGGAGCTACGATAGATGCATACATGGCATACTGTGAATAATTACCACTTTGAGGTAACCGAGTGTTCAAAGTGAAAAAAAAAATGACAAGAAAGCTTCAGATTAATTGTTCACGTGGTCAGATTTTGATCACTGTTCACTTCATTGAATGTTATTGTCCACTGGTGAATCAAAACAAACTCACTTCGTTATCTGCAGATAGGCCTGATAAAGCTTTTTGTATCGTGATACGATGTTCATAGCAGTTTTCTAAAGTCAATGTAATCAGCCCTAACAAAGTTTTGAAACAAATTTATTGCAATTGATTGCTTATTTTTCTTATTTGATTTTTTTTAAATAGAAACTTTATTTTTTCTACGTATTCTCTCCTTATGATCTTTTTATAACCATTTGATACTCAAGCTATAAAACGAGACCAAAAAAATAAATTCCAACCTATTTCTTTACAGCCTCTGGAGAGATTTGAACTCTCGACCCCTGGTTTACTAGAGCAGTGCTCTAACCACTGAGCTACAGAGGCCTCAGATGAGCAAACGAGAATGATTGTGATGTTTTATTTGTACCTTTGGCATTGATGTTACCATGTGAACTTGTAGTAATCCGAAATGAATGTGACGCTCATTACTTGCTGGTCGACAGCTGATATTTTGAGCCCAATAGGGTTTTAAAATGTTTTAGCCAGTAAAAGAGGGAAGAGGTACCTCATGTGGCCGGAGTACGTACTGGTCTTCTATATTATGTTCATTTATTTTAATCGTTGCCATTATTTTTGTCAATTTAATCTTGTCAATAAACTCTCAATCTAACTGAAACATCAAAGTAATTCAGTTGTTTGAATCGATATCCGTAGAGTTGTGTAAAGACTCCATTTGCATGTGATTTTTTGCACATGCCAAAACATAGCCAGATCTAGGATATTTTCAGAGAGGGGGTTGGAGCATTCAGGGTTCCCCCCTCCCCATACCATCCAATAACTATTGGAGAAGACATTTATGAAGCAAAAGTCAGTACAATGGCAAAAAATGAATGGTTGCGTATTCTTGCTTGTTTATTTATTTTATTTGTTGATTCACTTATTGATATTTATTGATTCATTAATTCATTGACTGACTGATATATTTGTTTAATAGACTTGAAGCGTGATGACGTTTTGCCTTCGTCTCTATACCATAATAGTTCACAGAATTCTTTCATATTCAAATTTTTGATCCGGTCGAGAATAATGAAACGATAGTCATAATTAGTGAACAAAAGCAATGTGGAAAGGATTCTGGTCTAGACACGGGGATAAAACGTCATCACGCTTCAGGCTTATTGACGACTATCTTTATCATAAATAAAAACGGTCTTTCATAACAATTTTATTTTCAAAATGACATCAATAAAAAGGGATCGTTAGGATTCAACGAACAGCCTCTGGAGAGAATTGAACTCTCGACCCCTGGTTTACTAGACCAGTGCTCTAACCACTGAGCTACAGAGGCCTCAGATATTTTCAAAGAATTGTATTTTTTATTTTTATCTTTTGTAGCATATAGAGAATTTGTCTGCGCATGTCAGAAAATTTTAGCCCGCGGTCATGATTACATTTTTTTCTACGACCGGGGAACTTTTGAGTTCCAATCGCAATCTTAGTGATCTTCAATTTAGGAAAATATCAATGGATACTTAAAGTCTATCCCTTTGTAAGGTGCTGTGACTAAGTCAAGCAAATGTGGAGGTTTTTGATCTCAAAATATTTTTGAGCAAAAGTCCGCAAAACGAAGAAGAAAACCTCAAACCTACTGCATTCGTATGAGGACTGCTGCCAAAATAAAAGAAGTAGCAGAAGACTTTTTCCACAGATTAACAATCAAAGGTCACTGGAATTGTGTGGTACAAAATGATTTCTTATTGAGGATCGATTTTGTGGAGTGATGAGCAGATTATTTGCGCATTTTGCAAGTTTTGGTCAACTTTCCTTCTTGATAAGCGGTATGTTTGAGGGGCTGCGCCGAAGCTAAATATAACTGATGCGAGTCGTCAAACCACATTCTATATCACAGCATTGTTATTTTATTAAGAAAGATTGGCCAAAATGTGATATTGCGATATTTGTTGACGCCATGGTTGTGTTTCTCCTCTCAAGCAATTTCGACTGATTTGAATACCGAACCTGAAATTAGGTTAGAATGATCTTGATTAATCCAAATAATTGAGAAAACACAGATGAACCACCAAATTTTGTAAATTTCTGGTCAGGCTTTTGTTGATATACTTCTATCTTCACTAAATATAAACTTTAACTCGAGCACGGAGAAGATTTGTCAGTCTTACTCTATGGTCAATTTTTTCGCATAAATTTGAAGAAAAGTCGAGCTAAAATGTTATGCGCCGCTAAGTATTTTCTTGGTATGCTTTCTTTAATAATCGTAGATTAGTATTATACTTTTGGTTTTCGATAGAGTATTGGCCAAAATCTTTGATCGGCAGTCAAAGACGACCTAGTCTCGTTGTGAAAGCGGCCATATTGCAGAATCTTACAGATACTTCATGGTTATAAACAAACAAATTGTTATGCTATTGTCCAACAAGAACTATAATAAGCCGTACGGAAATAACGGCCAATCACTGTATGGTTCGAACAGAGACTTTTGACATCTGAAGTATCGCTTTTGAGAATTGGGATTAAAGTGCACCTAAACACTTTCTTGAAAACATGTGAATTAAAAGTTTTAGCCGATAAAATTGCTTCAGTGAAGAAATTTTTTATTTTGATTGAAAAGCGATTTTTTTATGGCCTGTCAAAGTTTGATAAAATTGCCTTTTGCTGTGCCATGGCCGTGATTTGACTGTGACGTCATGTGACGTCATCCCAGTCCAGCAAACAACCTTGACACTTTGATTCAACTATATTAAACACGCTTTGACACTCTCTCCGTACTGAATCTTGACAAAGTTTTTTAATATAAATCGTACTTTTTGGCAAAAGATGCCTAATACGTGTGTCGTGGGTGGATGTAGCAACAATTTGCCGAATTTATCTGAAGGTATTCCGTTACGTACTATGCCATACTTTGACGATTCAAGACCAGAAGCGAAATCTTCAGGTGTAGGATCCCATCAGTCTAGTTGGCATGTCTTTTATTACAAAACGTCTGAATAATCTGAAGCTAAGGCTTCTTGTGTTAAATCAATTTTGACAAAAGTTGCGTTAATCTAATGCAAATTTGTATATATTTTGTTTTCAATGGTGATTACTTCAACTGAAGCGGCAGTGAAACTGGCCGATGTTGTTTATCGTTTATGGAAAGGAAAGAATTGCTTCCTGAAAAATAACGATAATTATATAGATACAATTAAATAAGATATGATGTTCTTGAGTCATATTTTTTTACTTCCAAAACGGCTTTTTTTAATTCTTTGGAGCGGTTTTGACTGTTGTGCAAGTCACAAACAAAGTCTGTGAACATAATCACTGAAGCGCGAATGCTGTCACTTCATGCTAAGTACATGCACGGGTGATAAACATATCAAAACGTTTTAGTAAAATTTTCTTTGGGTTTTCAATTTTTATGGCAAAAGTGAATCTGTTATCTGTTCTGTTTAATTCTATCTGAAACTGGACAAACTAAACAATATTAAAACGAGCGGATCTGATAAACTCGGACTTGTTTGTATAAATCGTAGCGACCACGAAATATCACGATAACAAAATTAAAAACAAATTAAACGAAATCTTCTTTTTCATTGTTTTATTCCAGTCTCTTTGTCAACATTCTGTTTCGTCAGTTTTTTTTTTCCGTTTTCTTCGTACTGGCGAATCCATTCCTCATCAGCTAATGGTTAGCAATCATGGTGGCCTTCATCGCTTGAATCAGGCCAAAATGTTCTGAAATCGAGTCGACTAAATCATCTTCAAATTCATAAATAAGCTAGGCTAACTTAATCCAGAGTCATCATCAGAGTAATCTGAATCCATTATTCCTTCAAAATATTTTGTTCAGACGTCTCAAATGTAGAGTTATGAACCATTGTTACTAGAATGTTTACTGTAGTTTTGCTACCAGGCAACGTAGCTTGGCCTGGGATGACGTCACACATCATCGTAGACACACCTAAAGGAGACTGGGTACTAGTCGTATTTTTCGTCTTTTTTGTTAAAAAAATAATATAAATATTTTTCCAAAAACGATCAGAGTTTCATAGAATGTTTAAAATGTTCTAAAGAATGTATTAAAGTTAAAAACTCGTAGTGTTTAGGGGCACTTTAAAGGGGATTTAGAAGGTATTTTTCTTTCGCGTGATTATAGCGGCTTCTACCATTAACTTACGACATGCGCAGACAAATTCTCTATATGCTATCTTTTGTACTTCTGATGCCAGGGGAAATTGGATCAAATCGAAATGAATGTGCTCTAAATCATATTATATTAAGCTTGTCGTGTTCAACTGAGTTTCAATCGTCTTGCTGTAAAGCTAGATTGCCTGGATTGCGCTTTACATACATTTGTAACTAATTTTTTTGTTGTTGTTTAGAAAGACTTGTGGAGTTAATATATTGATGTTTGAATGGTTTTCAACTCTGTCAAGGTGATCTCTGCTAGTGAGAAAGGAAGTCCATATGACGGTGTTGAGATCGCCAATGAAAAGTCTTGAGGATTTCGCACATAAACAGATTTTTCAGAAAGTCCGGCTAAAATATTCTTGCATTATCTTGGAAGTAAGTTATTTCAAAAATGGAAAAGAAAAGCTATTGGTCAGATCTCCTATACAGCCCCTGGAGAGATTTGAACTCTCGACCCCTGGTTTACAAGACCAGTGCTCTAACCACTGAGATACAGAGGCTCCTGATAAGAATATCTGATTATCGTGAGATTTTATTCGTGTATGTTGTTTTTCTGTTGCCATAGAAATTGGAAGCCAATAGAAATGAATTTGGTGCGCAATACTTGTTGGTCAGCAGCTCTTTAGATAAAAATGATATCTTTACAAAAATTACAAAATACAAAAATATCAACTGAACCAAGTGAGAAATGCAGATAGAAATTGAGGAGAGTCACAATCTATTTTCGCAATGCCAGTATTCGATCACTCATTGTAATTTTCCCCTGGTGTATCAAAACAACCACACATCGTTATCTAGGTTGGCCTATTTTAAAGCTTTTTGTATGTTGAAATGCTCTTCACAGCAGGTTTCTGAAGTAAGTGGTACTATTGCGCTCAACAAATTAAAAAAAACATGAATGATTCTCTCATTCTTGTTTGATAAATAATGGAGGTTTTCTTTTTAATTACAATCATGCACAAAATGTGTCGTTTTGATTTACAAATTCTTGCACCTAAAAAGCCTCTGCAGAGAATTGAACTCTCGACCCCTGGTTTACTAGTCCAGTGCTCTAACCACTGAGCTACAGAGGCTTACTACAGAGAAGAATTTGAGTACAATTCCGGTTTTATTCGTATATTTTCTATTTTTTCTGTTGCCATGTCAATTTGAACCAACTCCAAATGAATGTAGTGTGCAATACGTACTAGACTTAGTACCCACTAACACCCCACACCAAGAGTGTATAAGATAAGAGAGCTCATCAGGGGATCTTTTCATTCTATTTTTAAACTGAATTCATTTCGGGAAAGGAACGCGATTAGCCAGATTGCAGGGAGGCGTGGTCGCAACGTCAAAACATCCCAAGAAAAATAGCACGACGAGCGGAGACCCTGATGGGGTCCGGTGATAAGCTCTCTTATCTCATAATCTCTTGTTCACACGTACTAACACCTTTTCTCGAGCATGGTTAGGCCTTGGTCTCCAGCTTAAAATTTCAATATCTATCTTGAGGATTTCGCACATAAACAGATTTTTTTCAGAAAGTCCGGCTAAAATATTCTTGCATTATCTTGGAAGTAAGTTATTTCAAAAATGGAAAAGGAAATCTATTGGTCAGATCTCCTATACAGCCCCTGGAGAGATTTGAACTCTCGACCCCTAGTTTACAAGACCAGTGCTCTAACCACTGAGCTACAGAGGCTCCTGATAAGTATATCTGATTATCGTGAGATTTTATGCGTGTATGTTGTTTTTCTGTTGCCATAGAAATTGGAAGCCAATAGAAATGAAATTTGGTGCGCAATACTTGTTGGTCACCAGCTCTTTAGATAAAAATGATATCTTTAAAAAAATTACAAAATACAAAAATATCAAATGAACCAAGTGAGAAATGCAGACAGAAATTGAGAAGAGTCACAATCTATTTTCGCAATGCCAGTATTCGATCACTCATTTTGATATTTGCATGTAATTTTCCCCTGGTGTATCAAAACAACCACACATCGTTATCTAGGTTGGCCTATTTTAAAGCTTTTGTATTGTGAAATGCTCTTCACAGCAGGTTTCTGAAGTAAATACTACTATTGCGCTAAACAAATTAAAAAAAAACATGAATGATTCTCTAAAGGCCGGCACACTAAAAAGCCTCTGGAGAGAATTGAACTCTCGACCCCTGGTTTACTAGACCAGTGCTCTAACCACTGAGCTACAGATTCCTCAGATATTCTGAAAGAATCGTATTTTTTTATCTTTTGTACTTCTGATGCCAGGGGAAATTGGATCAAATCGAAATGAATGTGCTCTAACTTAGAGTAAATCATATATTATATTAAGCTTGTCGTGTTCAACTGAGTTTCAATCGTCTTGCTGTAAAGCTAGATGGTCTGGATTGCGCTTTACATGCATTTGTAACTAATTTTTGTTGTTGTTGTTTAGAAAGACTTGTGGAGTTAATATATTGTTGTTTGAATGGTTTGCACCTCTGTCAAGGTGATCTCTGCTAGTGAGAAAGGAAGTCCATATGACGGTGTTGAGATCGCCAATGAAACGTTTTGAGGATTTCGCACATAAACAGATTTTTTTCAGAAAGTCCGGCTAAAATATTCTTGCATTATCTTGGAAGTAAGTTATTTCAAAAATGGAAAAGGAAATCTATTGGTCAGATCTCCTATACAGCCCCTGGAGAGATTTGAACTCTCGACCCCTGGTTTACAAGACCAGTGCTCTAACCACTGAGCTACAGAGGCTTCATATGTAAAAGAGTAACAGTCTTGATATTTTATTTGTATCTTTTGTATTTATGTTGCCATGTGAATTTCAAGCAACTCAAAATGAATTCGACGCGCAATACGTGCTGGTCAGCAGCTTAGATTTTGATCTCCATAGCTTTGTAAGATGTGTTTTGCAAAGTAGTATTCTGTGAACTAGTGAGTTATAAAATATGATAAGGTACACAACATACAGCAATATCAACTGATGTAACTAGGTGAGCAAAATGCAGATAAAAGACAATAATGCGTATGTCATATTTCACGAGGATAATATTCAGTCACAGCTTAATTCAATAATTGCATGTTATTTTCCATTAATAAATCCAATACCTCTTGGATTGTCAAAGCTTTGGAAATCACCTTCAGCAAATTTAAAAATAATATTTTTGGTTTTTTTTTTGAAATTTTTTGACGACTCTTTCTTTATCGTACTGCAAAGTATATTTTGTTTTGCTCATAACATGATTTGCAATCTGACATCAGTAAAAAGAAACGATTTGAAAATTATATCCAATCCCATCGCTAACAGCCTCTGGAGAGAATTGAAGTCTCGACCCCTGGTTTACTAGACCAGTGCTCTAACCACTGAGCTACAGAGGCCTCCGATTTAATGTGGAATTAAACGTAACGTTTCCTGTTAATATTTTGTATTTCATGCTGCTACAATGTAGAATTCTATCAAATCGAAATGAATGTGGCGTACTAAACGTACTGCCGTCAATTCAAAGTAAATTATTCCTTAATTTGTCAAAATTTGTCGTGTTTAACTGAGTTTTATTTGAGGTCCTGTTCTAAATTGCATCAGAGTGCATGTGTAATTTGCATTACAATTGCAAGGCTAAGACTGCCCTTTAGAAAAAGGTTGTAACTTTATCATCAATTTGCGCATCTTCTGGTCAAAAGACGCGCTCATACAAATTGTAAATATTCCAAAATTCGCCCTAAAAGCTGATTTGTTAAAATAGCTATACACAAGCACCAACCAATATTAGACAAGTTGTAGTTGACTTTGGCGTTTTCACTCTCTGAGAAAGACTTGAGAAGTTATTAATTGATGTTTAATCGGAGGCAGTATGGCCGAGTGATCAGAGGTTTAATTGGTTCACACCACAGAAATTGCATTTATCTGGTTTCTGATTTGTTCAAAATGGATTTTCTCGGCCATGCTTTGTATGAACTGGTTTGTCACCTAGCCGGCAGTTGGGATACTTTAAAATGTATCTTTGTGTTAATTAGTATTCCGTTTCTGATATATTGGTCTTCTCAATTAGCCTTCCGTCGGCCTCCTGGTAGAATAAACGAACTACTGACTTAAATAAAGTTGCTGTTAACTTCTTTTGAACGTTTTGTGTTTGAATGATTTCTACCTTGTTCCATGAGATCTGTGCTAGTATGAAAGGAGGTCACTATATGACGTGTTAATATATTCAATGGAAACTCTCGAGAAAAACGCACATAAATAAATTTTCAGCGAAAACTCTGCATTATCATAGAGTTATAATCTTTCAAGAATGTAAAAAATAATTAATCCACTGTACAGCCTCTGGAGAGAATTGAACTCTCGACCCCTGGTTTACAATACCAGTGCTCTAACCACTGAGCTACAGAGTCTCCTATATATGAGATAATGTTTATTTGTTTATTTTTGTAAGTTCTGTTGTCTTTAGAATTTGAAACTAATCGAAATGAATTTACCGTCCAGCGGTAACTTTGTGAGAGTATGACGTTACAATCGGTAATTGCCTGTCAATTTTATCGTTTTTCAAGAGCAGCAAAGCTTTTTTTGTGAATGTGTTTTGCGAGTCGATTTGATTTGTGAAGGTACGTACTCTGAAGGAGCTACGATAAATGCATACATGGCATACTGGGAATAATTACCACTTTGAGGTAACCGAGTGTTCAAAGTGAAAAAAAAATGACAAGAAAGCTTCAGATTAATTTTTCACGGGGTCAGAGTTTGATCACTGTTCACTTCATTGAATGTTATTGTCCACTGGTGAATCAAAACAAACTCACTTCGTTATCTGCAGATAGGCCTGATAAAGCTTTTTGTATCGTGATACGATGTTCATAGCAGTTTTTTAAAGTCAATGTAATCAGCCCTAACAAAGTTTTGAAACAAATTTATTGCAATTGATTGCTTATTTTTCTTATTTGATTTTTTTTTAATAGAAACTTTATTTTTTTTACGTAAAAAAATAACTTCCAAACCCTTTTTTCACAGCCTCTGGAGAGATTTGAACTCTCGACCCCTGGTTTACTAGACCAGTGCTCTAACCACTGAGCTACAAAGGCGTGATATGAGCAAACGAGAATGATTGTGATATTTTATTTGTACCTTTGGCATTGATGTTACCATGTGAACTTGTAGTAATCCGAAATGAATGTGACGCTCATTGCTTGCTGGTCGACAGCTGATATTTTGAGCCCCATAGGGTACGTTTTAAAATGTTTTAGCCAGTAAAATAGGAAAGAGGTAACTCATGTGGTCGGAGTACTGGTCTTCTACATTATGTTCATTTATTTTAGACGTTGCCATTATTTTTGTGAATCTAATCTTGTCAATGAATTATCAAACTAACTGAAACATAAAAGCAATTCAGTTGTTTGAATCGATATCCGTAGAGTTGTGTAAAGACTCCATTTGCATGTGACTTTCTGCACATACCAAAACATAGGCAGATCCAGGATATTTTCAGAGAGGGGGTTGTAGCATTCAGGATTGCCCCCCCTCCCCATACCATGCAATAACTATTGGAGAAGACATTTATGAAGCAAAAGTCAGTGCAATGGCAAAAAATGAATGATAGCGTATTCTTGCTTGTTTTTTTTTTTTTTTGTAATTTATTTGTTCATTCACTTATTGATATTTATTCATTCATTAATTCATTGACTGGATGATATTTTATTTAAAAGACTTGAAGCGTTTGCCCTCGTCTCTATACCATGATAGTTCACAGAATTCTTTCATATTCTTTTTTTACAACCACGTGATAATTCAGGCAAAATGACCTCGTCTCGAATTTCACAAGTTTATTTCAAATCCTACTGAAACACTACATTTATATCCTTTGAGAGCATTACAAAACAACGTAATTCTGCCAAATTTAATTGAAGCTTCTAGAGCGAATAGTTACTGAAATATTGATGATCAAAGATTCGTATATTATTTGGTAAAAATGTATGGCGCCGCCATGTTGGATGATGACTTGTATCATCCAAAATGGCGGATAGAACTTTAGTGGTCTAAAAATAAAGGCAAAATCAGTATTCAAGATCAGTTTTTTCAATTGTGTACTAGAATAGAATCACCAGGAGTCTTTTTTGAGACAAAGTCTTATAACAGAGATGAATTTGTCGCGATATTTATCCTTCTATTCGAATTACGCTATAGCGTTGCGTGACACAATTTAGACCTAAATATCTCGCAAATAAACAACATTTTTGGACCCATATTTCTACAATGTCTTTTAATAATCGTTAGCTATAACATAAAGTGTGTATGTTTCTATTTGATTAAAAATGAATTTTTCAAACTTATGATGACGTCACTTGAAAACGAAGAATTCAAATTTTTGATCCGGTCGAGAATAATAAAACGATAGTCATAATTAGTGAACAAAAGCAATGTGGAAAGGATTCTGGTGAAGAAACGGGGGTAAAACGTCATCACGCTTCAGGCTTATTGACGACTCTCTTTTTATCATACATAAAAACGGTCTTTCATAACAATTTTATATTCAAACTGACATCAATAAAAAGGGATCGTTAGGATTCAACGAACAGCCTCTGTAGAGAATTGAACTCTCGACCCCTGGTTTACTAGACCAGTACTCTAACCACTGAGCTACAGAGGCCTGAGATGGATAATTTCAAAGAATCGTATTTTTTAATTTTATCTTTTGTACTTCTGATGCCAGGGGAAATTGGATCAAATCGAAATGAATGTGCTCTAGTAAATCATATTATATTAAGCTTGTCGTGTTCAACTGAGTTTCAATCGTCTTGCTGTAAAGCTAGATTGCCTGGATTGCGCTTTACATGCATTTGTAACTAATTTTGGTGTTTTTTTTTGTTTTTTGTTTAGAAAGACTTGTGGAGTTAATATATTGATGTTTGAATGGTTTGCACCTCTGTCAAGGTGATCTCTGTTAGTGAGAAAGGAAGTCCATATGACGGGGTTGAGATCGCCAATGAAAAGTCTTGAGGATTTCGCACATAAACAGATTTTTTCAGAAAGTCCGGCTAAAATATTCTTGCATTATCTTGGAAGTAAGTTATTTCAAAAATGGAAAAGGAAATCTATTGGTCAGATCTCCTATACAGCCCCTGGAGAGATTTGAACTCTCGACCCCTGGTTTACAAGACCAGTGCTCTAACCACTGAGCTACAGAGGCTCCTGATAAGTATATCTGATTATCGTGAGTTTTTATTCGTGTATGTTGTTTTTCTTTTGTCATAGGAATTGGAAGCCAATAGAAATGAATTTTGTGCGCAATACTTGTTGGTCAGCAGCTCTTTAGATAGGAAATATATCTTTACAAAAAGTACAAAATACAAAAATATCAACTGAACCAAGTGAGAAATGCAGGCAGAAATTGAGAAGAAAGAGTCACAATCTATTTTCGCAATGCCAGTATTCGATCACTGATTTTAATATTTGCATGTAATTTTCCCCTGGTGTATCAAAACAACCACACATCGTTATCTAGGTTGGCATATCAAACTCATTGTCACAAAAGCCCCTTTGAAGTCACCAGTGTCACGCTCCACTTCAGACTTCATATAAACACCGTATAAATTCCATAAAATTTTCAGTATATTGGCGTTTTACTCAAAATCCTCTGAAATAACAACATTTTTACCACGGTGATCAAATATTACACTATTATAGCTGTCATATTGTTTAGTTTTCAAGCCATTACGGCAAACTTTTCGTGGGGAAATTTAGATTTGCAAACAGAGAACTTTTAGTGCTTTTACAAGAGAAATTGACCTCAGTGACCCAGTTGCGTTACGAAACGTCACTTTACGCCCTTATACGCATGCTCAGGTCCACTTTTACCGCAAAAATCGAATTCTACATAAAATTTCCTGTATTTTGACATATAAATTGTCTATTTTTCGACACAATTCGATGGGGCAAATAGCAAGAGAAGATGGAGTTCTTTGCCGTATTTATAACCATCCTTCTTGTGTCGGTGTAGGCAATAGGAGAGGACTATGTAGCCGGCAATGGCGATTCTTCGCAGTCAAATCGCAAAATTCCAATGTTTACATGCAGTATCAACAAGTAACATCTATAACTTACTTATAATAACGTTTTGTGTTATAACTAATGTCCAAATAAGCTTCGACAGAATTGATATTGATAGTTTGAGCAAATATTCCACAATATGGGGAATAAGTTTGATATGGCCTATTTTAAAGCTTTTTGTTTGGTGAAATGCTCTTCAGAGCAGATTTCTGAAGTAAATACTACTATTACGCTCAACAAATTAAAAAAAACATGAATGATTCTCTAATTCTTGTTTGATAAATAATGGAGGTTTTCTTTTTAATCATAATCATGCAAAAAACGTGTCTTTTTGATTTACAAATTTTGTATTCAAACTTGCACCTAAGAAGCCTCTGGAGAGATTTGAACTCTCGACCCCTGGTTTACTAGACCAGTGCTCTAACCAAAGGAAAACGCACTTAATTATAAACATACTTTTTTCAGAAAGTCCCCCCAAACTCTTTTGCATTATCTATAAAGTAAATTATTTCAAAAATGGAAAAGAAAAGGTCGTCGGTCCATTTTATACAGCTTCTGGAGCACTTAATTATAAACAGACTTTTTTCAGAAACTCCCAAAGAACAGCATATAGAAAATTTGTCTGCGCATGTCAGAAAATTTTAGCCCGCGGTCATGTTTACATTTTTTTCTACGAACGGGGAACTTTTGAGTTCCAATCGCAGTCTTAGTGATCTTCAATTTAGGAAAATATAAATGGATACTTAAAGTCTATCCCTTTGTAAGGTGCTGTGACTAAGTCAAGCAAATGTGGAGGTTTTTGATCTCAAAATATTTTTGAGCAAAAGTCCGCAAAACGAAGAAGAAAACACAAACCTACTGCATTCGTATGAGGACTGCTGTCAAAATAAAAGAAATAGCAGAAAACTTTTTCCGCAGATTAAGAATCAAAGGTCACGGGAATTGTGTGGTACCAAATGATTTCTTATTGAGGATCGATTTTGTGGAGTGATGAGCAGATTATTTGCGCATTTTGCAAGTTTTGGTCAACTTTTCTTCTTGATAAGTGGTATGTTTGAGGGTCTGCGCCGAAGCTAAATATAAATGATGCGAGTCGTCAAACCACATTCTACATCACAGCATTGTTATTTTCTTAAGAAAGATTGGCCAAAATGTGATATTGCGTTATTTGTTGACGCCATGGTTGTGTTTCTCCTCTCAAGCAATTTCGACTGATTTGAATACCGAACCTGAAATTAGGTTAGAATGATCTTGATTAATCCAAATAATTGAGAAAACACAGATGAACCACCAAATTTTGTAAATTTCTGGTCAGGCTTTTGTTGATATACTTCTATCTTCACTAAATATAAACTTTAACTCAAGCACGGAGAAGATTTGTCAGTCTTACTATATGGTCAATTTTTTCGCATAAATTTGAAGAAAAGTCGAGCTTAAATGTTATGCGCCGCTAAGTTTTTCCTTGGTATGCTTTCTTTAATAATCGTAGATTAGTATTATACTTTTGGTTTTCGATAGAGTATTGGCCAAATCTTTGATCGGCAGTCAAAGACGACCTAGTCTTGTTGTGAAAGCGGCCATATTGCAGAATCTTGCAATTACTTCATGGTTATAAACAAACAAATTGTCATGCTAATGTCCAACAAGAACTATAATAAGCCGTACGGAAATAACAGCCAATCACTGTATGGTTGGAACAGAGACTTTTGACAGCTGAAGTGTCGCTTTTGTGAATTGGGATTAAAGGGGATTTAGAAGGTATTTTCTTTCGCGTGATTATAGCGGCTTCAACATTTAGCTTACGACATGCGCAGACAAATTCTCTATATGCTCCAAAGAACTCTTGTGCATTATCTATGAAGTAAATTATTTCAAAAATGAAAAATAAAAGATTTGGTCACATTTCAAAGCCCTTGGAGAGATTTGAACTCTCGACCCCTGGTTTACAAGAACAGTGCACTAACCACTGAGCTACAGAGGATTCATATGTATAAGATTAACGGTCTTGATGTTTTATTTGTATCTTTTGTATTTATATTGCCATGTAAATTTCAAGCAACTCAAAATGAATGCGACGCGCAATACGTGCTGGTCAGCAGCTTACATTTTGATCTCCATAGTTTTATAAGATGTGTTTTGCAAAGTAGTATTTTGTGAACTTGTGAGTTATAAAACATGATAAGGTACACAACATACAACAATATCAACTGATGTAACTAGGTGAGCAAAATGCAGATAAAAGACAATAATGCGTATGTCATTCATGTTTCACGAGGTCAATAATCAGTCACTGCTTACTTCAATAATTGCATGTTATTTTCCATTAATAAATCCAAGACCTCTTGGATTGTCAAAGCTTTGAAAATCACCTCCAACAAATTTGAAAAATTACATTTTTAGTAGTTTTTTGGAAATTTTTTGACGACTCTTTCTTTCTCGTACTTCAAAGTATATTTTGTTTTGCTCATAACAACTTGATTTTCAATCTGACATCAGTAAATTAAAACAAACGATTAGAAAATTATATCCAATCCCATTGCTAACAGCCTCTGGAGAGAATTGAACTCTCGACCCCTGGTTTACTAGACCAGTGCTCTAACCACTGAGCTACAGAGGCTTACTACAGAGTATTACTTGAGTAGTACTATTTTTTTCTGCTGCCAGGTCAATTTGAACCAACTCCAAATGAATGTAGTGTGCAATATGTACTAGACTTAGTACCTACTAACACCAAGAGAGTATGAGATAAGAGAGCTTATCCCCTTGTTGGTCTTTACACTCATCAGGGTATATTTTCATTCTATTTTTAAACTGAATTCATTTCGGGAAAGGAACGCGATTGGCCAGATTGCAGGGAGGCGTGGTCGCATCGTCGAAACATCCCAAGAAAAATAGCACGACGAGTGGAGCCACTGATGGGGTCCGGCGATAAGCTCTCTTATCTCCTACTCTCTTGCTCGCACGTACTAACACCTTTTCTCGAGCATGGTTAGGCCTGGGTCTCCGGCTTAAAATTTCAATATCTATCCTATTTCTCGCAGAATCAAAGAAAAAATATCAATCTGACATCAGTGAAAACAAACGATTAGAAAATTATATCCAATCCCATTGCTAACACCCTCTGGAGAGAATTGAACTCTCGACCCCTGGTTTACTATACCAGTGCTTTAACAACTGAGCTACAGAGACCTCCGATATAATGTCGAATTAAACGTAACGATTCCTGTTAATATTTTGTATTTCAGGTTGCTACAGTGTACAATTGTATCAAATCGAAATGAATGTGGCGTACTAAACGTACTCCGTACTGCAGTCATTTCAAAGTAAATTATTCCTTAATTTGTCAAAATTTGTCGTGTGTAACTGAGTGTTTGCGGTTCTATTCTAAATTGCATCAGTGTGTATGTGTAATATGCATTACAATTGCAAGGCTAAGACTGCCCTTTAGAAAAAGGTTGTAACTTTATCATCAATTTATTTTTTCCACGTTTTGAAAAGCCAAGCTGTCGCACTACTTGCGCATCTTCTGTGCAAAAGACGCATTCATACAAATTTTAAATATACCAATATTCGCCCTGAAAGCATTTTCAGGCAAAAACTCTGCATTATCATAGTGTTATAATCTTTCCAAAATGTAAAAAATAATGAATCCACTGTACAGCCTCTGGAGAGAATTGAACTCTCGACCCCTGGTTTACTAGACCAGTGCTCTAACCACTGAGCTACAAATGCCTCAGATATTTTCATACAATCGTATTTTTTATTTTTATCCTTTGTACTTCTGATGCCAGGGGAAATTGGATCAAATCGAAATGAATGTGCTCTAACTTAGAGTAAATCATATATTATATTAAGCTTGTCGTGTTCAACTGAGTTTCAATCGTCTTGCTGTAAAGCTAGATGGTCTGGATTGCGCTTTACATGCATTTGTAACTAATTTTTGTTGTTGTTGTTTAGAAAGACTTGTGGAGTTAATATATTGTTGTTTGAATGGTTTGCACCTCTGTCAAGGTGATCTCTGCTAGTGAGAAAGGAAGTCCATATGACGGTGTTGAGATCGCCAATGAAACGTTTTGAGGATTTCGCACATAAACAGATTTTTTTCAGAAAGTCCGGCTAAAATATTCTTGCATTATCTTGGAAGTAAGTTATTTCAAAAATGGAAAAGGAAATCTATTGGTCAGATCTCCTATACAGCCCCTGGAGAGATTTGAACTCTCGACCCCTGGTTTACAAGACCAGTGCTCTAACCACTGAGCTACAGAGGCTTCATATGTAAAAGAGTAACAGTCTTGATATTTTATTTGTATCTTTTGTATTTATGTTGCCATGTGAATTTCAAGCAACTCAAAATGAATGCGACGCGCAATACGTGCTGGTCAGCAGCTTACATTTTGATCTCCATAGCTTTGTAAGATGTGTTTTACAAAGTAGTATTCTGTGAACTTGTGAGTTATAAAATATGATAAGGTACACAACATACAACAATATCAACTGATGTAACTAGCTGAGCAAAATGCAGATAAAAGACAATAATGCGTATGTCATTCATGTTTCACGAGGTCAAAAATCAGTCACTGCTTACTTCAATAATTGCATGTTATTTTCCATTAATAAATCCAAGACCTTTTGGATTGTCAAAGCTTTGTAAATCACCTCCAACAAATTTGAAAATAACATTTTTGGTAGTTTTTTGGAAATGTTTTGACGACTCTTTCTTTAACGTACTGCAAAGTATATTTTGTTTTGCTCATAACAACTTGATTTTCAATCTGACATCAGTAAAAAGAAACTATGAGAAAATTATATCCAATCCCATTGCTAACAGCCTCTGGAGAGAATTGAACTGTCGACCCCTGGTTTACTGGACCAGTGCTCTAACCACTGAGCTACAGAGGCCTCCGATTTAATGTGAAATTTTCGTTTCCTGTTAATATTTTGTATTTCAGGTTGCTACAGTGTAGAATTGTATCAAATCGAAATGAATGTGGCGTATTAAACGTACTCCATACTGCCGTCAATTCAAAGTAAATTATTCCTTAATTTGTCAAAATTTGTCGTGTATAACTGAGTTTTAGCGCTCCTATTGTAAATTGCATCAGTGTGCATGTGTAATATGCATTACAATTGCAAGGCTAAGACTGCCCTTTAGAAAAAGGTTGTAACTTTATCATCAATTTGTTTTTTCCACGTTTTGAAAAGACAACAAAGACGCAACTGACATCAATAAAAAGGATTCAACGAACAGCCTCTGGAGAGAATTGAACTCTCGACCCCTGGTTTACTAGACCAGTGCTCTAACCACTGAGCTACAGAGGCGTGATATGAGCAAATCAGAATGATTGTGATGTTTTATTTGTACCTTTGGCATTGATGTTGCCATGTGAACTTGAAGTAATCCGAAATGAATGTGACGCTCATTACTTGCTGGTCGACAGCTGATATTTGAGCCCCATAGGGTACGTTTTAAAATGTTTTAGCCAGTAAAAGAGGAAAGAGGTACCTCATGTGGTCGGAGTACTGGTCTTCTACATTATGTTCATTTATTTTAGACGTTGCCATTATTTTGTGAATCTAATCTTGTCAATAAACTCTCAATCTAACTGAAACATAAAAGCAATTCAGTTGTTTGAATCGATATCCGTAGAGTTGTGTAAAGACTCCATTTGCATGTGATTTTTTGCACATGCCAAAACATAGGCAGATTCATGATATTTTCAGAGAGGGGGTTGGAGCATTCAGGGTTCCCCACTCCCCATACCATCCAATCACTATTGGAGAAGACATTTTTGAAGCAAAAGTCAATGCAATGACAAAAAATGAATGATTGCGTATTCTTGATTGTTTTTTTTATTTTATTTGTTCATTCCCTGATTAATATTTATTCATTCATTAATTCATTGACTGACTGACATATTTATTTAGTAGAATTGAAGCATGATGACGTTTTACTCTCGTCACTATACCATAATAGTTCACAGAATTCTTTCATATTCAAATTTTTGATCCGGTCGAGAATAATGAAACGATAGTCATAATTAGTGAACAAAAGCAATGTGGAAAGGATTCTGGTCTAGACACGGGGGTAAAACGTCATCACGCTTCAGGCTTATTGACGACTCTCTTTTTATCATAAATAAAAACGGTTTTTCATAACAATTTTATTTTCAAAATGACATCAATAAAAAGGGATCGTTAGGATTCAACGAATTAACAGCCTGTGGAGAGAATTGAACTCTCGACCCCTGGTTTACTAGACCAGTGCTCTAACCACTGAGCTACAGAGGCCTCAGATATTTTTAAAGAATCGTATTTTCTATTTTTATATTTTGTACTTCTGAAGCAAGGGGAAATTGGATCAAATCGAAATGAATGTGCTCTAAATCATATTATATTAAGCTTGTGGTGTTCAACTGAGTTTCAATCGTCTTGCTGTAAAGCTAGATTGCCTGGATTGCGCTTTACATGCATTTGTAACTAATTTTTGTGTTTTTTTGTTGTTGTTTTTTTTGGTTTTTGTTTAGAAAGACTTGTGGAGTTAATATATTGATGTTTGAATGGTTTTCAACTCTGTCAAGGTGATCTCTGCTAGTGAGAAAGGAAGTCCATATGACGGTGTTGAGATCGCCAATGAAAAGTTTTGAGGATTTCACACATAAACAGATTTTTTCAGTAAGTCCGGCTAAAATATTCTTGCATTGTCTTGGAATTAAGCTATTTCAAAAATGGAAAAGGGAATCTATTGGTCAGATCTCCTATACAGCCCCTGGAGAGATTTGAACTCTCGACCCCTGGTTTACAAGACCAGTGCTCTAACCACTGAGCTACAGAGGCTCCTGATAGGTATATCTGATTATCGTGAGTTTTTATTCGTGTATGTTGTTTTTCTGTTGCCATAGGAATTGGAGGCCAATAGAAATGAATTTGGTGCGCAATACTTGTTGGTCAGCAGCTCTTTAGATAGGAAATATATCTTTACAAAAAGTACAAAATACAAAAATATCAACTGAACCAAGTGAGAAATGCAGGCAGAAATTGAGAAGAAAGAGTCACAATCTATTTTCGCAATGCCAGTATTCGATCACTGATTTTAATATTTGCATGTAATTTTCCCCTGGTGTATCAAAACAACCACACATCGTTATCTAGGTTGGCCTATTTTAAAGCTTTTGTATGGTGAAATGCTCTTCATAGCAGATTTCTTAAGTACATACTATTGCGCTCAACAAATTGAAAAAAAAAAAAAAACATGAATGATTCTCTAATTCTTGTTTGATAAATAATGGAGGTTTTCTTTTTGATCATAATCATGCAAAAAACGTGTCTTTTTGATTTACAAATTTTGTATTCAAACTTGCACCTAAAAAGCCTCTGGAGAGATTTGAACTCTCGACCCCTGGTTTACAAGACCAGTGCTCTAACCACTGAGCTACAGAGGCTTACTACAGAGTAGTGCTTGAGTACAATTCCGGTTTTATTCGTATATTTTCTATTTTGTTGCCATGTCAATTGGAACCAACTCCAAATGAATGTAGTGTGCAATACGTACTAGACTTAGACTAACACCAAGAGAGTATGAGATAAGAGAGCTTATCCCCTTATTGGTCTTTACACTCATCAGGGGACCTTTTCATTCTATTTTTAAACTGAGTTCATTTCGGGAAAGGAACGCGATTGGCCAGATTTCAGGGAGGCGTGGTCGCATCGTTAAAACATCCCAAGAAAAATAGCACGACGAGTGGACCGGGGATAAGCTCTCTTATCTCATATTCTCTTGCTCACACGTACTAATACCTTTTCCCGAGCATGGTTAGGCCTGGGTCTCCAGCTTTTTAAAAATTTCAAAATCTACCCTATTTCTCGCAGAACCAAATAAAACATATCAATCACATACAGCATTTAAAGGCCTGCGCCTCCGGAGCCATCAGCAAAAACCTTAAAATTTCAATATTTTCCTTATTTCTAGTTGAGAACTATTCGAGGAATATTTAGAGACCACTTTCCAGAGCTGTTCTAATGACACACTTTTCGTTTGCTTTGTTAATTGTTGTATTCGGCCCAGTTTAAATTGAAAATTGAATGAGTTCTAAAAATGTGACAAATCTCTTAGTGACCGGCAAAACACAGCAAAAGACCTTGAAACTCGCTGATATCCCGAGGCAGTTCCGGAAATTACTAAATTGGGTGAAGGGGGGGTGGGGGGGGGGGGGGGGGGTTGGAGGATCAATGGATCATAAGTAGTTATGGATCCATCGAGTTATGGATGCACTTGGGAGGTTGCTAAGCACTCAAAAAAGCTAGAGTCGCACTCCGCTACGCGTCGTGCAGCTCATGTATGCATTATTTTATAAGTTAAGTTATTTCAAAACGAAAAAATTTAGTTACATTTTATAACCCCTGAAGAGATTTGAACTCTCGACCCCTGGTTTACAAGACCAGTGCTCTAACCACTGAGCTACATAGGCATTAGATGATCTAATTTATTCATCGTAATAGTTAATTTGGATATTTTGCATTTCTGTTTACATATGTGAATACCATACTGTTATGAATAAATCGACACATACTTTGTACGATACAATACGATACGATACGATTGGCTTTATTTAAAGAGGGTACGTATTTACAAATAAATGTACTCTCCCATACGGCACTAACAAAAATTACAAAGACAGATACAAAAAAGAGAGAAATAGCTAGTTACTAAAATTTGCTTGAACTAAAATATCAATAAATTTTCGAAACATCATTAGTATCATCGGTGTATTTTAAATACGATAATTTTTTTTTCTGTATAATGAAAGAAAAGTATCTTAAAAAAAGAATTACCAAATAATAAGCAGGAGGAGATAAAGAAATCCCTTAAGGTCTGAGATCACATCTCTAGCCTAGTGTCTTTTCAATATTACTCTCCTAAAAGTAACTAAAAAAGTGATAGGCTTAAAGTGGTTATAGCCCTTTGAATGAAATTTATGTAGTTAATTCTACTCACTGTCAGCTTTCGAATGAGGTATATCTTAAGGGTATTTGATTAAATACGACCAAGTTTTTCGATGCCAAAGTTAGCAATTTTTTTGCATTTTTAACATGGTCGTGCGAATGACGGAAACGACGGTTAAGCAAGTACAGACCATGCGCATTGAGCGATATCCGGTTTACTTATCTTCCGGTTTTCATATATCTAGAGACGGGGGTAAAACGTCATCACCCCTTAGGCTGAAAAAGAGCGGAGAGGCTGAACCTATGAACATTTTCTTGTAGATAGACAAATGCACAGGAAGAAACAAGTCGAATTGTTTTGCTTATATGTTGTCGTGTCCTGCAAAAAGATAAGATAATTAACTTTTATATTTTTACAAAGAAGACCTCGACATGGTCTGCATCAACAGGTACTTGACCAGTGTAGAACAAGCACTTTTTGCCATATGCACAGCCGGGGGGAGGCTGGTAATATGTTGGCTCGGGGGATGTTGAATAGTGGTAAATATCAATCTTTCGACCTCCGATTGTCAGATCAGGGCCACCGAAACTTGGACCATAGTGTGCGAAACCATAAACAGCCTTATCGTATTTATCTGGACTGATACTGAACTTCATGGGCTGAGTTCCCCTGGCGTTCCTTAGCGAGTAGATAAAAGTCTTGTAAGAATACGAAAACTCTTTTCTTGCTATAAAAAAACATATATCCGCTGATCAGTTGAGTAATTTCGATTTTAAATACATTCAAGCAAGCAAGCAAGCAAGCAAGCAAGCAAGCAAGCAAGCAAGCAAGCAAGCAAGCAAGCAAGCAAGCAAGCAAGCAAGCAAGCAAGCAAGCAAGCAAGCAAGCAAGCAAGCAAGCAAGCAAGCAAGCAAGCAAGCAAGCAAGCAAGCAAGCAAGCAAGCAAGCAAGCAAGCAAGCAAGCAAGCAAGCAAGCAAGCAAGCAAGCAAGTAATAGATAAAGATAGAGTACAAGTCAAGTAGGATTTCTGCAGTTCTACTTACTATGCCAAGAAACATCTGTATATCCCCCAAAGATATACGAACCAAAACGAGCAATGGTCACTGTGGGGCCCTTGCCGTCACATTGTGGATGAAAAGTTGCTTCGGTGTCCGTTCCATCAATAGAGGAATCCCAGCACACGACCCATTGACTCTCACGTTGATAAGGTTCTAGATATCCCAACAAGTCTTTGAGATAATTGTTACTGCCGTAGTTTGTCATTATCGATGATTTCTCAAGTCCACCTACAATAGAAAAAATGGGCTGTATGTTATGATGACGTCCATCGCATCGACCAAGAGAAAACGAGGTACGGGGAGGAATTGTTTGTATATTGAGCTTTATCGATCAAATTCATGAATACTTCATGAACCTAGAACAAAAGGAAATCACTACCGTGAATGAATCTTTAAATCTGATACAGAATTCGTCCTGATTTGCATAAAGTTTAGTTTCAAATATCTCGGCAAAATTAATCTAATTTCAAAATCAAAATTTAAATCTAAAATAGTACCTGTATAATTTAGACGTCATTTGATAAGTAATACACAATAAACATTCTATCCATAAACTTATTAATTATTCATAAGCCATCTTGGATTCACAAGATGTAGATTGCGTTCGACTTTAAAACCGTGGAAACCTCACTCATGAGTCATTGAAAAGATTTTCAAAACACGCATTCCATTACAACAAAGACGAAGTGTGTCAATTTTCAAATCTAAAGATGACTTTCACGGGCGGAAATCATACTCATATAAAATACACCAATTTTAAAAACCTTGTCTGGGAAAATAAGGGAATACCGTGATCCGGATGAAGAGTTCACGACCGAAAAGTACTGTGGGCTACCAATAATGATAAGCAATAAACAGTAATTTTATTCAAATCAGCGTCATTTCCTCAAGTTGAAGATCTCTGATGGACGATAAAATGGTATGTGTATCTTCTGTAGCTATTCATATAAAAAGAACATTACCCATAATCCTTTTCAGTCGTGTAATCTACATGCGCAATCCAGAATCCGTCATTCTCATCGACAATGTTTTTTTGAAATAATAATATAATAATAATATATCTATTGGGTTGAAATAATCCATGCGCAGTAGATAAGTTGTAAGTCGTAAAAAAGGCCTTAAAGGTGGAAAATGCGCAATAGCCTATCAAGTTGAACCACAAAAAAAAAAAAAAAAAAAAAAAAAAAAAAAAAAAAAACATCAATCATAGTTATTATTTTGAATATCTCACCAGTGCAGAAAGATTCAATCTTGGTAAGTCCTGCTTTGCAAGTGCAGATGAAAGATCCAACATTATTCACACAGTTGGCGTTCGGGCCACAGCTGTGTGTATTGGTAGCACACTCATCTATGTCTACAAAATAGACAAATAATATGTTATTTAAGGTATTTCTAGTCCGATGTGGGAAGTCCGCTGAAGTGTAGAGCAACGGTGAGCTTCCCAAAGCAACATTTGTCTCTATCAGATAAGTTGAACACCGTAAATATGTACGCATAGAATGGACACAGTAAAGTAGTAATATAAAAAGGTCAAATAATAAAAATGTTGGTCATGGTAGTACAAAGAATCACCCCCGGCTAAAACAGCGAAAGTTTTGGTAAACCCAGACGCCGTAAAATGTACATATCTTTTATCGCTCTTCTACATAGAACTGTTCCCTCCGGAATTTGCAATTGTCTAATGATTAAGCCAACAAATTAAAAAAGCCCAATACAACTACCAATAAGTACGGAAGCAGAAGCCTGAATAGCTCTATCCACCGGATACTGAATTCTACAGAAATTCTATGGGGTGGATAACTTTATTCAGGTTTCGTTCAAGTGAGCTATAGCACTGTTTTCAAGAGTATCTGTTACTGTCGTTCGTTGGGTTCCTTTGTAACTTTCATATTTTGAGTTTCCTTCTAAACAAAAATGGCTGCCGGTTTAATAGAGTTGTTCACTGCAATCTTTGGACGTTTTTATTGATTTATTCCGAGATTTGTGACCGTTGGTAATAGCTAGAAAATCACCATCCCTCTGTCATTACCAAATAAGGTAAGATTGCCAAATATGGTTATACATGTTAACGACAGTTTTTTTAAGAGAATTGTTTGATAGGGTAAAAATCATCATTTTGATATTTTGGTTTTTATATTTAATTGCGGAACACTTCCCACACACTGCAAGATTTCTAGTTTCGCCCCTGCAAATCATATCATACCTGTACAAACTGATCCATGTCTTTTGTATCCTTGATTACATTCACAGACGAAAGACCCTAATGTATTCGTGCAAAAGCCATTCGGGTCAGAACCACAATTGTGTGCACCAGTACCACACTCATCGACATCTAAAAACAAAATAATATTGCTTATAAAATACTGTTTTTTTGTTTATTTTAAGGACGTTTTTTAAAAAAACATGATCTTTTTCTTTACTGTAAGTCATTTTCTCTCGACGAACCGTGCATGTTTGATGGCGATCGGAGCACACGTTAACTGAAATTGTGTTAAAGCATTGATCAAGTTATACATTAGTTGACGTCTTTAAACAACTATCTGTTATACCTGTACAAACTAATCCATCTCTATTATAACCTTGGTTGCATTCACAGCTGAAAGATCCTTCGATATTCTTACAAAAACCATTGGGATCAGAACCACAAGTGTGTGCATTGGTAACGCACTCATCAACATCTGCAAACAAAATATTGCTTACATTTAATAATGCAATTATCACGTAATGTGCTGCTATTCATGGAATAACATTTCTATCACATTCAAATTTTAAATTAATGTGGAGGTTGATAAAATAATTTGCTTTATTACACGACTTTTACGTCATTTTACCATAAAGCTATTCTTGAAACTGCCCTGGCAGTGAAAAACGAAGAGACCAACATGGTTGCCACTCCTGTCTTAGCAGCAAATTAACGAAGAGAGCGACAGTGTGCTCGATCTGACAAAGTTTAATAAGAAATCTGCTAGAGATAATTGCATGTTGTTGATTCGTGACTGGATATATAAGGTAACTCTTTTTTGCTGTTATTAGTATATTCGGTATTGAGTTGAATGTAAGAAAATTTAATCTATTAAAATACCTTGCAAAATGTTTGTAAAAATAAAATCCATATTGTTGTAAAACATAAACTCAGTTTTTGCGTGAATTACATTTTTTTATTATTGTTAACCTTGTTATGTCCAATACACACGATCTGTAACAGATCGACAAAGTATATTGTCAATCGGACAAACAAGAAGTCAGGTTGTTAAACGCAAATGATATATTCAAGTATACCCCTCTTAGATCGGACAACATTTTGAAGGGTGCTTTAAAATCAAGAGATGCACATTCACAGTTACACACTTCAAAATATTTCACTTTTTTTGCTAAAAAGGCCTCTTAAAAATGTTGTCCGATCGTCACAAACGGACAAATAATGAGATTCAAATATATTCTGATGTCACTAGGTACATGACGTCATAGCTGCCTGTATGAACCCTGAAAAAATGTTGTCCGATCGTCACAAACGGACAAATAATTAGATGCAAATATATTCTGATGTCACTAGGTACATGACGTAATAGCTGCCTGTATGAACCCTTAAAAAATGTTGTCCGATCGTCACAAACGGACAAATAATGAGATGCAAAGATATTCTGATGTCATTAGTTGGGTGACGTCAAAGCTGCCTGTATGAACCCTTAAAAAATGTTGTCCGATCGTCACAAACGGACAAATAATGAGATACAAAGATATTCTGATGTCATTAGTTGGGTGACGTCAAAGCTGCCTGTATGAACCCTTAAAAAATGTTGTCCGATCGTCACAAACGGACAAATAATGAGATGCAAAGATATTCTGATGTCATTAGTTGGGTGACGTCATAGCTGCCTGTATGAACCCCTTAAAAATGTTGTCCGATCGTCACAAACGGACAAATAATGAGATGCAAAGATATTCCGATGTCATTAGTTGGGTGACGTCATAGCTGCCTGTATGAACCAAAAACTTGCTTTGGAGAGATTTTTTTGGTTTAACTCTATTGCTGTTTTGAATTTTCTGATGGTAATTATCGAAAATTCCGCCTAGTTTTGGTAGTGCGGATCGAAATGTAATGTAATGGTATCCTATAATTCTTCCATCTAACTCAACATGTTTTTTAACTAAATGAGTTAAAACAGTTATCATTTTACGGTATCTTTAAGAACAAATCTATAGACTATCAAATAAAGTTCACTTTGAACTGTTAAAATCAGACTAACTGTGATATTGCAAAACAATAGCAACACAATAGCTGTAATCTTACACCCGATAGTCTTCCGGTTAGCCTAAACCAATTATCCGTATAACAATAGCGTCAATGTACCGTCACAGACCTATAGTCAAAGATCGGATTTAAAATCCGGCTACTTGATTGGTTCATTTAATTATCCAATAAATATTATTACTGGGCTACCTGTACCACAGGTACCCAGTCTAAAGTTGGGATTGTTTTTTTTTTTTTTTTTTTTTTTCCTGTCGCCTCGCGAAATGGCCAAAGTTGCGCAATCGACCACGTGTATTGACCAATCAGATGTATTAGAGATATATGAAGCAACCTAGTGTTAAAATGAGCCGCCATTATGAACTGCTCGGTAAAGCAGAAATACAGCCATGAAAAAGAAAGTAACAAGACTTATAACGTTAGCTACAACTTCTTTTCGTGAGGAAGGCGTAACAGTTACAAAAAAACAAAGAAATTGCTAAGTTTTTTCATTGAAAATCACATGTAGGATATTCGTGCAAATCAGCCGTTCCGATCAAAGACGTACTTAGAGAATTGACCGAATGACATGACAGCGAAAACTATCAACTTTTGGTGTACAAATCAACAAAACAGTTGCTTCATATTCAGCTTGGTTGAAACTTGATGAGTTTTTCAGGATAATGTCATCGAACATTTTGCTGTTTATGATGTTTTGAACAAGTTTGGTGTGACGTACCGCCTGCACTCAAGATTGTTTACTTCGGAACTGCTAAGCTACATTTGTGGTTAAAATACCATTCCAGACTGTTTGTTCTCCTCTTGATTATTTTAGATGCACAAAAGATATGGTTAAAAGGAAGAAATTAATATTTGTGTGATTGTTTATGTATTTATAATTTCAAAAGCCAAGTTTCAAAGACACAATTTACAGGACAATAGCGCCGGCCGGACGATCGTGTTTCCCCAGTTAACAACGATAAAGCAAAATAATGGAAATATTTAAAGAAGAAGGTTAAAATTACGCACAAACTTTAATGGAAGATTCTACAATTATTTGTAAGTAAACTATTAAATTTTGTTCTCACTAAGTAGTTGAAATTGTTTGTAAATTCCGTGTTTGTAGAAATCATTGCAAAATAAATTGAGTTGTAATTGAACCTTGTTTTTTTTTGTGGTGATCTTCGTACCTTATTTTGCCTTTTGTACAAAAAAATAACCTAATATAATGGGGATTGTATAATGTATATAGTAATTTTCCCGAATTTCTGTAATAAATTACGAATTTTTTGGTGCTCGAGAGGGCCAAATAGACAAAGTGAAACAAAGCCCACTCATGGAAATGGATGCTTTTGAAAATGATCTTAATTTTGATATTGTAAGAATCTTTAAACGTTTTGCTAAAGTTTGTTATTGTTATTGTTATTGTTATTCAAATAGTGCAATATTCCATATCTAATACAATATGACACTTCACTTGTGATGTGGAAACAAATGTTGGTTTTTGCATCTTGCTTATAAGGGTTATACTATCAAAATTTAAAATGTCAGTAAAGGTGTCCCATATCTTCAGTCTCATCTATACAGGTTTTCAAATGTTTCTATAATGACTGTTTTAGGGTTTACTTGGTCATAATGTTGAAAATACTCATTTTCGAAACCATGATCGAAGGTTTGGTATAAGGAGCATGTCAGAAATTAGCAGGGGGAGTGTCTCAAAAAAAGACCCTTACTATGTTTCCACCCCCTCCCCCCTTGCTAATTTCTGACTGAGTCCCTAATTTATATGCTGTATTGTAAAATGTATCATAATTTTTGAGAAAGACATTACACTTGTAACAAAGATGTTGTATCTGGCCTATACCAACTGACTACCCCAGGTAACCACTGACTACACCAGGTAGCCCAGTAATCCTGGATTCCAGGGTCTAGTTACATTTCGATCCGCACTACCACATAAAAAGGCTGCCGTCTCAACTAACCAGTCACTTGCTCTTCTGACTTTGAGCAAGCACATACAAGCTAAAAACAACTGACAAAGAATACTGAGGAGTATTCGAAACCGGTCTTGTACCTATTATTTATTTTGTTGTACCTATAGCTTAGCAAAACTGTTCTCTCAGTAAGAACAGCATGACAACTAGCCGAGACTATATACTCGTAGCTCTACTAGCAGAATTAGTTAACAGCCACTGATTCTCTTTCCAATAGCAATAAAAACAAACGTAGTTTTTTCAACTACTAAGCACTAAAGGTATTGCTAAAATACAAGAGTCGTATATTAGAGATACCACTGATCTTTGCATTGAAAAACCTAAAACGGTATTTGAACAATCACTGACTCTCATACCAATAGCAATATAAACAAACTAAACGTAGTTTTTTAAACTACTAAGCTTTTAACCTATTGCCAAAATACAACAGTCGTACTTTACTAAAGATACCACTGATCCTTGCATTGAAAACCCAAAAAGTCTCTAAACTAAATACTGTGGCAGCTAATTTCTAAATAACGAGTATTATCGCGGATCTTCATAGACCATCCTACATATGTCTTACAGAACGTAAAACCATAGTTAATAACTATGGTAAAACTCGCTTAAAGACTTTTTAGTCATAGCAAAAACGTTACTAAAAACAAGACACTTTAACACAACAGGTCTAGATCTTTTATTGGATAAACCGTACAACATAACTTGATAACATTTTCCGAAGAATTATAGTTTGTGTGGCTCCGAATATATTTATAAATTTATTGCTTTATTATGTGTAGGTGCGAGTTACAATAACCAGTGATTTGGAAACGACAAATGTTGATATTGAGCGCTTTGGTAACGATAAATTTATTGCTTTGATGAGTACAGACAGTTACAATAACCAGTGATTTGGAAACGACAAATGTTTATGTTGAGCGCTTTGGTATCGATAAATTTATTGCTTTGATGAGTACAGCCAGTTACAATAACCAGTGATTTGGAAACGACAAATGTTGATGTTGAGCGCTTTGGTATCGAGAAATTTATCGCTTTGATATGAGTAGTACAGCGAGTTACAATAACCAGTGATTTGGAAACGACAAATGTTGATATTGAGCGCTTTGGTAACGTTAAATTTATTGCTTTGATATGAGAAGTACAGCGAATTACAATAACCAGTGATTTGGAAACGAGAAATGTTGATATTGAGCGCTTTGGTAACGATAAATTTATTGCTTTGGTATGAGTAGTACAGCGAGTTACAATAACCAGTGATTTGGAAACGACAAATGTTGATGTTGAGCGCTTTGATAACGATAAATTTATTGCTTTGATGAGTACAGCCAGTTACAATAACCAGTGATTTGGAAACGACAAATGTTGATGTTGAGCGCTTTGGTATCGATAAATTTATTGCTTTGATATGAGAAGTACAGGGAGTTACAATAACCAGTGATTTGGAAACGACAAATGTTGATGTTGAGCGCTTTGGTATCGATAAATTTATTGCTTTGATATGAGAAGTACAGCGAGTTACAATAACCAGTGATTTGGAAACGAGAAATGTTGATATTGAGCGCTTTGGTAACGAGAAATTTATTGCTTTGATATGTGTAGGTGCGAGTTACAATAACCAGTGATTTGGAAACGACAAATGTTGATGTTGAGCGCTTTGGTATCGATAAATTTATTTGATGTTGAGCGCTTCGATGAAATAGTACAGCGAGTCCTCAATTATACAGTAATTTGGAAACGAGAAATTTTATAGTGTTGGATATGGCTTTTTGTAAACGATAAATGTTGGTATTGAGAATGTCGAAAATTTGAATAAATTAACATGTAATTTGACCGGTTGTGACGATCGGACAACATTTGGATGGGTCCCTCGACTATCAAAATATTAGGAGGAGGGGAGGGGAGGTAAAGCGTAATTTATTTTTAACAAAATGCTTTGGGTGGGAGGGTAAAAGGTGATAGAACTAAAACTCTTCTAAGTGGGGAAGACTTAATAGCTATTATTGTATTTCACGACTTGACATCCGGTCTGTCAGATTGTCACATCTCCTTGTCCATCCGTAACAGATAGGGAGTATTGGACATGACTGACTTTCACTGTCAAGTTGTTGATTTTTTTCCTTTTCATTCTTATTTTTAAAATGCGTAAATATGCTTTATGGAGTCCATATATGCGATGTTTCCAAATGTACAGTTTGATATGTGTTTGTCAGTAACTGGACATATGGGATATATTGGCCTTATTTTTATGGGCTATATTCAAAGAAATTCCCAAAACCGGGAAGGGAATAAGGGATAAGAATTACATCCAGGCAGTAGGTTTACATGATAATCGAAAACAAATAAATAAAATGACTTTCCTTCCTTTCCAACTTTGTTTTATTTTGTCTTGTTTTTTTGTTTCTTGTTTTTCTTCTTCAGTTTTTTAAGAAAACTCCGTTCTTGGGCACGAGTAAACCCTGAATTCAGGATCTAGTTATTTCTTAAGCAATAATGTGTCAAAATGTACAAAATAACTTCTTCACATAATTATAATAAACTGTGTAACTATATAATATGTGCTGCTTTCTATTTAAAACAAGAAAACTGAAAACTTGATATGTGTCAATGACATTGTTATTCAAACTTTTTATACAGATATTCTTGAAATGGTTGTCCAGTTGAAGTACTGATTTAGCAAATAACAATGTCATTTCAGTTTTCGTTGCATTGCACGTGGGAATGTACGCTTTGATGCACAAAGGAAAGCTCAATCAACTGATTATCGCGTTTACGTTTATAATAAGCTGATCAAACTTGCCTTTGTCTTAGTGCATAAAAGCGTACATTCCCGCGTGCAATTCTTATTAGCATTTTTTTTAGAATTCATTAGCATAAGATAGATTGTTATGTGAAAACGCTCTAAAATGTGCAAAATAACATAACATGTAACCATATAATATGCGCAGTTTTGTATCGTTGAAATGTGTGTGTTAAGTCTAACCTTAAAACAAGAAAACTTAAGAGTTCAGATATGCAAATTAACATTGTTACTCGCTAAACTAGCGCTTCTTCTCAGAAGGTGAAAATGCTGCGATTTCATAAGTAATGCAAGTGTGATATAAATTAGGACTCAAAAATGGCCTCTTTGTACTTTTATTGAACATACAAACATGCTCTCACGACTACTCAACGTCACACAACTGACAACGTGGTCCCATCGTCCTTTGCGGTGCTTCATTAACATAATTATGTCACATCTCCCCTCACTCAAATACAATATATACTGGTTACTGTCAAAATATAAACATGGTTTACAACGACGAATTAACTTTCATGATCAAGTTCTACTAAACGTCCTCATATTCAAAAAGTTTAACTAAAAGTCTGTCACATAGTCCTTTAAATATTGTGGTGGCCGTAAAACTCGACCAGATCTTGTGGTAGTTGGGTCTTGCTGAGGTAACTCTTCCTCTTCTTCATGACTGTCCTCCTCTTCACTATCATCCAACTCATCTTCGCTGTCCTCTGCCTCATTGTCCTCTGACTCCTTTGGGCTGCCTTCAATGTCATCATCATCTGGGCTGTCATCTGCTTCTGTATGATTAATTCCAGGTTGGTTCTGGACTTCCGGTTCTGGAAGATCTGTTGGCTGTGGAACTGGATCTTCAGTGAAGGCAAGCTTTACTCTGTTATGATGTACCCAGGTGTGTCCTGATGGCTGTCGTATAGCAATATTAACTCCACGTACGTCTGTGACCTCATATGGTCCTGTCCACTTTACACTAAGTTTATTTGTCACTCCTTTCTTTGAACAAGATTTGGGAATACTCTTAAGGTGTACCCAATCACCTTTTAGATAGGCTGTAGGATTATCTCGCCTATCATAATTCTTCTTCTGTCTTGCTTGTGCTTTACGCAAGTTTTTATCTGCACTGTCTAGCCTGCTGTTCAATTGTGTTAACAGTTCAGCTCTGTTGTTCTTTGCAAATGGCGTACTGTGAAGTCCTAGACGCACTAGATCAATGCTACGAGCAGCTCGGCCAAAAGCTAACTCATAAGGAATTTCCTTGGTAGAGGCTTGCGTCGATGTATTCAATGCGAAAGCGTCTGCTGCTACAAACATGTCCCAACTGCGCTGATTGCTTCTACATTGAGTAGCTAACATCGTCTTGAAGGTGCTCATTTGACGCTCACACAAGCCATTACATTCAGGATGGTATGCTGTGGTTCTCCTCTTATCTATTTCTAACAAGTCGCAAACTTCATGCATCAACTTAGACTCATAGTTACGTCCTTGATCTGTCAAAATTGTAGCTGGAACCCCGTATACTAGAATCCAATTCTCTAATAGTATCTTAGCGACAGTATCGGCTTTTTGGTTTGGCATTGGAATTGCCTGCACATATCTAGTTTTAAAGTCAATAACAACCAAAATATACTTGTTACCTTGTAATGTTTCTGGTAGTGGACCAGTTATGTCGGTTGCTATCATTTCAAATGGTTCCAATGCAGATGTATCAATGGGCTGTAAAGGTGCTCTTGCTGTTTTTATTGGACTCTTTACCTTTGCACATGGTTGACACTGCTGGCAATACTTTACTATGTCATCGTGCATTTTTGGCCAATAATACTTCTGTTGGATTCGTCTGTATACCTTGTTTATACCGAGGTGGCCTTGGTCGTCATGGTTCCACTGAATTATCTTATGCTGTAAGTGTTGTGGTATGACAACTTGTGTGCTCTCACCAACAACTCTATATAGAACACCGTCTAGGACTTGAAGATGGGGCATTTGCTGCCACATACCTTGAAACCATGGAGATCTAGAGTTAACATCATCCTTGTTCAAAGTAACCCCGCTGACCTTTCTTTCTGCAATTTCTCTTAAGTCTTGGTCTTTACTTTGCCATTCTTTCACTTCATCCTTGGATCCAATCAATATTGCGGACACGCTGTCTCCATTGAATGCTCGTGACAAAGCATCAGCATTAAGGTGTTGCTTGCCTGGTCTGAAAATAATTTCATAGTCAAGTGTCTCTAGTTTGTCTAACCATCTAGCTCGACGATGTGTAGGGTCTGGCATCTTCTTTAATTGAGCTAACGGGTTGTGATCTACGCGAAATGTAACATGCTGTCCATATATATAAGGTCTGAACTTGGTTGCTGCAAAAACCATTGCTAATGCTTCTCTATCTGTGATTCCATACCTCTGTTCTGCTTTAGTTAATGCTCTGCTTCCATACTCTACAACTCGTTCCATACCGTCTGAATCTACTTGAGATAGGACTGCTCCTACACCAGTGGCTGATGCATCTGAGTCAATGATGAATGGTTGTTTGAAGTTCGGTAGAGCTAGTAATGGTGGCGAGGTTAGTAACTTCTTCGTCTGGGAAAAGGCTGCCTCATGAGAGTCTGTCCATGTAAACTTTGTATCACTAGAATTTGCAAGGTCCCATAGTGGTTGTGCTTTCTGAGCAAGCCCTGGTGCAAATCGGCGGTAGTAATTGATAAGTCCTAGGTATGCTCGTACCTCTTTCTTTGTATGGGGTGTTGGAAACTCAAGGATAGATTTAACTTTGTCTTCAGAAGGTCTGATTCCTTCATGCGAGATGTGGTGTCCCAACCACTTGACTTCTGTCTGTAGAAATGTGCACTTATCTGGATGAACCTTGAGGTTATGTCGCTCAAGTTGCTTCAAAATCCTGATCAGTCTGTCTAAGGCTTCTTCAAATGATGATCCCCAGCTGATAATGTCATCAATGTAAGCATAACACTCAACCCCTATGACTGGAGCGAGTACCATTACCATCAATCTTTGAAATACTGCAGGGCTGTTGCACAAACCCATGGGTAAAACATTAAAATGCATTAGTCTTTGGCCAGTTGTAAAGGCTGTCTTTTCTTTGTCCTCATCACTCAAGGGAACTTGATAGAATCCGCTTCTTAGGTCTAGAGTTGAGAAGTATTTTGCTCCTTGCAGGGACTGGAGTACCTCTTCAAGGACTGGAAGTGGATGTGCATCTTTAGTTGTGACTGCATTCAATCGTCGATAGTCAATGCATAGCCTTGGAGACCCATCTTTCTTTCGACAGAGAACTACTGGGGCTGACCAAGGGGAAGAACTGGGCTCTACAATACCTGCTTCTTGCATCTTGTCTACTTCTCTCTCTATGATTTCTCTCTCTGCAGGGGAATAGCGGTAACTTCTTGATTTGACTGGGGCTGCTAATCCTGTATCGATGTGATGTTTAACTCCACTAGCTTTACCGAGGTCTAATTGTGATTGTGAAAATAGGTGTTCATAGTTCCTTATTACATCTCTAACTTGAACTGCCTGATCCTCGGTAAGATGACTCATGTCCAATGATTCAATCCATGCTTTACTATCCGCTCTATCCCTACTCTGCGAAACTGCATTAGCGTCAAAGCTAGTGTCTACTGCGGTTACTTGTGCTATGATCTGTCCTTTCTCTAATAAAATGGCTTCACTGTTCATGTTAGCTATCCTGACTGGTACGACCCCTTCGCTGTTTATGTTCACTAATGCATGTGCTACGAGGAATTCTGGAACTTCTAAACTCTCTCTGACTGGTTCGCACATTGCTACACAAGACTTCTTTTTCTCTTTGGGCACTGAGTTTAAATGTGTGTTCAAGATTACTTCCGAGTTTGGAGGTATTTCAGTTGCTTCAAACAAACAAAGCTTATTTATAGATTCAATGGACTCCACACCATAGCTGAATAACAGATTAGATTGGTTTTCTCCCAGAAGTAAATTACTGTTGGGCAAATCGATCACTACCACATTTTCTTTCAGAAAATCCACTCCTAGAATCATGTCAGAAGTAATTCCTGCTACATAGAACCTTTGTTTATAAAATTGGTGTCCGATTTTGACGTTCAGCTCAACTTCCTGACTTAGTAATAGTCGTCCTCCTCCTGCGGTGTTGGCAGAGCGAGAACATGGTTTTCTGTTTACATCTCTAGCAATGGTGTGAAGGGTTTTCGGGTTGACGAGCGAGATTGTGCTTCCTGTGTCTACCAGTGCTTGTATTGGGTGATTATTAACTAAAACGTCTACTAGTGTGCTTGTGCCTTGTATTGCAGAACAACCTGGTCGACCTTGGGGTGTTGGTGGTGTTGTGGTGTGCGACTGGACAGGTGTTGTGGAGCTCAATTGGGCAGGTGTTGCGGTGTTAGAATGGGCCTGGCTCCCCTCTCTTTTGTTATTTCTACACTGTGATTTATAATGCCCTGTTTTTCCACAAGAGTAACACGTGATATCCTTTTTGCACTCCCTGGCCCTATGGCCCTGTTTGCCACATTTAAAACACTCGATATTTTTATTCTGTTGAGGTGTACGTGTTATTGTATGTGTGTTAACTGCTTCTACTACTGCTGCCTTGACTTCTACTTCTACTTGACGTGACGCTTCAATTCTTTTAGCTATTGCTAACGCTGCTGTTAGTGTTAAAGTATTAAGTCTGCCTACTGCAGCACTAAGATCCCCAAGTCCCTCGATGAACTTGTCCCCCGAAATTTCTTCGATCATTTCAACTGATAGTTTGGGGTATGCTTTTCTACACAAATCTTTTAAAGCGAAAGCAAACACGTCTAACGACTCACCAGCTTTCCTGACTCTTGTGCGAAATAGAGCTCGGTGGAGCTGACGTTCTTCCGGTGGCGCCAAGACTTTCTCCAACGCTTCTTTTAACTTCTCGTAGTCATTTTTTACTTCGTCTGCTTGCTCGACGTAGGCTATGAATGCCGTGCCCGGTAATCTCGTGGCAAAGACTGCTGCTGCTTGCTCCTTATCCCATTTGTTTGCTTTCACTACGGCGTCAAACCTTGCTATGAAAACACTGAACGGTTCGTCGTCTGGTCGCCATATTGACGGAGCTGGCACTACATTGTGTGACATTTTTGGTTGTTCTTCTTCACTTTCGGCGTTCGTATCTGACATAGGAACTCTTTAAACTCTTCTGTTTCACTTTGTTAACTTCTGACACCAGTTGTGATATAAATTAGGACTCAAAATGGCTTCTTTGTACTTTTATTGAACATACAAACATGCTCTCACGACTACTCAACGTCACACAACTGACAACGTGGTCCCATCGTCCTTTGCGGTGCTTCATTAACATAATTATGTCACACAAGGATAAAGGGTAGCAAAAGAAAATGTCAGGTATTTTTTAGATTTAATAATTTTTTTATTACAAAACAACAACTTAATTATAATATATAAAATCTATAAACTTGAAACAGTAATTATAATAAAAATATATTCATTAAAAATATAATAAAGGACTGTTGACCCAGATCGATAGGTTAGTTATGTTTTGCATTTGTTGTCACGACTGTTATAATCGTTGGAAAATGGACTTGATCAGGAAAATAGCCCAAAGAAATAGTTTCCTCATCGGGTATAGAGCGATCTTCAAAAGCTTTGAGATAGATAGCATCCCCTTCGATCAGAATTTCGTCAATGGTTTGAGATTTCCACGTTAAAATATCGCTTGAATTAGCCCACAACAAAGCTGAAAGACTCATGAAAGCACACTGCCTTCCTCTGGAAATATCGCTAAAACGACTATCACCTTGATGAATACTCCCACGAGCGAAAACTACACGAAAAAAACATGATTATTCGTTGCAAAGTACCTTCTACAAAGTGCAGAAATCCAAAAGAACCACCTCGTGTTTAGATATGGCGTATGTCATTTGTTGATTACGTAGCTACTATACCGCCGTACAGCCTAAAGCTATTGACCGCTGATCAATAGGTACGCCGTAAAATTCATCCATCGGCACAAACAAACTTGAAAAAATCGACTTTTGAATCGGATATTATCGTGCGACACAGGAAACCCGCAAGGGGAGTTTTTAGTTGAAATAGTCTGCTGCTCGCTCGCTTCGCAGCAATTAGTATTTAAACTGGACAATCTTTTCAAGAATATAGCTGTAATTTGATTCTTTAAATTGTGGAAAACCTACCAGTACAAGCCTGTCCATCTTTTTTATATCCGTTTTTACATTCACATGTGAAGGACCCCACAGTATTCTTACATCGAAAGTTATTTGCGTCAGAACAATTGTGTGTATTTGTCGTGCATTCATCGATATCTGCAACAGAGATGTACACATTGTTATAATGTATAATAGTGTATATAGAATAGATAAGTTTTCTTTAGAATTGGAATGAGATATTTTTTAAACACATTTAATGAATGTATTTATTTATAAAATTTAATATAAAATTTTGACCTTTTTTATATAGAGTTTCGTCACAATTTAGTAGCAAATAAAAAAACAAACAAAAGAAAATAATAGAATTAGTGAAAAATAGCACATTTTAGTGATATTTATGTTGCACACTTTTAGTGCTTGTGCTCTATTTGCAGAGTTCATAATCTGGTTGATGAATGTCATGGCTCGTTATTCATATATGAAAAGTAACGACAACAAGCCATGTGGTATTTGCTCAAGAAATATGTACATTTAGCATGTGTAGTAGACAGATTAGTGGTTATTTATATAGTTTTGTGTGCACATTTATAGAACTCAAGTCATATATATGATTTGACAGCTATAACTAACCATACCAGTACAAACTGATTCAACTTTCTTGTATCCTTGGTTACAATCACAGCTGAAAGAACCCTCAGTATTTTTACAAAAACCATTAGGATCTGAACAATTGTGTGTATTGGTAGCGCACTCATCAATATCTGCAACATTAATATAGAAATGAATATTTTTAAATTTAACAAAATTGAGAAATAAGTAGCTGTTAAGGCATCAGAGATGCTGACTCCATCGCATGGTTATGGTTTGTACATGAAATGTAGCAATATATTTGCAAAGAGAATGAGAAACGTTTACCCACAAATCCTTTCGGCCGTGCTTTCTCCTATTTTCTCCGACGATTTTCTTGTTAAAAATATCAGTGTATATGTCGTTTTTTTCTCAGAAAGAGTGATTTCATTCAATACCAATTGCATTTCAATGTGTACCTTGCTCACAGCCATTTCCTTGAAAGCCTGGCAGACATTTACATCGGTAGGATGGATTAACGAAGACACACTCGCCTTGATTTTGGCATCTTGTTTTGTTGAATATCTCACAAGGGGTCTGTAAAAGATAAAAATATATCTGTTATATATAATGAACATATATTTTTTTATAAGATTATAATCATAATTTATTTATTAAGCGTATTTGCACGCTCATGTTTAATATGCAATTTTTACCCCGCGCTTAAGTTTGGTCATGAGCGCCTTAATCCGCGTTTTTAATGCTCCAAAACAATGCTATTTCAAGGTGATTCCGTAGAAATAAAACTGGACGTGGGAATGTCTTGAAACTTATAGTCATTTGTGAAAAACAAGGTTTTTTCTAATGAGGACTCAGCATGGATCAAGTTCACAAAATATTGCATTCTTTTTTTCGCTCGAAAATGTCGAAAATGTTGGTAATTTTATATAAAGCATTTTTCAAATGTAATTCAATAGGAATTCATGTGAAAATTGTAAAATCTCTAAACTTTAAAAGATGCACTGGAATGTGCGCAGTGCAGAGCTACGGAATTAAATCTAACCAGTCTCTAACCTTAGGTTTTTGAACATTTTGTTTGTAACATTTCCCGTTTACTTGTTTATTGTTTGTTGTGTTTATCAATATTTTACAATATAAAATTGTAGACATCCCCTCTCCCTGGATAAGTCGGCATTACAACTGATTCGTCCCCTGAGTTATTTACTGTTTATATTTTGTCATAGTTTCCAAAATTTTAATAATTAGGTCATCTGGTGGTAGAAAGGAAGAGTTTAATTGTATTGAAAAATATCAGTTGTTATTTATCGGATGTTAAAGAGCATTTCTAAGGAAGCCCAAAAAATGTCGTGACCCGCTTTATTCTATATAACAATTATAAACTTTGTGTGTGGTAAAAACGCGTCAAGCAGATTCACTTTTAGCTTTTAGGATTTTTTAGTGAAAAAAAAAACTGTTTTAATTTTAACCCGGAATTATCTCTTTTTCGGAAATCTAGATCAATAAGTGATTGCATGCACACAAGTGTACTTAAACGTAGAATATCAGAAAACCACTATGAAATGATCAAAAACCAATTAGTCAATTTTTAAATGTTCTTCTTGAGATAATTCAGAAATAGAATAGAATAACATTCAAAGTTGGTAATTAGTGGGAAAACAACAGAAGGTAGCTAATTTGAGCTCTCCTAAAGCGGACATTTCTGGAATTTTCTAGATTATAATAAAAGTTTTAAAACTAAAATGCAGCTGTATTATGCTCACTTACCCTGATGCGGAAGTGTCGAAAAACTTTGTTGACCGTCAGTTTATTGTTTTTGTTATACGCATCAGTAGAAAACACTTCGCATAAATACAGACCATTTTTCTCCGGCTTAATCTTTAGATTGCCTACTTTGCACCATTGTGAATTAACACACGATCCCAAACAGCCCATCATATCGACTACGAGAGTTGATTGCATCATAGTTGGAGCCGGTGGAATGAGTTTGTGATCGAAACGAAAATCAAATATGATGGGATCGCTTCTTGCTTCTCCTCTAATTGGCATAGAAAGCACACCAACGAATACAACAACTACACAAACGAATGTTACATAGGCATCCATCTTTGCTGCGAGATGTGAACTGCTAAAATTGTACTGAGAATAACGGAAAATCTCTTTCGTATAATGAAAATATTCAATTAGTACTAATACTGCAGCCTGATTGGCAATGCTTAACGTTACTTGTGACAAAATGCGATGCACCTAGCTGAGATGACAAAACTGAGTTGATTTACGGCGTTTCCAAAATTAATTGTTAATGACTGATATATAGTGCATTGCTCGAGCAAAGCATCTAATCAATAGCAAATTTCTAGTTTACATTAACTAAAATTTGTTTATTTTTATTTATTTTACTTTAATCTATTTGCCAAAAATTGCAGGAGAACTGACACAGGGCAAAGCCCCGGTTGCTAGTCAGTATCCTCTAAAAATTAAAATACAAAATAATAGATACAATGAAAAATAGATCAAACTTTTTACATGAGTAAACACAACAGACATAGAGAGAAAAAATATTCAAGGCTATCTTAGCGAAGACTATGGTGTCTTGTACTTAGACAGTGTGTCCTTATACATATTATGTAAATATATTATTTAGATATGTTTTGAACGGTTTTAAGTTAAGATTCTTAGAGTACGATAGCAATTCATTCCAAAGCTTGACGACTCTTGGAAAAAAAGGAATAAGTGAAGTAATTTTGTTTATGCGAGTTCATCAGGCGGTAATTATTTACATCAAAGTTACGGGTCTTGTATTTTGATGAAAGTGGAATTACATATTTGCCTAAATATATGTCCATAGATCCCGTATGAAACTTTCAGAATTGTGTTAAGTCTGTAATGTTTCTCCTCTATTCTAGAGGTAACATAGTTAGAGTGCGTGGTCGATCAGAATATGACAAGTCCTTCGGGTAGTTAAGTATAAATTTAGTAGCGCGTCTTTGTACGTTCTCGATCAATCTTTGGTGTTATACTGTATGTGGGGACCATGAACTTGAGCAATACTCTAGCTGCGGACGAACCAAGGAACAATAGAGCAGCTTTGTAGTCGAGTGATCTGACAGCTCTTGTCCGCAAACACGCTTGATCAGGCCAAGGGTTCTGTTTGCTTTGTTCGTGATATGCTCGAAACTGCAGTCATTTGTCAGCTTCCTCACTTGTTTGTTTTGCATTCTACGTAGAGTTTGATAGTTGATTTAGTTATATTCATAAATATTTGAGATACAACTTGCGCTGTGATAGGATGAGACGCGTGCTCAATACGGAAAGCACAGTGCACGCGCGCGCACATTTCTTGCCACGAATAATCCAGAAATACTGCCTAAAGCCATGATTGTATTTTATAAAAGAAAACTCGGTGGTGCCAGTGCCCTATTGAGTTATATAGCACTCGTGAATTTTAAGAGAACTCGGGAAGCGCTTCGCAGTTTACGCTTCACGCTTCTCGCAAAGCTTCTCTCCTACTCTTAAAATACCCGCGTGTTCTTCCATAGAGCAAGTCGCCTCATTTTTTATTTCTTCATTTCAAATTGAAATCATTAATCAACTTAATATTTTAAATGAACGTTTTACAGCAATCATGATAATTACAATAGTAGAATGTATCAGGTATTTATCTAATGGATCCTTCCTCGAGTACACACCACAATACAACTTACCTTTTAATCAGTAGTCTTTAGGTTATTTCAGCAGATGCTATTGTCCAATTTCAAACCGTGAGGCATTGCGCGAATTTTCCTTACATTTTGCCAATCAACAAAAGAGTAAGTATGTTGAATGACAAGGTTCATATAATGACAACATTTGGTGTTAATAGAGTAAGATTTGAATGAGATAAAAGACGTCCAAAAGTTCAAACTATGGAAAGTAAATGGGGAACCGGACAAAACGTCCGAGTTTCATACATCTTTTTTGTAATATCTCAATCTGATTTCCTTCAATCAACACCAAACTTTAAAGTTTGAAGTTTTTATTCATAGTAGTGACTCTTTTGTTGATTGACGTAATAAAAAGGGAGTACAGTAGCATGGTTACACAGTGCGAGCGTTACGCTTACGTTACGTTACGTTACGTTACGTTACGCTAATCTGCTACGATGCTATCGCCAGCCCTCGTGTCCAGGCTTTGGTGCTTCAACTGTTATTTCAGTCAAAGGGTATTTTTATTATATATTATTATATTTTATTATTATTATTATTATTATTATTATTATTATTATTTATTTTATTATTATTATTTTTTTGCAAAACCGAAAGGATGAAAAGAGTTAAAATTATGATCAATTTGATAAATCACAACTAAATTTTATGTGACTTTTGCATTGATAATATATTTTTTTGGTCTTTCGCTCTCTATATTTCTCTGTCAAAATACTTGAATACTCCTGCTCCTTTCTTTCCTGTTTTCTGTAATTTTTCCAAAGTCAGCATTTTTTCTTTTCCCCTCTTAAAATTTTTTTAATGTTCATTTTCTTTCTTTCTTATGTTAGACTAGCCCATGTAATTTGGGATCGATGACTCGTGGCGATGGGGCATCCTTCAACATCTTTTATTTTAGTACTGTTCTACGGTGGACATTGTTCCAGCTAGCTCTACGGTTATCTTGTTACATTCGACTGATGATTCAACTAACGCATTCTATCTTACAATCAACTCGCACACTAACTAAATTATCCTAAAATCTTAAAATATAAGTCCTTACAAGCTTAAGCATTTGTCACTCAAGATAGCTTAAACCTATCCCATAAATGGTATGCGTTTCACTATTAACAATAATTCGAGATTGACTTATGACAATTATAAATGTTTCATTTTTAGTAAATCTAGTAAACATCATTATAATTATATTTCATTTTAGTGAACTATTGTGACGTCACGCTACGACAGTCTATATAATCGACATCCAATTATAGTTGTGTACTTTTTCATAGTTTCTTGCTGCAAATATGACTGCAAAACATACTTAACTATTGAATTATGAAATTAATAAAATATTTAGAAATGCGTGTTCTAACACTGTATCTTTCTTTTTCAATTCTTGACATGATTTTCCCGCGTCATATAATATTTTCCTGGTTCTTTTATGGCTATCCTTTCTTACTTTATATTTTTCTTTTTGGCTTCTTTCTTTTCGTTTTTATGTTATTTTTCTTGCCTTACTTTAACTGTTATCCTCTTCTTCAAAAGTTGTGTTGACATCTAACTCTTTAAGAACAGTATTTATAATAATTACTTCTAAGTGCTGAGTGTTTTGTCGACATTTATCAAATTATGATCTCTAAACGGATGAGACGCGACGCACAACAGCGTTCACCTGCCGTAAACACAAAATAAGCTCGATTTCAAGGTTAAAAAAACCCTTTTATTACATTTTTTACTTATAGTTATGGATAAATAATCATCTTTTAGTAATTTTAGTAACCATGCTATCGATATTTTGTTCAATTTCTTCAACATTTTTTTAAATCAGTTGTAGAAGTTTACATTAAATAACAAAGTTATCATATTCAAAAAATTGTAGACTGTGGTTAGCTTACAGAAGAAAATGAAAATCCCTTTTTCGTAATTACGAGTAGAAAATAAAAAACATAAAAATACAAAAGTAAAAAAATAAAAATAGGCAAAGTGTGTTTCAATAGGATTTAGGTAGTATTTTTGGTCAAGAAGAAAACTTGATTTTCAAAACAAAACAATATCGAATAAATCTTTTGTTACAAAACATAGAAGAAAATGCAATTATAAGTCTCTCCCTAATAATATTACCTAAAACTATCTCAGTTATAATTAGTTCACAGCAATACTAGAAAAAAGCAGTTCATAGCTTTCTGAACAGTTTGTAATTAAATAATTTTACCTGTGAAACTTGAACAAATTATTGAAATGTCTGTACTTGACTATAAGAAAGCGAGAAGTAGTCAGATCACTCGCTCAAGATGATGTGAATTTTTCACTTTCAATTTTACTTTTTTCCTCTGATTAGTGCGATCAACGACTGTAGCATATCTCCCTCCAACATTCGTTCAGTTACTTTGTCTTTCTGAATTCCAAAACATATATGTCCACGATACAGCCTTCTGCCTGGGGAATGAAGAACTCTTGGCAAGTCAATGAATGAAACAGGAATAACCTTCGAACGAGCAGCGTCTTTCAAATATTGGTGGATAGCTCTACCGTCAAAATTCACCTCTATTTTTCCATCTACTTTAAAACTCAAGCTTTGTTCATTGTCAATCAATTCTGTAGTTCTCTTTGAGCAAATTAGAACGATACAATCACAATTTTTCAATTCTTGTTCCAACTGTAAATTTTGCGTTTCGATGTCGACCAAGTCAACGACTTCCACATCACCATTGGATTCGCTTTCTAAGACTGTTCGAAGTTTATCTGCATTATTGACATTTTCTTCAGTAAATAGGAGTAATACTCTCTTAAATGTCGTCCTCTTTGCCATTTTTGCCTTTTTAGAATGAATTATTTATTGGCCTCGTTTTTTTTGCCGGGTGACCGCAACTTCTCCCCTCTTGAGCGTTGCTATAGGTTACCTGTTTTCTTAACAAAAATCTATCTTAAAATGCACCAAACAGTTTCTTTTCTTTGTTTTGTAGATGATATTAAAAATATATTAACATATAAAACTACAAATACGAATTTCGTTTTTTATCGCTTCGGTTTTGTGTTTCGATTTTATATTTAAATTAAATAATTTCATCGAGAGAAAACATACGCTTGAGAGACCAACAAGATTCAAATAAAATGTTACTTTTCAACTATAAGCCATGTTTTAGGAGACGATCCATTTATCTCGAATTTCATTCAAATTAATTTTTTTTACAACTTTTTTTACACCTTAATTCAGCTTTGTTGTTGTTGTTCATACAAAATCGCTATTTACGAACTAGAAAGTAGACTGGCGATAAAAAAAACTGAAGTTCAAAAGTGAAAATTTTGGTCACTGTTTCGTAAATAAACTTGATATATCAGTATATAAATTAAACTCTCGTATGGACTTTTTCTCGCTGATTGGCCAAAATCCTGTTATATCTTCTTCACGTGGAAAAACGAAGACGGCGACCGGTCACGAGTTCGAGTCCTGTCCTTTGGACCAAACCGTAGACAAACAATAGTGATGCTTGTTCGGTCGAGAGAGGATTGGTTCGAGCCCTAGGCGAACCGCCACTCCAATAATTATTCAATTTATAATTTTTATGCTTTGCATAATTTTCAATGAATGTCTTTCTTGTCGGTAATTTCACTGCCAAGCGGAATAATTGTTAAAACTCGATGTAATTTGGACTCGAGGCCATAACTCAAACAAGAGAAAAATATAAATAAATAAATAATACTTTATTAGATTCTCCATAAAAAGGCTTTTCAGTCTAATTTACAATATTAAAAACTAATGATACAAAAGAAAAAACATATGTAAAAAATAACTACTATTTATAAAAGCTCGTTAGAATATATTGTTTGTATAAATGTTTAAAACTACATATATTTGATTTCTTGATATTCTCGGGAATGCTGCTCCAAATTGCCGTAGCTCTATACAAAAGAGATAACCTATTCCCGATATTGGGCTTTGCGCACATCATAAGCCGCGTTATTTATTCATCTATTTATTGTAAACATGAATACTATATATGGTAATAAATAAACATATTGTTTGTTGTTTGTTTGTTAAGTCTATGTATTGACGCCGAGTTATTTTAAGAACAGGACGCGATTGGTGAGAGGAAATAGACGAATTTTGTGCTGGCATCCAAGATAAAAAAAAAGAGCTCTTCAAATTTTCAAAAGAAAAACTTAGCGATGCTGGATATATTGACATGTTCCCCCTGTTAAGAATAACGTTTTAGCGCGGAATTTGCAGCATATAAAAATAGCCTGGTTTCTAAAAATAGCATTAGCGAGGGTCCTGATTGGGTCCGGGGATAGGTTCTCTTAGCTCATTTCCTCTTGCTCAAATAAAGCTGAACAATATATTTAAGAAAAGCCCGACATGGTGTTTGAGGCACGTATATGTAGATCCCCTGACTCGTTTCATCCGCCATCTTGGTTACACAACCTTAAAACTAACCATGTTTTAGCCTCGTTTTAACCATGTTTAGCACGCATTTTTAGTTGGTGTGAACGCATGAACTTTAAACTTGTTTAATCAAACAACTTTTAAACATGTTTAGTTTGTTGGTGTGAATGGGGTATAAACTTTATCTTCACAACAATGACACAGTTTATTGTGGTGCAACTTTTATTTTATAGTCATCATACAGAAAACAAAGAAAATCCAGTTGAAGTAGTTTTAAAGAAATATATATAAATATGATTAATCAATATAAGTAGATCTTATAATGACGTCATTTCGGTTATTTCTGAAACAAAACAAAACAAGCATTTAGTTACGGTTGAAAAAATTGTAAAATGGTCGGTATTATGTGCATTAACAATTATTGAGCTGTTCAAACACATGCACAAGAGACAAAAGATCATGCAAGCTTTATACTTATCAAATAAGCCTGAAGGGTGTTTACGTTATATCCCCCGTCTCTAGACCAGAATCCTTTTCGCATTGCTTTTGTTCACTAATTATGACTATATTGACTTGTATTCTCGAAGTAATAAAAATTGAATATGAAAGGATTTTAAAAACAATTTTGGTATAGAGACGGTGGTAAACCGTCATCTTGCTTCAGGGCTATTTACATAAATTAAACGCCTAATCTTCTCACCAATTAGAGCGAAGCACATCAATGCTTTACGTAAGATAAATATGGTAAACATGCATCTCTAAAGAGAAGATACGTGCATATATTTCGCATGCATAAGTTTATTTTGTAAGCTTGTTTAAAGTAATAGAACATGCCAAGATGAAAACAAATTATGAGTGTGCCTCTACAATATAATATTGAACGATTGAGTTGCAAAAATGCTGTCCATTTTAACACACAAGATTTTTCAGCTTCCCTCTCAGCTTTTATCAATAATTAAACAAATCGTTAAAATAGTTTTTCGTGTTTGATACTCTGATCAACACATTTGGGATATTGTGATCATGCGCACTCGAGAAGCCGTAAACCACTCCTCAACACGATTTCGTGTGCTGTTCTTTGAACACCCCGCGTTTTAATCGACGTATCAAACACGGGAAACTTTTGCTTTTGATTTACTAATTAGTGTAAGCATTTGAATCCTTCCATCTTGGAATGACCTATCACATTGGAGAATCTTTATATCAAATATATGCACGCCACTAATTCCTTTTCATCTCGAGAGCATTTAACTAGAGTAGATCGGTTTGCATGCAAATGATAATTCCGTTTTCGCTTACTCTACCGCATGGTGATCTAGTTGTTGTTTTTGTTGTTGTGGTTTCCGACTGTGTAGTGGTTGTTGGAATGGTAGTTGTGCTCGTTACTGTTGTTTCTTCGGTAGCTTTTGTGATGGGATTATGTACTTGTTCGGCTAAAGTTTTAGATCTAGATTAGACTATAGTGCATGAAATACAGTGAGCTTAAGCTAGCGACTTTTGCAGTAAATGTATTGTGTTACGAAATGTCTTAACTTCTCTTCCAATGAAATCTTATCTATTATCGAGTTTCAGCTAAATTAAAGAGCAGTTTAAAAAGTCGCTAACTTTTACTCCTTGTGCGTGTTTTTAGATATGGACACTTTAAATCTTAAAAAAAAAATGGTCAAGCATCTCTGTATAAATCATGGATAATAAAAAGACTGGGCGAGAAACTTTGGGTCACGTGACGTATATTGCGCGCGCTGATTGGCCAGTTGTACATTTCAAGATGGTGGATCATCAGTTGGAAAATGACGCAGAAATCACGAAAAAGCGGCATTTTGGGTGTATTGTAACTGAATTTTCTTTGTGATTGTCGTTGTAAGAACTTCATTGCTATTTTAAGTTGTTGTTACATTGTTTTTGTGGTTGATTCTTCATATAAAAGTCCCCAAATGACGTCATCATCAACACCATTCATAGTATGGTGTTGATGATGACGTAATTTGGAGACTTTTATATGAGGAATCAACCGTTTTTTGTGTCTTTTTAATTTTAATGCACGGCAAAACCTTTTTATTGCCCATGTGTAAATGAAGCCCAAAAGGAGCACACCACTCAAATGAGCAAAATTGACAAAGTTCAACATTTGACACAGAACACAAGAAAAATGAAAGAAAATTAAAATGTTTGCATGGTTTCACTGGCTTTTACATCAATGATGTTATTACACGCTCGTTTATCGTCAGACTTACTGTTTTATTCAAAATACACTAAATGAAAACTTATGATCCAGCTTTTTTTCTGATCCTTGCCCCATTGTAGGTGCAGCTAGCGTGGTCCTAATACATGGCATGCAAATAAACTAAAATAATGTAAAAAAATCATTACTTACATCCTTGGACTACTGCTTCTTCTTCAACAACAGCTTCTTCTTCTAGAATTGTAAATTAAAAAGGTTGAATGACAGCGATTCTTTTCATATCAATACAACGAGAACCCCGGTTAGCAAATAAACTTTTCCACTTCAATGCGCCAAACCGAACAACAATAGCTTTCAGAGTCTCTAGTGAAATACCAGCCAATTACTGTCAGATTGGTAGACGAATTTCAAATTTCAAATATTGCCCATACTTCATTTCTGTCTCTAATGGACAATCTCCATTTCTCCCACAATACCCTGGAAAGAAAACATTTGTTGTTACCTTGTTGGCAGACCTTACAGCACTGATCTTTACTTGTATCGGTGATCCACGAACCTCCACAAGGTGCACCAATCCACTGAGGACACTCGATAGAAGCACAAGATCCAACAGCACCATTTTCACACGTGCAGTATTTGTTACAATTCAAATAAAATGATGCGATGTTACAAGGACTGGGGACTGCAATAAAGGACATGCATAATGCAATCATGATTGAAATGCCGTGCTTGTTTATAATAACGATAACAATAGTAATAATTATCCTCAATATCGAAGGCCACTCGGGTGCAAATGATGCTACTCGGACCACAAATAAACAATATGCCATCCAAACGTCATGTTACTGTTCTATGATGATGATTATAGTGGTGGTATTTGATGATGATGTTGATGATGATCCTTGAGCTAAGCTTAAATACCTATACATTTATGACTGCCAATTCCATCAAAATCATATAAAACTGTTAAAAACTATTAGGTAATAGGCCAGGTTTAGCAACCCTCAAACCACAATTTGATGTTAGTGCTATTCAGGGACATTAATGTTGTCGAATAGCGACTTCCACTAAACAACCATCATTCCACTATCTACGTGCCCAGGCCTAACCAAACACATAATATGAGATAGGATAGCTTATATGGGGGGCCGTAGCCAAGGAAATCGAAATTTTGCTCGATTTTTATGGACATTCATGAACAGTTTAATCTCAAACCTGCTTCCAGAACTGGTGCTGTTCCCTCTGTACCAAGTATTACGACCACCAACACAAAAGCTAAGACCAATTTTAAGTCAACCATCTTCGATATTTACTGAAAGACAAATTCAAAGTCAATGTTTACTTTACGGAGGCTAGCCTTCCATAGCATACTATATAACTATTTCAAAAAAGGTTGCCCTGTATTAATTCCGCATAATTATTGAATACAGCGCAATCACTATATTCTGTGCAGTACTTGGACCAAAGAAAATGTCCGGTTTGGAAGGGGGTCCGGTTTACTGAGGTTAATTTTACAAGGAAAAATTTCCATTCTTCATTGAAAAAATTATTAGGATCCGGTATAGAGGGGTTTCACTGTACCGAATAATGAATACCAAATACTGGATTCAAGGACCAAGATGAATTGTTGCCAAAAATCTTCAGAATATGGAGTTGGCATGCATTCAAATTAACATGATTAAATAATTACATTTAGATTTCGTCAACAATGCATTTCGGTCTTGGAATATATAGCCCATAGCTAAAATTACCCTAACCCTGGATGGCGGTCGAGCGGTGAGAGCCATAAATATCTAATGGTCCGTCCCTTATATATATAATAAATACAATGACGTCATTACTATACTGCAAAGTGATCACGATGACAGCGAGTGGGAAGACTATCGGTTTAATCAGTCATTACCCATAACGACGGACTCTAGTCAATTATGCGGTTAATAATCGGTTTTAAATGACCCCAAGAAACTTGTAAGCAACGGATACTTTACCATGGAGATGATGCATGGGTGAAAAGCGTAGGGAATTTTTAGAAATTAAACAAAGAAGAGATGACCTTTTCTCATTTTTTTTCTTCTTAAACATAAATTATTTATTAAATCGTGAATACTAGCTCTCTACCTCTGATTAGCCCTATATGGTTATTGTAGAAAGCTTGTACCAATATATACGTTTTAAATGCAACATCTTCATTGTAAATAGGACTTATAAGGTACTAATAAAATATTTGTACTCATATCTCTTCTTTGTTTTATTTCTAACATTTCCCTACGCTAGCTTTTCACCCATCTTCAATTCTTTTCATCCATTATCAATTCTTAAGTGTTTTAAAAAAAAGAAAGAAAGAAAGAAAGAAAGAAAGAAAGAAAGAAAGAAAGAAAGAAAGAAAGAAAGAAAGAAAGAAAGAAAGAAAGAAAGAAAGAAAGAAAGAAAGAAAGAAAGAAAGAAAGAAAGAAGAAAAGAAAGAACGTCCAAGTGTTTGGTCATTTCAACATGCAAACGAATTATAGGTATACACCGTTTTCAAAAGGCTTGTCAAATGCGATAGGTCATTCCAAGATGGGAAGGAATTATAGAAATGTTTGAAAACGCTATTCATGATCATAAACCATCAGCTCAATAATGGAAGAAAGTTATAGATTTACACCTATTTTCAAAAAGGGTTATCCAATCTGAGGACCATGACAAGGACGACGGTACAGTTTACATCAAAGCCAGCACTTTTTTTATATAAATTGTATCATCAGCATCGCGCATTTGAGCAAATTGAACGTCCCTGAAAATGTCGTGTCGTATATGAGTTCAATTTTGCCAACATTACCCATATAATAAATTGGTCAAGCAAATCAATTGCCCCACAAAATCTTCTATGTATTACAGTACCAATTCTCATGATCAAGCCAGTTAACACAAATTTCGGGAGACATCATCATTGCAAATCGCATTTTGATATAGATTCTAAAAAACTATCTATTGCGTCTCGATCAGGCCTGGAGGAGTCGAGGTTAGGAGAGAAGTTTGTTTCTTTCCTTTTGGATTAAAAAAACAGAACAAAATAAAGCAACAACAAACAACAAAAAATATAATAATAGATAATAAAAAAAATTTAAAAAAAAACTTTTTTTCTATGCCAGCGCGGTAGAATATCATCGTTATTCGTTATTCTAAAAAACTATCTATTGCGTCTCGATCAGGCCTGGAGGAGTCGAGGTTAGGAGAGAAGTTTGTTTCTTTCCTTTTGGATTAAAAAAAACAGAACAAAATAAAGCAACAACAAACAACAAAAAATATAATAATAGATAATAAAAAAAATAAAAAAATAAAAAAACTTTTTTTCTACGCCAGCGCGGTAGAATATCGTCGTTATTCGGGGCCTTTTAAACGTACGTATGCCTCGCCCTTTTTCCAATGAAATTATTTCTAAAAGTTTATGAAAACTTACCTCAGTGAGTTGTTCCCGTTGAAGATGTAATAAGTACATTGTACAAAGTGTAGCTTAGTTTTATAATCATTCACAATGACTTAACATGGACAAGAACTTGATTGATGAATACTGTTTCATAGTGACAGTGAAAAAGAAACTTGGAAAAACTCGAAAGTGATTTAAATATTAGAGTGGTTTGACATGAAATGAAGTGTACCTTTGAATATGCCTAATTCCGATGGAAAGAAAAAGCAGTTTAAAAATAAACTGAAATAAACACACAAACAAAGAAATCGACTAAACACTAGAAACAAAAAAAAAAAAAAAAAAAATGAATAGTCGCAAAAAAGCAAACAAACAATTACAAGTCCCGATAAATTGCAGAATGTGAAAAAATAAATAAAGTTTACAACGAAGTGGCCATCCAATATCGTTGTACATCTTACGAAATGTGCAAATATTTTTTTGAAGGTAAAATAATTAGATTGAATAAATTTATATTTGCTGTATTTTTCATGATTATTAAGTTGTGCCATGATTTGTCTTTTCTTTTCGTTGTAAAGGTTTTTTTTTAACTTCTTCCGATTTTTTTATTGTATACCCCCTCCCCCCCACCACCAACAACAAAAAAAATAAATAAATAAATAAATAAAAAAAATAATAATAATAATAATAATAATAAAAAAGTAGAAACGAAGACCAAAAGGAATTACGGACAAATTCAATAAAAGTTTCTAATAATTAATTCTTTATTTTGATATACATTGCTGCAATTCTTGTACAAATTATAACCATCTGTCACATATGGACATTTCTGAAGCCAGTATCATCGATTTGTTTATATTGAGCTGCTTATTTCTCAATATTTAAAAAAATAATCCATGATTCCTTTCGGCACTGAGATTTCACTAAGTATCAACATTGTTATGAGAACTCGTTCCAAAATCTATGGATATTATCAGTCGAAAATCTATCTTGATATGGTTGCTTAGTAACGCGAGTTTCTCAAGTGATGACGTTGTGAAATGAATGAATGAAGTATTTGTTTATCGAGATACGTTGAACTGTTCTCGAAAGGAACTTAATATATTTTAAATATAATGCCTTCAAATTTAAGCCCAAAATAGCAGTAGGTAAATTTTGAGTAAATGAAATTAAATTCATACCAAACAATTAGTGACGTTCGTTGGGGTTCCTGTGTAATTGTTATTTTAGAGGTTTTTCTGTCCTTCCAAACAACATTCAAAATGGCTTCCAGTTTACTAAAGAGTATTTCACGACAATCGCTGGAACTTTTCATCGACGTTTGTCGAAAATTGTGGCCGTAGGTAGTAGAAAATCACCAAAATAGAATTCATTGTCATTTCAAAATAATGCAAGATTACCAAACATGGTTATGAATGCGAACTATATTCATATCATAATTTCCGTGTGCTTTCCCTCCCCTCCCTTACGTTTTCACTTTTTACATCCTTATCTATCACGTCAGACATTGTGGCGCGTTTTCAAAGTCCTATCACCATGACAACTACAACTTATTTTGCACGCCATAGCTACATATCTTTCGCGGAACGGTACCACTAACTTAAGGTTACAAGACTGGTACACAGAGTAAAAAAAAAAAAAAAAAAAAAAAAAAAAAAAAAAAAAACATACAAAATCGCTCACACTATTTTGTAGTCCCTTCTGTGATGATCTCTCTGTCACTTTTCCTTCGGAGCGCTAAGACTCGAGTTCGATTTGGAATAAAAAATAACAGTCATATTCTTCAGCCATCGAGCTTTAAAATGCTATATAATTTATTCAAATAGCGAAACATCCGAAGCGCTGTCAGACCCGGCCCGTGAACCCTTCCTGTATGCTTCATATTGAATAAAGTGCATATCACTGTATTTGCCGAGCTGTTTTTTATTTTGAAGTGTAGCAGTATGGCTTAGATTAAAGATAAGTTTTTTTCAGTTTGAGTTGATACTGATCTCAAAGGAGAAGAGAAATTAATCAAAAGCTCTTCAGGCACTCAAACGAGGGATCCAGAAATAAGCGTACACAACATCGTTAACTTTGGAAGAAATCACGCTAAGACCACATAAAATCGAACACAAAATACACACGAAAACAATTATCACGCATATTAAGATCTGGCGTTGCGTGGTCCATCAATCATTAATTCTTATGGTTGATAATCATCAATAGCATTATCACCATCACTACCATCATTAGAATCATCATTACTACCATCATCTCCCTTGCAATCGTTACCATCACCATTATTAAATCAACCACCATCATCATCATCACCTATATCAACACCACTATCATCAACAGCACCACCACCATCATTTCCATTGTTATAATCATTATGTTAAATATGTGCTGATATATTTTCAACAATTCTGAACCATTGATGCAGTTATATTGGATAGGGATATGATGGTATCAACCAACAACATCAAACGATAGCAATATCAAACCATCAACAATGCAAGGCTGTGTTCACACTAACCCGGATAAATATAATAACGCGTACATTATTTATCTTGCTAGGCCTTCCGTCCACACTAAAACGCACCAATTAAAAACAATTTTATGCTAATTCTATTGTTTAGATTGCAAACACTAAATGTGTTCAACAGTTGTCATTATTTAGTAGTAAATAGCATTAATTAAACAAAAGAAAACAATAGAATCAGCATAAACTAGCACTGTTTAGTGTAGCCATGTTCTAATAGACCTTATTCGCTTCCATGGTTATTTACCCATTTCAGACCATGTGATGTCACTCTTGGGAAATGATTCTTTCAGGTGTAAATATTTCAACACATTTTTCATAAAAGAACCATTCTCTAGAGAGTGTCATGTTGTCTGAAATAGGCAGTTTGAATACGAAGCCCAAAAAGTTTATTCAATGCCAGTCATCTGCCATAGCTTTTTGTACCGTTTGTTACTCCTGAAAGACTCTAATTTGAACACTTCTCAGTGGTGTGATACAATGACATTTCTCAACAAAAATGTTGCAATGACAAATTGCCCTATTTCACTATGATGTCATGGTTTGTTTACATGAATAAAAAAAACCTAATTCAGGCTAAATAGTTTTTCTCTAGCATATTTTGCTTTGCACTTGAACTTATATTTTGTTCTTTTATTATAAAGAGATTTTTAGCCTATTTTTAATTGAAAAAATTTAAACATGCTGTATCCCCTCTAGCAACCACGATTCTTAGTGTTGAAACAATGGATTTGTTTTGATGTGATGTCATCATGAAATAGGGTAATTAAACACTTTTATGAAACAGTTGTTTACACCGTATTCTGTATTCAAAATTAAACCTTTATTAAAATAGTTCTATACAATATACATAAAGACTTTGTTGTTATATTTGAATCTGATCTTATCTTGACCATTGTGTGGTTATCTGTATGTTTGCTAGTTGTTTGTCTGTCAATAGGTGATTTACATTATGGCGCCATATACTACCAATACCAGAATGCTTTGCTGACTTTCTTTTCTAATTGCAATTAGTGCAATTTGTTTTACTGATCTCCAAAGGGATTAAAACTTTGAATATGAAAGAAAATTTGCAAAGAATGCTGGTCTTGGTAGTAAAATGACGCCATGATGAAAATCGCCTATTGGTATAACTGCTTATTTGTCTGTTTGTTGGTTCATATTTTTATTTTTTGTTTGTCTCTCTGTCTGTTTTTTTTGTTTTTTTTTTTGTCCGTTTAACCACTGTATCTGTCCACCAGTCTGCTCATCTTTTTTTAAATATCTTTTTGCTGTCCTTTTTTACCTGTTGGTCTGTCTGTCTGTTTGTCTCAAATAGAATCACAGAACTCAACAAAACTGCAGTCAATTTGTTAAAACCCAACAGTATGCACAAATATAATAATATACTAGGGATAATTCAAAACTAGTGCAAAGTCATGACTGATATGATCACAACATCAAGGCATCCAATGATCTTGACTGGTCACTCTAATACGCCTATGAAACAAAAACATATTCTACATAAACAAGTGTTGTGTTGCGGGTGAGGGATACTCCCTTCTGATCTGGGTAGGGGTATTCCTTTGGGATCATGTAGGGGTTACCCTGTTTATGAAAAAAAAAAAAAAAAAAAAGAAAGAAAAAAAAAAAAACTTCCATACCCTGTTTATGATAAATGATTGAATTGCATAGCTGTGCTAATATATATATAAAAAATAATCAAGTCATTTATTAAAGTCTAAGTTCTTATTCCCGCTGATTCCCTGAATGCAAAATAATTCCTCTCATTTCCTGGGCCCTGAGTATGATAGGAAATTTGGATTAAATTGGAAAAAGAGTAAAATTCAATACACTCTTCATGACACCAAGGTCGAAAAACCATCCCCTATTCAGCGAATCATCCCCGTATAGTTGATAAAGGGTAGTACCCCCCTCACTGGGTGTTTTGTGCTCAAGACATTAAAAATATTAGTCACATCCTTATCTTAAATATTAACCAATTTAAATATGCATTTGAAAAAAATGATATGCACTTTTGACAAAAGTTTGTGTGATAAGGATATCATACTGAAATATAGCCAATCAAATTTTATTGAAAGACATCTGATTGCTTTAGCTTAAGGATATAATCCAGTCATTTCATCTATTTGGATTGTGCTATTACTTTTCTTTCCAATAATGGTTTTTGAAATAAGAGTACACTCTTGTAAACTCAAACTGTGGGTCTAACAACATTGAAACACTAGTCCACACAACTTCAACCACTGGTTATCATGCATTTTCTTTTTCTTTTTTTTTTTTTTTTTTTTTTTTTACAAAATACTAAAATACTTTCAATAATGCTACAGTCAGATTAAAGTAGTAATTTAAAATGCATGCATCTGGTGTATTGTAATGAAAGAAATGTTAAAGAGAAAAATATAATATGCCCTTGGGAGAACTTGAACCCATGTTTTCAGTATTTCTGCTTGCCTTACACTTCACAATACAGCTGCATTTCTAGTGTGGTTGCCGTTGTGGTGTAGTGGGTAAAATGTCAGACTAGAATTACCCAAGATGTCAGTTCAAGTGTTAACTAAAAATCTTTTGTGAAATATTTGAAATACATCAAAATCAATTTGTACAAAGTTTACCTTCCAGGAATGCTATTTCATCTCTCTCATCAATAGTTGCATCTGAAAAACAACAAACACACATGCATTGGTTGACAGAAAAATATTAATAAATCAATATCAGAACTGATTAGATTAATACCCCATTCAAACTTTTCCTTTTAAAATCACACTTGATCAGTCAGTTAGCAAATTTGGAAAAACAAACATTGTCCTTTGACCTAAACTTATTTTCAAAGCATGGCTAGTACTTTCTGACGAATAAATACCTGCTGAGCTAACTGCCAACTGGTTAGCTCAGTAGGTAGAGCATCGGACTACAGTGAGTGAGGTCCCAGGTTTCGATCATAAGCCAGGGTATTAAATAATTGTGGAGAAGTTGCAGCTTTTGGTTCTCCATCTACAATTACTAGATTAATAGTAAGATCTAGATTACTAGATTACTAGTAAGATCTTCACATCATCTCAGAGATAATTTAGTTTTTTTTATCTGGTTTAACTGAAATCCACATACAAAAAAAAATAGGTCTGGATTATATATGCAATTGATCCATGTTTGGTTTTTCTTTGAAATCTAAACAAAAATAACTAAAACCATTTCTGGTTTTCAATTATTTTTCCTGTGATAATATTCTTTCCAATCTTTGACAACGTAACACAAACCTAAGTCTTTCTTTTGGATTGTTTTTCTCTTGCCTTGGACTGTCTTTTTGTAAGCTTCTTTGGCAAAATATTGCACAAATAATTCCTGGAACATGAGTAAAGTATTAAGTACTAGTAAATCGATTATTAATAAATCGCCATATTCAGAATGAAAAAGTATAAATACGTACGAATATTATGTGAAATAAATTATCAGTCACGAAGCACACAAGCAAGCACTTTTGAAATAAAATAAAAAATAAAATAACATCGTAAAAAATATTCAAGATTTAAATTAAAGAAATAAACTATTGCAAAATTGTTAATCAAAATATAATTCAAGCAAAAAGTTAAGACAGATTGTACAAAGAACTTAAATTTTTTTCCAAAGCAACCAGCGGGATTTACTTCGACAGAATTCAGACTTGAATACAACAAAATGTCATTTTTCGAGCCCCAAAAATAATCATCTTGTTTTTTTACAAACCAAAATTTTACTAAATTACATCATTTCTACTCAAGTTTCATTGTACAAAGCCTTTCAATTGACAAATAGCAATTCAAAACATTGCAAAGTTCCGAGTAAAAGACCACGAGACTTGTCAACATACCGTTGCTTTTGCGAGCAAAAATACTGATTCTTTGTTGGCTAACTGCAAATCTGGATCGAGTTTCATCATATTTCGCACTCTAGTAATCGGTAGCTGTGTTAGTCTAGCTGTTCTCTCGTCATCTTGACCCAAACTGGTCTCATCTTCAACAACCATTTCTTCACTGTCCTCCATCTTGTGAAAAATGGCGCGAAGAAATTAGTTCCAGGTTATCACGGCAATGATCAACACAGGGAATCCGTAATAGGAATAGGAGAGGAATAGGATCGATTGTTCACAAGTTCTCGGGGAGGGATTCCCTGCAATGTCTGCGGGCAGCCAAAGAATAATTATATCAATAAATTAAAAAAAAAAAAAAAAAAAAAAAAAAAAAAAAAAAATATGAAGAAAAATTCACAGATAAAATGAAACTATTTTCAAATTAGCTTTAATAATCAGAAATATATCCAGAGAACGAAAGTAATTCGGTGAAAAACACTGAAAAAAACACCAAACAAACAAACAAACAAACAATAAAAAAAAAATAAAACAAAAAACAAAAAAAAAAACAACAACAACAACAAAAAAAAAATCAAATAAACAAACAGATTATTTGTTAAAAAAGGGTAATTTGCCAGCAAATATTTGTTTTGTTCGCCAACATGAAGATTGGGATTTTCTACCGTGTTAATTCAATTTTTGTGGTACTCCTAGACATAGACGGAGTACCACTATGTTTTCGTAAGGGGATTGTCATCACTTAAATGAAAATTGGAACTTATAAGACAAGTATGCGACACTGTCCACCCCCACCCTAGTGTACATTATAAAAGAAAAATACCCTCAGTAGTGAGAGCCAAACATATCAAAATGAAAATATCTCGTTTTTATGTCTGGTTTTGGAAAGATTAATTTCACCGGCTCGAATCGCAACTTCTCTAAGGAGCCAACCATGATGCTTTGCGCGCCTCTGTTATTGTTTACATAAAATAAAATAAATAAATAAATCTACGAAATTATCTTCAAAAAATGTTCGAAGATATTTTATTTCTCTAGTATGATTGACCACATCGACTGTCTTGTTGTTCTTTAAATACTAGATTTATTTTTGATTTATTTTTTTAATTTGACCTAACTCACACCATTCATACTCGACTAGAGCTTGGGCTGCCTGTGATTTCCGTGTGAACAAAATGGCGGCATTGCGGATTGTGATTTCCACTAGTCTTTTTTATACGATCTACGATTGTACTTACATCCAAGAGTTTCGTCCTCTGGACTGTGCCGTCAAAAAAACTAACATCAGTACCGAAATTTACTCAATTTGAATCCAGTGAACCTTTGTCATTGACGTTAGAGAATAATTTGATCACCTAAGGAAACATTTCAAACATTGTAACACAGCTTCCACTTCTTCAATATATCAACCTGAAACAAAATCCTCTTAACTGCAGTCAATACTTCTGCAATTTCGCGATTGTTAAATCCGATTGTAGTTGTGTTTTTCCTACTACGATTATCTCATCGTTCTTTCCGTCCAAGTCTTCGAAAAAAGCAGCTACTATCACTAGTTTAATGACGTCAACTCCTGCGATACAAACTTCCTCGTTCCTACCGTCCACAGCTAATATCAACACTACAATTTCTACAGTTTTACAAAGTATTACAGAGACATTACATCAAAGTACGAGTATTATTATTCGCCAGATAGCAGTTTAACTGGATCAGTGACTACATCGGTTCCTGTGATACAAACTTCCTCGTTCCTGCCGTCCAAAGCTACTATCAACACTACAATTTCTACAGTTTTACAAAGTATTACAGAGACAACTATTCCTATTACATCAAAGTACGAGTATTATTATTCACCAGGAGCCGGTTGTACGAAAGCCGATTAAATTTAACCTGGGATTAGTGTTAACCTAGGGTTAAATTCCTTAACCCAGGAATAGTAAATCCTAGGTTAAAAGTGCGTTGCTCAAAGCTAGATTTAACCCAGGATTAACTAATCCAGGATTAACCAAAAGGGAGGATAATTTAACCTACGATTAGTATCCCACGATGCACTTCGGACAGTCATGCGTGCAAATTTCAAGATGGCGGCCAATGGAAGACTGATTGTTGTTCCATAGTTAATAGTTATTAACTATGATTGTTCGAATGGAAAAGTGCAGTTTAAGTAGACGAAAAAAGCTCTATTATAGGTCAGACATCCAGAAATTATTGCGAAAGAGTTCACCTTTTGACTGGACAGCTTTCTGGAGATTTTGTATGAAAGGATTTACCCAAAAGAATACAATACATACTATTTTGCCATGTTTTGATGAAACCACTGTCATCACATCTTCGAAATCATAAGATCTGCTACTCCTGATAATGATGAATTAGTCCTATGATTTTCCAAAATGTATAAGAAAAGTCACTGAGAATTTAAGGGATTTTTCTCATTTTTTCGAATAAGGAAAGGAAACAGTAATGGAAAATTGAAGTCAAAAAGCATCTCAGTCTGCTGCATTAATTTGTAAGTGTTTAGCTTATTCTCAATTGATATTTTTTTTACTTTACATTTAAATTATTTCAACTCATTAGATATGTTGTTATATTTCATCTATGATTATTGCTATTAAAATCCTACAGTCAATCATTTGTGAATATTTGTTTTATGCTTTATATACACCTCATTAACCAGTTCATTCGAATTTCTCAAATTTTATATAAGGATATTTCTATTTTCATGCTGTATATTTCTTGCAAAGTATTTTTTCCTTTTCTATGTCTACTGTTTTTGTTGTTTGTTGGTTGGTTGAAACTCCAAATATAAGACTCAATAAATCTAAGTCAATAAAAATTTAATGACTTTTCATATTTTGTAATAAAAATTGCCAATTAAATGGCATTAAGAACTATAATCATGTATCATATATTTTAGACGGTACAAACACTAAAAATGTGCAATGCTAAGAATCACTGTAATTTTAATATGTTAAATATAATTGATTTCTTTTTGTTTTATTAGTGCTACTAATTCTATTAACTTTTGCACAAATGTACTGCTTGTACTGTCATATTTTGCCAGAAAATTCAATAATTGAGTACATCCATTTACTATATTAGTTGTAAATCAGCACTCATAAAACAAATAATACCATTTAGTACTCTTTGTGTTGGACAGTTTAATTGTTTGTGCTCTAATTAGACCAGAATGATATATTTTATGGGCAAGCTTTATTAGTAATAATAATTATTGTTATTTCTGTGATTCACCAATTGGTTTGATAGGCCTGATGAGGAATGAGCCCTGTGATTTGTTTGTTATAGTTTATTGATACACTTTGATATAGCTATTCCAAATGAAAGGCAAAATATTTTTGAAAATAAAAATGTTATTAGCTTAGTTAATTCTGATAAAAATTCAACCCCAAATAGGCAAATTATCAGGTTCATAATACATTTATCAGTTGTTAAATAGTGGTGATTTTGATTTATAACCTAGATATGAAAACTATTAATTCATTAACTACAATCACTGCAAGAAGCTGATACTTGGCCACTGATCTCAATAATCCAAAAACTTTTTTTATGACTTCACCTTCGTTTCTTAATAATATTATTTAGTGGAGGTACTAAGCTCAAAATGTTTTTTCATTTGTCACAGTGTGTTTGGCTACATGCAGCCTCATTGATTGTACTCAGAACAGTTTGTCAACACTGAACAACAGTAACTTATACTTTTGACAAAATAATTCAGTTAAAAGGTTTCAAATATAGCAATATAACCTTTTTCGGTTGTAATTCCTATGCCTTTCCACAATTTAAATCTTTGAAACTTCAATAGTACACAATTGACTGGATTGATAAAAGCCTAAACACAATGTAAACATTTGAAGGGAATTTATTTCTTGATTAAGGAAAATAGATTTGTTATTAAAAACAAAAATCCATTCTGTCTGAAACAAGAAAATGACAAGCTGCAAAGTCCTGATAAATTTAATGTAAGTACACTTAAATTTGAATAACAAATGTCTAATATTGACTATTGTAAACAATGAAGGTACTGAAGGACATGAATCCATAAGTAATGCCAGATGAATCTGATTCATTAGGTAGTAAATGATGTAGTAGTAATAAGTAATAAATATTCATTACTACATGAGGGAAGATGTTCTGGAATCAATCCATAAGACAAAAGTAATAATGGTTGTTTAACTGAATTTTTTCCAGCAATTGTCAACAATGGACTGTCACTATAACTGTCAGAAATAAATGTGAAGTGTATTTTGACATCATACTAGACTAGTTCACTCTATGTTGGTCTATTGGTTACATTCATCTTTTATTTATTGTTTTATAGCTGCTGAGTGTTTTGTTTGGAAATTGTTAGCCTTTTGCTTACTGTTATTTTGTTTTTTTGAAGTTTTACAATTTTCAGCAATTGTCCTTTTTTGTTCAGTGTTAGTTGCAGTAAATTAATATCCATTTTGTTTATCTATTTTACAATATTTTTTCATCTTAAATCAATCTCAATAAATACACGAGAAGGGGAAAATTGAAAATAAATTTGAATTGCATTATTTAATATTTTTAATTTGGAGTGAGATAAGTTCAACTGAAAAAAAAAACAAAGTTTTTTTAATCAAATTGTCGTCTAAAATCCATTTTCTTTGTTTCAACAATAAATCATATCATTGCTTAAGAATTCCTGGTCTCGGATTTGATTTGACTTAAAAAACAAACGTCCTTCATTGTAAAATGTGAAGCAATTTTCGTACTTTTTGAGTCGATATACTATAGTCGCCTAGTCGTTCGCTCTCTTTCGTCTTACATGGTTGAAAACAACACTTTAAATGGGCAAATTATTAGTTGTTTATTACATCTTTTCCTAATACAATATTTGTTTCATGTATTTAGTTTGTTGTTTGAAAGCTTAGAGCAATATTTTCCGTGCAATCTTGGTCAAACGACAGAAAAATCGAGCCGTCCAGGACGCCATTTTGTTTTCATTTTCGCAAATTTAATCCTGGGTTAGCGACTTAATCCACCTCTCGAGGTGGATTAATTTTAACCCACGGTTTAACCCTAGATTAGCGCTAATCTACCTTTGAGCAACGCAAATTAATCCTCGGTTAAAATTTAACCCCGAGTTAGGCGATTTTAATCCTGGGTTAGCGCTAATCGGCTTTCGTACAACCGGCTCCAGATAGCAGTTTAACTGGATCAGTGATTACATTGGTTCCTGCGACACGAACTTATGTCAAGCGTCGTGTTTCAAGTCAAACTCTATATATTCTAACAATTGTTTCTTTGATTTTGTTTATTCTACTGTTCATACTTGTGTTGATACTTGTTAGCTACACTAATTTAGTTAATTACTTGTGCCCGCAGGCCTTTAGGCCAGCGGCACAAGTATTAAAATCCAACGCGTATATTGTTTTTTTTCGACGTCGGGCTGAGCCTTCGAGCAATTTGTCAGCGGTCTTCCCCAGTGAAGCGTGTGAATGGGTTACCCTGTGGTCGAGTGGTCGAGCGAAGCCTGTGTCGATCGAAGCCTTCGACCAATTTGTCAGTGGTAAGCTCCCGGAATAACATGCGTGTGAAATGCTCGACCCTCATGGTCAATTTCTACGAAGCGAGTTGCTGTGTCTGGAGTGTTGTTCTTTTATCTGTGGAAATGTGGAGCGAATTACTCGTCAAAACGCTCAATCTACATACAAATGCAACTACAACTTACTGGATTTAAAGAACCATTACAAACTGTGCTCCCTGAGATACAAGATTCTGAGTTAAATGAAATAGCAGAAAAACTTATGGAATTAAAGAACATCACGATCACATTTGACAAATCCAAAAGTAATCACCGAAATATCTGCCAACACCACACATGCTACATTGGTATGATTTAAACATTGACATTCACCTTTATAAACTTTTATAGTTGGGTTCTTAATATTTTTAAAACAATTGTTTTATAATTTACTAACATGTATCTTATGCTAGCGTTCTTATAATGTATTTGTACAACTGATTTTGATATTGATTTCTTTAATTTAAAGCGATTCTTATAAATCTGTACAATTTTTGATATACTATTTTATACTAAAATAGTCCTGATTTCTATTTAGTGATATTATCATTACACCACACCAACTGCTACATTAGTTTAAACATTGACATTCACCTTTATAAACTTTTATAGTTGGGTTCTTAAAACAATTGTTTTGTAATTTACTAAGATGTATCTTATGCTTGCGTTCTTATAATGTATTTGTACAACTGATTTTGATATTGATTTCTTTAATTTAAAGTCATTCTTATAAATCTGTACAATTTTTACTAAAATAGACTGTCCTGATTCTATTTAGTGATATTATCATTAGTAAATCATGTTGCACTAGAGTGATTTTCATCGAACTGTGCAACACTAACTAATAGTCAGTGTTTAATACTCTCTAATAGTCATATTTCAACAAAAGAAAACAAAAAGTGAAAGACCTACTAGTGTCTATTAGGTTAGTAACTATTTCACAGTTCGATGAAAATCACTCTACAATAATTGAAATATATTGTACTATAATTAGATTAAATACTGTCAATGCTGTTCAAATTTAACACTTATTATTGTTGATGATTAAAAAGCTGTTTTAAAAATTATATTGCACTTCAATGATATTATCTCTTCTTAGCGGAGCTCCGCGCGGGCTGAAGGCCCGCGCAAGCGGAGCACCATAATTAAGAAAATATGGTAAACCATCGAGCTCATTTGAAATCGACCACAGGAAGCCCGGAATTCGGAAATACGTACAACGTCCGTCCGTACATACATACATACGTACATACATACATACATACATACATACATACATACGACCGTCCGTGTACACTCACGCGCAAACTTGCTGACCAGTTTTAGTGAGCCGAAGTTTTCGCGCCAAAACTTTCACAAATTTTAGACTCGTGACAAACATAGGAAATTTGCTGTCCTCGACACACTACGCACACAAAAAAAGTTTTTAGAAAATTATTTTCAATTTACTAAAACCTTAAAAAGACTGGTTTTCACTGTTTAACACTAAAAAAAAAATATTTCTACAATGGACAAGAAGAAAGAAACTGGTAAAGCTAAGCCGCTGGTTAAAAGTGCTTTGACGGTGTAAAAAAACAACAACAAAAAAAGACTAGGAAAAGAAACACGAAGGACTTTCAACGAAGAAAAGCAATGCGAGCTGAGCGAGAAAGAAAGCGTCAACTGACAAGTGTAGAAGAAATTTTACCTAAGCAGATAGTAACTGGACAACAAAGACAATCATAGAAATCTTTAGCGAATCATAAAAAGACAATTTTAGAGAAGGAGGAATCCTCAGAAAAAAAAGGAAAAGGACAAGATACGAAAAGACCGAAGGCGGTCCAGGATTCATTCAACTGAGTCAAATGGCTGTGGAAGAAGAAAAAAGCAAGAGATCAGGAGTCATCTGTCTCTGGTAAGAAGCGAAAACTTAGTATTATTTTTGCTTTAATTTAATCACTAAGAAAGAAAGAAAAATTTACAATAATGAATCGATTTTATTTCTCAAGCAAGGACAGTGGTCGATTCGTTGACATAGCAACCGCAAATCTGTCGTAGAAGAAAATGGCGGACTACTCGTGTGGAGTGTCGGCTGTCGTTAACGTTGGCTGTAAAAGCAATACTTTATGTATTTGCACAATTATTTCAATGACCTTTTGTCCTTTGTAAATTAGCATTATCACTGGAGAAGTGCAGGTTAGTGGTTTCTCTCCAACAATACACTTTTATTTGTGAAATTCTCTTTGTGAATTTCGAAGTCTTTCTTTAGCCAAGTTTTGTTTTTAAACTTACCTTACTATATAAGCCTAAATACCTTGTAGTCAGAGTAAAATGTCTGTCTTTTAAATCATGTAAATTTATTTGCCGGCTGATTACGTATAAACCGTTCAATTTAAAATGCTCAAAATGTCCTCATTAGTTTTGAAAACAAAATTGCTCAACACTCACTTTTCTAGATTTTCTGTAGTTGAGAAATTATGTTTAAGAATTGCCTTGAAATATATATCGCCAAGAAAATATTATGCATTACATTTATGGATAAGTGACATTGATAGATACTATTTACTATTTAGAACAATATAGTGATGATCCAACAATGGAAAACAATGCAGTTAGCACAACATTGTACTATTTAGCATTGCTAATCTTTGACAGAATTATTGTTTTTACATAAACATATTTTTAACTAAAATTCAACTTTAGTACATAAATATAATTTGCATCAATTCCAATTAAACAAATGAATGAAAAGAATCCAAATTCTGTCATATTTCATGGATATAACCAACCACTACAGCAACAATGTTTATCTTAACTAAAATTATAGCTATATTTGGTTTGTGATTTTCCCATTGTATGAGCAGATATTTTACAAGTTGCAAGTCTTACGAGTTAAGATTTTGCAATTTTTTTTAGCTTTTAGATTTGAATATCAACAAAATAAAGATACAATATGGCAATATTAGCTTAAAACCAATGTTTTTAGACAGTGGAGGCTAATTTGGCTCAAATCCCACTTGACCACTGCATTGTTTTAAAATCATTTCTCTTTTTGACATTAAATTGAACATTGAATTATTTTCTCATTTTTTTATTGCTCAGTTTTTTTATATCAAATTAGATTTTTGTTTGTTTATTTGTTAGCTGTAATCTCTTTATCAGTGTTTTGCAGCTTATGTGTGTTTGTTTAGTATTTTTTTTATCAGAGACTGTTACAGTTATATTTGATATTGAAGAATAAATGAAAAAATGCTGCTTGTATTTGATAAGAGAGGCAGAGGAAATAACCCCAAATGGTCAAATATGTACATGGTAGTTTCATTAATTCTTCTTAAATGGTGGAATTTCATATATAAATTTTGCATTCTGACACAAAGTGAATTTAGAGGTCTTCCAATTTTCATTGCATTTCACAAAGTCAATAATGTGTGCTAAGTCATTTTGTTTGTTTGATTCTTCACAGGTAGAAATGACAATTTTCCTGAAGACGCACTGGGCATTTGTTCACTATTAAAGACCACAAACATAGAAATTGATATTTTTATCTCTTATATCTTTATTATACAATTGTATTATAAAGATATAAGAAATAATGATCTCTCAAAACAGGTTTCAAAACAATGTACAATTTTAACTGAATTTAAAATATTATTGAACATCAACATACAGCTGCTCTTAAAAAGGTTGTCGAGTTGAAATACTGATTTAGTAAATAACAATATCATTTGCATACATCAAGTTTTTAAATTTTCTTGTTTTTAATACAAAGCAGCACATGTTATATAGTTATTATAATTATGCGAAGAAGTTATTTTGTAAATTTTGACTCATCACTTCTTAAAAAATCAAAATCATGAAATATGCAAATGACTTTGCTATTTACTAAATCAGTATTTCAACAAGACAACCATATCAAGAACAGCTATATCTATAATAATATGATCAACCCAATTTGAGTTTTGTTGTTACATGTTTTTACTGCCCTCAACCCCAGAGTAAAATATGTTTGCAATGGATGGGCACTATGTTTCAACATAGTTGTTGTTTTTCCAGGCTATTTATTTATCAACCGGTTGTTCATATCAACCAGGCACTTGTAAATAATTTAAATTATAATTATAGATTTAATTATAATTTTTACTTTACTGATTTGTTGTAGCTGTATTAATTGTTGTAGAAAATAAAGACTACAAATGTCATCCATATTTGTTGGTGTTCTGATAAGCAAAGGCTATCAAAGTGACAGGGTGCATTAATTCATTTTTGTGCAGAAAGAAAGGGGGAGGGGGGTTAATAGCTGAAATAGGGGTAGGAGTTCAGGTCATATTTCTGTAAAGCACTTAAAATTAAAGTTGCTGCAAAGGAAGCATTTTTGTTTTGCCACAAAAACATATTAAATTATATAACATTGTGCTCGCACCAATTAAAATTATATGAATAATTATATACATTATAGCCATATTGTTGGAGCTCCGCTATTAGGTTTACCTAATTTTTATATTATGATGCTCATCACTTTTAACCCTTTCGCTCCTGGAGATTTTTGGCGTTTTTAGGCGTTTTTTGACACATACAAACTTTTAGCTCGTCCAGAGCAGTTTGTTTTTGGCTTCGATCAAGATTCCTGTGTTTTTGTGTTACCGGGGAGGCATGAAGCTGGCAAACAGGTTTAACACGTTAGAAACAGGTTTTCAGTCTAATCAGAACTTTGACGAATTCGCATCATTCGTGATTTCGTCGTTGTTTTTTGCTATTATTTTGCCTCTAAACGCTTCTGGAAAAGCATCATTAAGCTTTCTAGTTGTGATGAGTCTACTGTTTGAAAGAAATCAAGCTGGTGAGATGATTTCCAGTTAAAATTCGTGTTTTTTTCGCACTCGTGAATTTTGGTGACCGTTGAAGAAATCATCACTTCAAGACTGTTTTAGAGGCAAATTCTCGGACTGCCGCGGCTATTTTTGCAAGTTGTGGTGATAGAAGAACACAACAAGCCTGAAAATTCGGCAGAATTCCGAGGTAGCGTTAGACTTATAAAAAAAAACTTGAAATGGGGGGAGGCTATGACGGCTGCCGAAAATTTGGTTGATTTCCCAGAATGCATTGCAGTGGTATTTTTGTCGAAACACGTGTAGTTCGAAATAGGCATGTTCGTAGGGATTTAGCGCTGTAAGTAGAATGAAATAAAACTTGAAAAACTTGCATACGCTTAGTAGAAGGACTGAATTTTCCTAGGATATGAAACTTTTTGCTTGAAGACAAGGTTTTTTGCCAAAAAACTCGACCTGCAAAATGTGTGATTTTCCACATCTGAAAATAGCGAAAAAACGTGATTTTCCTGCTTTTGAAAGTTTGAACTGTATGTTTTTGCCCAAATTGCTAGTTTCTTCAACCTGAATGATACTTAAAAGTTAGCCACATTTCTAGTGTTTGCTTTGAATGGTGATTTATGGCATTAATGACTTAATTCAGGAGGATATGATTTTTTAAAGCAAGGTAGTTCTCTACGGCCGGTTTTGGCCGGTACAGGAGCGAAAGGGTTAATAATAGAAATATAATATTATTACTAGATCTTTGAACTAGATATTATGAAATGACAAACTTTATTTGGTTTTGATACGGCTAATTCTTACAACTAAATTTGGAAGAAAATTATTTTCTTAAAATGATTAGTTTCACAATTTTTCAAAATTTCTTTGTAATAACAATGAGAAATGCTATTTTGAAAAAAACTTCATATTGACTTTTAAATAGCTTATGTGTGATAGAATTAAATTTTTATGGCCCGACTTGTTAGATTGAATTTGATGCAATTTTCATTTAAAAACAACTCTTTAAAAATAATTTCTATACACTCTAACAAATACACACATTTCAATAAATATTTAATTGAACAACACAATAAAAACCTTTCATTATGTCAAATTTTCAATTCCATCCCCTGTATTTTCCCACGATCATGTGATACATGACATCTTATAATGGATAATTGATACATCCTGCCAACAATGTCCAAAAACATTGTCTCACTTTGAATAAGGTATAAAGGACGGAAATTTCAAATATTTGAGAGTAGAAATTTTTACAAAAAATTCATATTTTGAAAAGAAAATTGTACATTGTATATGTCCCAAAGAAAACTCGTGAACAAGAATATTACCCACCCCCCCCTAAAAAAAATATATATATATAATATATATACTAACGCTATTGAATCTACTGTGAAGTTCACTGAAAAAAATATAATATCCGTTTCCTATGTTTAATATATCTTTCACTTTATATAATACATCTTGTTTTTTTATGCATTTATGTACATATTTATAAAAAAAACATATACATGTAACCACTACAGGGCACAAGTTATCGATCTTAGATCGTCTAGTTTATGATTAATCCCGGTCAGTTAATCAATATTCAGACATTTGATCTCAATGTTTTTATAAGCCTTATGTGCTAGCTATCTTGTGATTCTACTCGACGCTACTCAAACGATCTGACTTACATGCTTGTTTTTTATAGATAGATAGACAGACAGACAGACAGATAGATTTATCAGCCAGAAGGCTGAATTGCGTACAAATTACATAATTATTACTTGTGATAACACATAGCTGGAATAAACGTGTTCTTAAAGCGATTTGTTTTACATTTTGGCAAAATAAATAATCTTTTATTTATCGCATCATAATTGTTCTGGTTTTCTTTCGGTAGCAGGCCTGCAAGTTTGTGATTTACCTACGTTCACCAAAGTAAGCGATTCTTATAATTAGATGGATTTTCAAAAGCATGACTTTTCTCGTGCGTGGTCCCATCCTGCTAACACAAACTTTATAATAATTACAAAATATTAAACATTTGGATGCACGAGTTGGAATAATTCAGTGCTCGCAGACAACATTCTTTTTCACAACGAACAATTTGTTTTCAAATTTGTAGGCATGCTGTATTTTATGGTCAGTTAAGTTGTCTATAGCCTTTAACTCATTTGCCTGTGGTAGATCTGGTTCTCTTATCTCGTATGCATTGAGAACATTGTTATAACCAACTGTGAAATCATAAATAGTATGCACAAATTCTTGGAACCAACAAAACCATTTCTTTTGTTTGTCCCTGTTGGTATCTTCCTATTTATTTATTTATTATTTTTAATTTTTTTGTTTTTTTAGAGTTAAATAAAACAACAAAATAAATCACTTTATTTAAGTGTCCTATGTACTCGGGCACTCTCACACTAATTATTGGGAGACACTACTCTCGCACACACTTCCCCTACATTTAATATTCTGCTCACTAATTTAATCAATCCCCTTTGTATATTTGCTATTGAAGAATCAGCAACATGAATTAATATTAATTCTACTTGACAAATTGATGTAAATTTCAAAAACCTTTGGCAGTTTTCCAGCTGATCAACAGTATTCATTTTGTTTTAGGAGGATGTCAATGATGCTGAAACCTACATTGCATCTGCTGGTAATGCACCAATCTTGGTATTGGTGCAAACTGAAGATGGTGATGAAGAACCACAGTTTCATGTTGCAGTAGATAAATAGAGGATATTACATGGGCGCGCGAAGATACGGATTTTATCTTCGAGTGGTGAAAAGATCTCACAAGTGAGCGCAGCGAACAAGTGAGATATTTTCAACACGAGAAGATAAAATTCGTATCTTCAAGCGACCATGTAATATTCTGTTTATCATATGATTATTCATAAAATATTCAAAGACAAAGGAATATGTTCGCGAAGGACTCTGAAGCGAAGGCCTCTGAAGTGTATCCATGGCAACGTGTTCTTTTCACTAGTGAAAATAACATGTTCTTTTCACTAGTGAAAATAACATGTTCTTTTCACTAGTGAAAATAACAGGTTTACGAAATTGAGAAATATAGGTATTTTATGAATAATCTTATGATAAGAGCATATATTGTCTACACTGTCAACAAATGATTACCTAGCTGCTCTATGGTGGCCTATGGCTGCCATTCATTTTTTGTCTTTCTTTTTCAAATTACATATTGATGCAAGAAAAATGTAAAACAAAAATAAATATAAATATGAATCGGAAACCGATTTTAAATTAATTCCAAATCAATTTTAAATTATTCCATAGAAGAAATCATAAAAATAAATCAAATTTTAAATCAAATTAAAACAAAAACAAGTTTTAAAATCATTTTCAAAAACAATCGAAAATGAAATCAAGGTAGAATTGCAAAATAAATTATTTCATAGAAGAAATCATAAAAAGAAATCAAATGTTAAATCAAATTAAAACAAAAACAAGTCTTAAAATTATTTTCAAAAACGATCGAAAATAAAATCAAGGTAGAATTGCAAAATAAAAACACAATGTTATTTCAAACTTGATTTTGAAATCAAATCAAAACACAATGTTTTGCGGCCGATAGCTGCCACAGTATCCCAGAGTTCTTTGCATGCATGCGGAGAGGGACTGGTACTCTTTCAAAATTCAGTTCTAGCGGGAACTGGGGTACCATTCTGAGCTTTCAAGCAAGTCTTACACTTGTTTGCACATTTTTTACATTATGCTGTTCGTAAAGAAGAAAATAATCCCCTAAGTGCTGAATATATGGCTATCAAATACTCCCTTTACTCAGGAGTACCAAGTACTTTGATAGTGCCTAACTCCCAGTCCCTGTTCAAGCACCAATCCGACGAGTTCCTGGATGAAGCCGCAGCCCAATATAACCTTCTGGGCCAAGGCAATGCTTGTTGAAACCTACCGAGCCAGGTTCATATTTTTGCCGACTGTTTTTTGGAAACACCATACTCGAATCCAGTAGAGTAATAGTTGTTGATAAAAAGCCTTCAAGGTAAGCACAGCGTTTTTTATTGACTTAGTAATTTTGGAGTGATTGGAATGATTGTTTATAGAATGATTGTTTTATTGGTTTCGTTTTATTGTGCTTGGTCTAATGCTGACACTGCTCTGAAAAAAGTACATTGAGGCCCTGTTAGGGGGATACTCCCTTAATAAGTCACTTGAATATCCTGTATCCACAAAACTGTTTTTCAAGATCCCACATCCCTAGCTAAAATAGTTCATCATAAAGCTGAGTCAGATGAAAAATACCAAGACATTGAAGATTCTGATGATGACAGTTTCACCTTAGATCAATCAACAGATAACATCACATCTTTAATTGAAAGGAGATCACCTGTTGCATGTGCTTCTACTTCATCATTTTCTATAACTGTAAAAACAGATAATTCATCATCTTTGATTGACAGTTCCGAAGACAAATCATAAAAGAAAAGCAAGAGTTCGAATTTCAGAAATATTTGGCAGCAGACAAGGAAAAAGAAAAAAGAAAGAATTGAGGGTCTGGATATTGAGGTTAAAAATGTTGAAAGACTTGAAAATATAAGAAAAGCGAGACTACAAAGAGTTCCAATTATAGTTCAATTATGGAGTTACAATTATAGTTCAACATGTTCAGCATGGAAGATTGAAAAGACACCAACAACAACAACAACAACTTTATTTGTACCGCTCTCCATTACAGGTTTTTGTATACACATATAAAAATATACATGTATTATAAAAAAATATCTTTTTTGTTTTAATATATATATAGAGAAGCTACAGGTTTTCTGTAATAACCACAAGGCTAAATAAAGATTATTTGCAGAGGAAGAATGTGCTATAGGTATTTATGACTGGATTGGTTCCATTGACATTGAGCCTGAACATTTTGAGCTTAAAATAACAAATACTGCTTCTGATGGTACCTTTGCCACCAAGCGAGTCCAGCCAAGTGATAAAATTTATCAATGTCATGGTTGTATTCTGTACATGACAGCACTGGATGGTCCTATACAAATGGACAAAGATGATGGCACAGTAAATTTTAAACCCTTTGGCACTCATGATGACAGGTAAATAATAATTCAATAAAATTGTACCATTTAAGGTGGTAAATACGCATAAATTGGGTTTCATTTGGAGTATTCTTTGGCAAAATAGATTTTGTGTGCCCCTAAAACTGTAACTAAGACATGAACTTCATGAAAATTTATAATCGACCTGAACTAAGAAGGTGTCAAAATTCACGCCTCACGTTTCAATTATGGACAGAGAACCCAGCCGTTTTTTTTTGCAATACCTCGCAAATAATGAAAGTTATGGTTATCAAAATAATGGAGGAAAATTTATTAAACTTTAGAAAATTCCTACCGCAGCGGCGTATTACCACGTTAAATCTGTACTTTTGAAAAAGATGGTGCGACTAATATAATTATATCAAAGCAAACCATTCAGAATGCACCATTTTATGAAAGCAGTTAATAGTATAATTGTACAATAAAATATTGTTTTGTTAAATATTTAAAATTGTCGAAAACAATGAAAAGAAAAATGAAGACATAGTAAAACTTGTTATGAAGAATTTTGGGATGTCTTCTCTTCTGTAGGAACATTTTCTGCCGCCCGAGAAGAACTTAAAAAATTCGCACTGAAAGCCCTTTTTAAAATCCGCAAAGATATGGGCAATCATTTTAGAACAGACGTAAAACTTACGATAAGATTATTTAATTGTCTAATAAAACCAATCCTGTTGTACGGTAGCGAAATCTGGGGTGTGGACGAGAAAAAGAATTTAAAAACTGATACAATTGAATCTGTACAAGTAAAATTTTGTAAAATGTTTTTGGGTGTCACCAGAAAGTCTTCAAACAGCGCATGTAGATCTGAGTTAGGACTTTTCCCCCTGAGATCAGCAGCAAAACTAAGAGCAATAACATTTTGGATTAAATTCATGAATAGAAGCAATGACTCTAAACTATCTCATCAAACAATAACTGATAGCCTAACAGACACCTCAAACAAATTCAGCTGGACAGAAAAAATGAAATCTCACCTGAATAAATTAGGCTTCACTGAATTACACAATGATTCTGGTAGAAAGGGCTCACAGAAAAAGAAACTTAGAACCTATACAGAATATTCAAAAAAGATTTTAAGCAGGAAGAATATCTAAATGAAATGAAAAATATCAAACACCGGATAAATTTTACAAAACTAAGAATAAGTGATCATTGCTTAGAAATAGAGAGAGGTCGATATACGAGACCATACACAAATCCAGAAGACAGAATTTGTAAACAATGCAATAATGACATTGAAAATGAACTGCATTTCTTACTAATTTGTGCCTTTTACGCAAGTGAAAAAGGGACGAACTATTCTCTATATTAATCAACGAAAACAAGCAGTTTAACTCCTTTAGTATTAACGACAAATTTGAATATATTATGAATGCAACCCAAGTCAACCAAAATTGAATAGCTAAATATATTCATCGCTGCCTTCAAAAAAGAAACGGCCAATGATCATTTATACAATCATATATCACAACCATGTAAATATTTGATATAATGTTGTGTGTAACTTTTGTAAATTCTATGTTTATGTATTATGTATACTGTATGTAATCTTTTTTATTAACCATATCTACCCGAAAGACATTTGCTCTAAGGAGGTTAATAAAAGTATCTATCTATCATGCCAAAAGGGTGGATGTTTATTACATTGTTTATTTTGCAGCAAAGACAGATATTTTCTAAAGTAAAAAAAGAACTGTTTAATTGTACTCAATGATTTATTTCTTTTTGTAGTTCCCTGGATGCAACTATTGACATGCCAAACTGCTTGATGCAGGATGACTTGTAAGTATTAACAATGGTATATGAACAACACATAGAAGTTATAATGTAGTCATTGTCCAGCTCAGGGCAATATGCCTTGTTTTTTTTTCTCTTCAAAATCATAATAATTTCTTTACTTGTGTATGTACACGTAAAATCCTTCAACTAACTGTTAAAACTGTGCCCAGAATACGGTGACATCATCAATAACATTCTTATTCTTTTAAGTAACAGTCTCCAATAACAAAGTACTGGTGTTTCAAAATTTCAGTACAAATCTACATAAAAGTGAACACTTAGAGCTATTTTACTTGAACACGAACACAATTATTCTAGAAACTTACTAGTATTAAAAGAATCCGGTGGGAATTGAGTACATGTACATGTCATCAGTATTTTACAGTGGTGAATGAAGATAAAAATCTTTAGGGGATGGGTGCACCCACCCAAAAACGACATTTTTAATGGCTTTCCTAGCAACAACTAGAACGGCAATGCAATTAATTTTTATTGGTGAGTGTTGCATTAACCACTACACTGCAAGGACCAACCATGCAGCCAACATAACCAGAAGATTAAGTGTTGAAATCACAATTATATAAATCTGTAAAGCATGTTGTTAACATTAATAAAGAATTCACAGTCAATCAATCAATCAAAAATGATCATTTTATGTACATGTGGTATTAATGCAGGAATTTTTCTTACTATATAGGGACTCCACTGGTGTGGATGATCATGATGATTCCATTCAAAATAGACTTAACCAGGTAGATTGTAATATATGACGTTTGTACAGTAAAATCCATGTTTATGGATTTGTGGATTTGAATGTTTACCAAGACAGGTTCTGTACACAGGCTAAGATATTTATATATTAATAATTTATAGCAGTATGTACAATTTCTACTCCACTGATAAGAACCTGACTTTCAGTCTCTCCATAGGTTCGCTGTATCACTTTTATAAAATGCTGTTATTTCTTCCATATTTGACCTTCAATACCAAAATAAATATCAAACAATTACTGTTGTTTGTTGGGGTTCCTGTGCATTTTTTTGGGGTTTCCTGCTCTTTTAAATAAAATTTAAATGGCTGCCAGGTTGGTTAAATTGTTCATTGCAATGTCTCTAAGTTTTCATGTAATTTGTAATAAGAATTGTGGCTTTGAAAACATCAAAAGAGAAACCATAGTCATTTACAAATAAGGTAACAGGGCTCGAAATTCCCTATAATCCAACACGCAAAAAAGTGAGTTAAAATCTCAATTTGCAGATACAAAAAGAATAAGCTTCAGATTACCAAATATGGTTATGGATATAAACAACATAATTGCACAGCATTTTAAGGCTCAATTAGAATGACAGGTTTTTATCAGATTTATTTTTATCAACATTGTTTTTTAAAGGGGAAAGAAAAAAAGAGGTGATCCCTTTGCAAAACTCCATCTCTGAAAGTTTTCGTCAGAAAACGCTGCAATTCTCAGGAGTTATTGTTCTAGCCATTAACATTTTATGATAATGTATGTACAAGTTTAGGATTGAAAAAGCCATTGTCAACTTTGATTTATGATAACTGAGACAAAAACGTTATATAGCAAAAATGGTTGACACATTTGTGTACATACATATATATATATATAGTAAATAACTCCTAAAAATTGCAGCGTTTTCTATCAGAAACTTTTTGAGATGGAGCATTGCAAATGAGACACCTCATTTTTTCTAGTGCTTGAAATAACGAAAATTTGATGACCCCAGCCTCGTTTTCATGTTTTCCATACAGTTCAAAAGCTCACAGCTCTGCCGTTAATCAACATATAAAATTAAAACTCTGTCAAACTACTATAAACGATATACTCTTTCTTTTGATCAAATCCGAATTTTAGCAACATTGAATGTTTAAGGAGCTCATTCCCAGTTATCTGCTTTTTATTTATAGTGCCTATCCTAATGCAATTACAGGGTAATATTTATTTAGTCCATCTATTTGTTTTTCTTGTCTTAGACATCTCTGGCACAGCGAACTGGAAAAGCACTTTTAGAGCTGACAAATCTACCAAGCGTGAAAATTAACAGAGACGGAATTGTTACAATGATGTTGGAAATTTATAAAGATGAACATTTTTATACCACCTGTTGCACATATTTTTCCTTTGAAGGAGAAGATTGGGGAATATATCAACTTAAATATCAACTTGTGCATTGTTGTTATGAAATCAAAGCAAATTATATAATCACTAAGAAAAGAAGCCAAAAACATACAAACTTCAATGTGACTTGAACCATCGAGGCAATGTCCTACAAACTATGCTATGAATCTGCAGCTGTTCATTCAATGTTTCATTATAGAAATGATAAGCAATATGATTGACTAAATTTAGATAACTGTATTTGTAAACTTTCTTTGCTTTTATGAGTTTGAGTTCCTCACAAATAATTGAGTTTTAGAATTTGTTCAAAATCCAACAACAAGGATGGAAGTCCTTGTAATTAGTAATCGCACTTAGAAATCCTGTCAAGGCCTCATTGTCGGACTTAAAACATCACTTACTAAACACCAAAATATTCAAGTATGCCAAAAAAATAGGCTAGGGATGATAGGCAATGTAACCAAAATGTTATTGTTTTTTCTTTATTCATCTGCTATATTATTATTGTCTGTGGCTTGGATTTGAATAATAACCACAGTGACTATATGCGTTGCAGGGTTTTTGATCATGCAATATTATTTAAGCCTCTAGACTAGTTATTATTAAAATGATTTTAAAACTAACAAAAAAATGTTTGATTAGTCCCTACTGGACTAGCTCATATAAGCAAAAGATATAGGAAGATTGAATCTGATCATTTTTATGCTGTCCACACTGCAACATGCATAGGTGCAAGTGTATATATTTTCCAAAGTTGTAAATTTTAATTTTCCTCAAGCTCGTCAATAAATTGAACTTAACCCCTTCAGGTTGTACAGTAGAGTACAAATGCCATTGATGTGAAATGTTATCAAAGTTTTTAAAGTCTAATTAGTTGCTAGTTTCAGTGTATCACTCAACCAGAAAATGGTTAGTGACAATACACTATCTAAAAACTATGACAAATGCATTGATTAACTTGTTGCATTGAAAAGAACAGGTATTCAATCATAAAAAAAAATGTTTGTCAGTTGGTTAAAGTTTGGTCACTAATAATTTGATGCCATTACACAGAATAGCCTTTGTACTCTAGATCATTTTCAACTGTTTCATGCAGTTTAGTTGATTTAGTGTTAAAGTTTGCAATTTACATACAACTGTTTACATTGTAAAATGATTGAATAAAAGTTTACATTCTTTCAATATAGATTTACATTATATCATATTTGACTTATGTATATTAACAATAACTTGTACAAGTCTTTAGCATCATTTGCACTCTTTGGTTCAGACAAATTGTGCTCCAGCATAAGCATTCTTGCAAGCTCTGCAAATGATGCATTGCTTCCAAAAGGAGGTGGCTGCTGTCCACATACAGATTCTGCTACCCTTATGATTGTGGGATCAACAATACATTTATAGTTACGTACTTGTGTCCTCTCAGGAAGGAAATATAGGACATCTGGTCTTCCAGGAGGTGATTCACTATTTTTAGAGCGTCTGTTGTTATGCAAGTTCCATAATTTGGCCACCTGATATAATTCTTTTTGAATTATGGGCATAAAGCAAAATTGCAAACAGTTCACATGTAATGGGTCACTGTTATCAAACATTCCAAGATCACGCATATCTTTGAAATAGTTCATCCACCAATTAGTATTAGACTTGCGAAGAATGGCCCACCAAGCTTCTATGCGTTGGTTTGCAGTAGGTTTACCATATAAAAAACCACTGCATGTGTTTTCGTTGCATTGGTTTTTTCTGGCTTTTCTAAAATAACGTTGTATAGCAGCAATATTTTCAGTTCCACAATCCCCTCTGACTAATGTTGGAAAACCGTTAACCTGATGAATGCAGTCAACAAAATATTAAGCTGTGATAGATGGATTGTTGTTGGATGGTTCAAGCCACATGATTCTTCGACTGTAGCAATCAATTCCACCATGTACACAAAATCCAAATGGCTTGAGTTTATCATAACCGTCTATATGCCATATAAAGTTGAAGTATACTGCCGCCATCTAAACTGTTTGTGTGATCGACAAGCAACCCCTTCAGGATCTAAGCCTTTGAGAACTTTTCCTACTGTATCCCTGGCAACAACAAGTCCATAATCTACTTGTAACTATTGATGCATTGCCCTATATCCCACAGAGTTACTACCGCCACGTAATTCCTGTGCAACAGCATCTATAACATCAGATATTTGTGAATTTTGATTCCGTCTTCTCAGGCCATATATAGACAGAAATCTTTTCAATTGCCTAACACTTAACTTATTGCCATGATAAAGCAGCAAGAAATAAACTATTTCATTGTAAGCTAGATCAAGTTTGAAATAAGCCGTAATCAAATTTTCTCTAGATTCACCTCCAGAAGAAGCAATAGATGGAATGTACTCGACTTAACTCGATGATATGAGTCTTACTTGTAGTAAAATCATGAGAAGCAGCAACATCGCCTGTAAAAGCAGGCGAGATCATAAAAGAAGGTGTCCCTTATGGGCCACCGTATGTTTCAAGCCATTTCTGAACCACATCTTATGAAAGTTGTAAAACTAGTGATGACATTGGTCGAAAGTTAAGCAAAGAGAATGAATTGTTAGCATGTTTAATTATCTGCAGACATACAATGCACTTAGGGCGATGGCCTGGATACTCGATATATCTGAGGCAACAATGAGCAGAATCTTTGAAGCTTGGATGGTCTTTGGCCATGCATATTTTTCCAAACTTGATCTATCTCACCCAAAACCTCTCATTGAGAATATGATACCTACTGCATATAAAAATCTGGGTTACTCCCACACTGTCCTTGTTCTTGATGCAACTGAGATCAAAACAACTGGATTCTGTGATCTTTCAATGAATGAGCTGTTTTTTTTAATACAAGAATTCTCAAACAGTAAAGGCACTGGTATGTGTAACTCCACATGGGACAGCAACTAAGATCCCCGATGTATGCCCTGGGTCAATTACTGACTCCCATTTAACTCACATGGTTGGTGCTTTGGATAATGTGTTGTGTCATGACGGTGTTCTCACAGACAAAGATAAAATGGTAACTATGATTTGTTTTTATAATAGGATTTTGCTTATATGATAAATATCAATATTTATTTCATTGGCTTAAACAATGCAAATTTTGTTATCGTATAAACATTTCTCAAAAAGGTAGCATTGTTGTATAAAAAAGTAGTAAAAGTTAACAGCTAGGTTTGTTGTCCTTAGGTTTTGCAATTTCTGAGAAATTAGCTGAAAAAGGTGGCAAACAAAACAGACCACCCATGAAATCTGGAAATCAGTTTACTGTGGGTGAGTGCAATGCCAATTGTTGAACGAGGGTAATTATTTAGTTGTAAAGTTCTTTCACAGACAGGTTGAAATGGTCTACACTCTACAATGACTTTTTTGCAAATAAGTGTATATTGGAACAAATTATGAGTATAAGTACAATGCCAAATATATTAAAGGAAAAATATTTCGCCAGACCTAGATGCATTTTTTTTAAATGTAAACAAGACATGACGTCATAGTGCTTGATGGCAATTAAGTGTGGATAAACCATTAATAGACTAAAAAAAAATAATGGTAATAAAAATTACCGAATCAACAGCTGTGACACAAGAAATCTCCTCAATTACTATTTATTAATTGATTCCTTTACAAGACTAGTGGACTTTGATATGATTCAAAATAAAATAAAAAATAAATAAGTAAAACAATAAAATAAAAAAATTAGATTTCATTTCATTAATGAAGTATGTATAACCTATTTAATAATCAGAGACAACATCACTATACTTCATTATGAAACTTGATTACAATATCTTCAATTTCATTTCATTAAATTTCATTGGTTTATGAGCTCATAAATTATTAATGAATTTTACAAACCTTTTTATCGGCAGGTGCAAAGTTTATGTGAAACAAAAGCCAATTACATTGCATGTAAAACCAGTAATACCACCGTTAATAGCAGAAACATTTTTGAGCTTGCTAGAAATTGACCTAATTGACTTCAGGAAGTGTCCTTTCAACCATTCAGAACCACTCAAATGGGCAGTTAGTTTCATCGATTTTCATCAGAAATTTGTTGATGTTTTACCGCTACACAAGAAATGCGGAGAAGTTTTGAATTCATTTATAAACTATTGTCCTACATTTGGAAACCCAAAGAAAGTAATCACTGACAACGGAAGAGAGTTTAAGAATCAAGCAATGAGCAAGTCTTGTGAGGACAATGGAATAACTGTCACAGCAACATGTAAAGCTGCAGCACAGCAACAATAAGTAAAATGCTGTGAAAAATTTTTAGATATTTAATGTGCAATATTTATACTTTACAATTTACAGTATACAACCAAAAAATACAACTAACTACACAAAACCTGAGTTAATTAATTAATTTATTTATTTAGCTAAAATTAATGAAACATTTCAATATAAAGACTTACAAAACCCTAACCCTAAACCTAACCCCAAGATACCGCCACAAATTAGTTCAAATTCAAGACCAAAAGGTTAACCTGAAAAAAAAAAAAAAAACCCTAACTAACCACAGATTAAAGAATAAATTGGAACCATTTTAAGCTTTATTCTCATTCATCTAGTCTGAGTTATCATTTGCAAGCTTGAGTTAAAAAAAATAAATCAAAGCAAATAAACTAAATAAACTATTTGAAGAAATTAACCAGTTTGAAACAAATAACCAGTTTTAAAAAAATTAACCAAATTGAAAAAAAAGACCCAGTTTGAGAAAAATGAACCAGTTCAAAAAAAATGAATCAGGTTAAAAATATTTTGTAACTAATTGAAAATTCAAACCATAACATATACATGCACGCTCTTAAGGAGTGCCGTTAGCCTTGTGTGACCCAGTCAAAAGACACAAATTTAGAAGTCATTTATTAGATAGCTCAATTTAGATTTATTCCATATTTCTGAGTATTTTCTCGATAGTTTAGTTGTACATGTAATTCGTTTATGCAAAAGAATGTTCTTCCTTCGTTGAGTATTTTACAAAGAATCCATAAACAAATTACGCATTTCCTTAGATAATATATGAGTAATGTTTACACGGAAACTTGTCCAACAAACGTTCTTATGTTGGACATCCTATTCATTAAGCCTAGGCCGTAGAATACGTGAGATTCGTAAGTTCTCAGGAATGTAAGATCCCTAATAAAAGTGGGTTCAAACTAAGTTAGAATCAGTGCAATCAAAGGTTCGAAAATAACGTTTCAAATGGAGTTGTAGACAAGACAAAGAACTTTCGTTGAAGTAGTGCGCCTTGCCGCCGGTTACATTTTTGGAGTCAGAAGTGGGATTGCTGGTTAGTTTACAAGAGTTTTTATTGATTTGAACTAAACGGGGACGAGAGTATTAAAGCATGGCAGAAGCAGCTGAGTAAGTGGCTGCATTAGCTGAACAGTTGGCTGCACTCAAGGCCCAACTAGAAGAAATGGGGAATGGTGGAGGTGGTGCAGCAGCTCAGCCTGTGGTAAAGCTGACCATCCCCCGAGAAAAGAAACTCCGAAAGTACGCTGGAGGTAGAGACGATAAGGTCCTGGAGGATTGGATCGCGGACGCCCGGAGGACTGTGAGTGCCCAAGAGTGGTCTGACCAGGAGGCTGTGGATTTCCTATACCATAGCCTGGAGGGCACAGCACGGGATGAAGTAAGGTTGAGACCTGCTGATGACTGGAAAAACCAGATGACCTCTTCCAGGTCCTGAGAGACGTGTTTGGGGAAAAGCTGACAAGGACGCAGCTAATCCAGAGGTTCTTCTGGAGACGACAAAGAGAGAGGGAGTCCATCCAAGATTTTGCACTTGCTCTGATGTCGATGGCAGAACACTTGGTGCGGGTCCACCAGACAGCCTTGGACAACAAGGACCAGAACCTAAGTGATATCTTTATTGTGAACCTGAGGGACAGCATTCTGAGACGTGACCTCAAGCGCTATGTGAGAGAGCATGAGGCTACAACCTTCCACGCAGTTAGGCAGGAGGCCCAGCGCAGTCTAGAAGAACTGGACCGTGGTAGACAAGCATCAGCCAGAGAAGTGGCCGCCGAACCAGTCGGTTGTAATAGAGTGAGCAGTGGTTCCATGGATACAGCAATACGAGAACTGGCCGAAGGACAGAAAGTGCTGGTGGAAAAGCTATTCCAGCAACAGAAGGTTATGGATGAACAACAAAAGATCCTGACGGAGCTCACAGAACGGTTCAAAAGAACATCACAGCCACACAGTGCCCTCCGTGGTCGCAAAAGGTGCTTTAACTGTCATGAGGTTGGCCATCTGCAACCAAACTTCCCTAAACCACCCAAGCAGTGGGCCCAACATACACCACAGATGGAGACAAACTCCAACTCTCCACGGCATTGAGCCACGCTGTGGAGAGGGACTGTAGTGGCTCTGATTTTCTCTTTCACAATGAAAAGTTTGTCGGGACAAGTCCCACAGTGACAGCAAGGATTGGCCGGGTACCGGTTAAGAGTCAAGTGGATAACGGCTCCATGGTTACCTTGGTCACCCAGTCATTCTTTAAGGAGAAGCTACAGCCAACCCCAGGTGATCCCAACACTGGAATGCAAGTACTGCAGCTGCGAGGAGCAAATGGATTGGAGATACCTTATGTTGGTTTCCTGACGGCAACCGTGGAGATTGGCGGAGTGGTAGTACCTGGGTGCTGCATCTTCATAACAAAAGACACAGAGACCACGTCCACACTATGCCGGATAAATTTGAAAACGCAACTTTATTTATACGGATACACCTTTCGTCCACACTAATCCGCATGAATCCGCAACAATTCTTCACCGAAAACGGAACTTTTTGAAAACGCTCTCCAGAGTGGAACAATTTTAAAACGCCGGCTATCCGTAATAGTGTGGACGCAGAACAATTTGTAAACGGAACTTTTCGAATACGATGACGTCATGTTTTCTCGGTCCATGTCCTTCTCGATTATAAATCCAAGATGGCGGACGAACTGATTGGAATACTGTTGTCATTAATTTCGACTTTAATCGCTTGTTTGGAGCTTCAAATCGCATTCTATGATGTGCTTTCAATTTATCGGCATAAAAGAAATAATCTACGGTCGTTATTGGTCTGTAGTAGACCTCAACGACTAAATAAAAGGTTCAAACCCTACAACAAAGAAAGGCGATTTTGGATTCGACCCGGCAGGACTAGTGCGTGGTGGGACAATTTTGTAAACGAAGTAGTTATTCCTGAAGAATGGCGAGAAAACTTCAGAATGTCTAGGGCCTCTCTACTTAAATTAAGTGAACTTTTACGGCCTCACATCGAGGGTAAAACAACAAAAATGAGATCACCAGTTGATGTTACGAAGAAGGTGGCTTGCACCCTGTATTATTTGAGCGACGAAGGACGCCTCAGGAAAACCGCCAATGCATTTGGCTTATCTCGTCAAGTCGTTTCTAAGATTGTGAGAGAAGTATGCAAGGCAATAACATTACATCTTGGCAAGACATTTATTAAACTTCCTGAAACAGTCGAAGAGGTTAAAGAACTTGTGACCAATTTTTACGATGCTCACGGTTTTCCACAGTGTATTGGAGCAATAGACGGTACACACATTGACATTAAACAGCCCAAACTCAATTCTACTGATTACTTGAACAGGAAAAGTAGATATTCCTTAAATGTGCAAGCAGTGTGTGACTACAAATACTCTTTCCTTGACGTGGTTGTGAAATGGCCAGGTAGTGTGCATGATGCACGTGTGTTTGCTAATTCTACAGTAAACACAAATTTGAAAGCGGGAAAAATCCCATCATGTCCAAGAGTGCTAATAGAGGGTGAGGATCCAATACCTGTTTTTGTCCTGGGTGATCCAGCATACCCATTGATGCCTTATGTGATGAAAGAGTATGCAAATGGGGGACGAACTGTTCAAGAACAGTATTATGGATTGAGATTGTGTCAATCAAGAATGGTCATCGAGTGTTCATTTGGAAGACTGAAAGGTCGTTTTGGAGCATTAAAGAGAGCAATGGACATAAACCTCGATGACCTTCCCTATGTTATTTATGCATGCTTTGTGCTGCATAATTTCTGTGAGGCCAACAGAGAAACAATAAATGAGAACAGAGTCTGTGCAGCATTGGAGTATGACAGAGAGTTCCAACCTCCAACACAGGCAAATAACTTTAGAACTGACTGCAACGAGGCAGAAGGCAAGAGAGTGAGATCTGTACTCACAAGGTTTTTAGACCCTTAAGATTTGATGATGAAAAATCTTTATTCATGATTTTAAATAATTCTTTACTATTTTTTGTGAGATCACACAACAGTAGTGATAATAATACTCATGTTTTGACTGCAAAGTGAATACTGTTGCTATACTTGTCTCGGATGTTTATATGAGTTTTTGATGACATTTTGACAAGAAATTTTCTTATCGTTTTTCATTCTTATAAATATTTATCTATATTTAGACATAATAATAATGATACGTGGCCAACGCTGCTAAAAAGTGCTCAATACACATGTGTGTAGAGCTATATAGAATAAGTATGTTGATAGTCAATAGAATAGACACACGATTTGCTGCGACTCTGAGTTTTGTGTGTAAGCGAATGTATCTATTCTATTGACTATCAACATACTTATTCTATTTAGGACATTTATACTTATTTTTATTTATTCTTATTCTTTGTATCTTATATTATTGTAAAGCATTATAGAAAGTAACTATATAATGCTATAGAAATGTTTTAAATTATTAATAATTTTTAAATAATGTTTTTGTCACAAAGTATTTGATAATGATGATTGAGAACAAAATATTTTTATCAAACATGTTTATCAAACAGCATTATCAAATACTTAATGACAAAAACATAAGTAAAAAGATGAATAAATGTGTAACATGGTTTGAAGGGTGACTGTTAATAAAAACTTTTATTGTTCCTTAAATACATTTCACTTGATATCTTGATATCTTATATTATTGTAAAGCATTATAGAAAGTAACTTTATAATGCTATAGAAATGTTTTAAATTATTAATAATTTTTAAATAATGTTTTTGTCACAAAGTATTTGATAATGATGATTGAGAACAAAATATTTTTATCAAACATGTTTATCAAACAGCATTATCAAATACTTAATGACAAAAACATAAGTAAAAAGATGAATAAATGTGTAACATGGTTTGAAGGGTGACTGTTAATAAAAACTTTTATTGTTCCTTAAATACATTTCACTTGATATCTCGATATCTTATATTATTGTAAAGCATTATAGAAAGTAACTTTATAATGCTATAGAAATGTTTTAAATTATTAATAATTTTTAAATAATGTTTTTGTCACAAAGTATTTGATAATGATGATTGAGAACAAAATATTTTTATCAAACATGTTTATCAAACAGCATTATCAAATACTTAATGACAAAAACATAAGTAAAAAGATGAATAAATGTGTAACATGGTTTGAAGGGTGACTGTTAATAAAAACTTTTATTGTTCCTTATATACATTTCACTTGATATAATCTTATTGAATTATATGATTTGTAATTTTATAGAGAAATATAATCAATGTAAATAAAAAATACTATATTATGTAATATTTATTACACAATACTTATTTTAAACAGTAACTTAAGATAATCTTTTCAACCAATGTTGATATATTGTCATGTAAACTTTAACAGCTTGTTAATTGACTTCTTCGGTCATATACACCAATAGGATGTACAAAATTTTTACTTAGTATGATAAGATGTTACATGTATGTTAATGATAAAATGTTAATTTTTCTTAATAAGGTTTTTTTTACTTTGATTGCTAAATAATCAGTATTCTGTTCGAGTACTTTACTGCAAAGTATCACTATCATTCAAGTCATCAGAATATAAAGCATTTGTGTATGAAAACTGTCCAGTGTATTGTCTGTCTACTTGATTGTGCGGTGTTGTTGGTACTCTAGTTGAGTAACCTACAGGTCTATCATGCACATAGGAACTGGAAGGATTTTGGAAGTGCTGTTGTGGTCGTCCTACATAAGGAGGTTGTGGGAGCATGACCTGTCTTAGAAGAGCAAAGCCATCAGCTATAGAGCTTGTCAATTTTTCCATGTTATGAAACATCTTCTTCATATATTCTGAATGTTCCTTATCTGTTGCCTCCATTCTTTCAAGTATTTGCTTTTTCATTTTAAGTTCTTCTTGCGCACATGATAGTAACTGGCTTTCATTTGGAAGTTTCCTTTTGAGTTTTTCTTTCTTGTGATCAGCCAATTTTGAATTCAGCAAATCTCGTCGTTCACGGATAACATTCGAAGGTAATATATCGTCACTCCTCTCTTCTTCAGTACTCTCAATATTTTCTAGGCTATCCTCTGTACTGCTGTTAGTCAATACAAAAGATGAGGCAGGAGAAGGTGTATCAATAGAACTGTTGATCTCCTCAGTATCAACTGTTGTAAGCCCATCGATGTCAGTCGTTTCTATTCCAGATGCGATCGCATTAGATGCCGGCGAGCCACCCCAAATCTCCTCGCACAATTCGAAGTATAGAAGTACAACTCTGCCATTGCCACTTCTCCTTCCCGAATCAACGGCTTTTCTGTATTTAGTTCTCACTGTCTTGATCTTAGAGGTCAGGTTTGTCTTGGTTATTTCTTCTTTTGAATGAGGGTAATCCTTTCCCAACTCAGTTGCTTCTTCTGGTGATGGATACCGCTCAAGAAATTTGGCGAGTATGTCTTGATATTTTGTTTGGCAAGACTCCCAGTCAACATTTTCGATCGTTTTGGCAGTTTTATAGTCAATAGTGACTTTTAGTAGAAGCTCCACCTCGTCATCTGTCCACGAAAAGTATTCGCTCTTCGACTTTTCTGCCGGACGCTTCTTATTTTGCCCCGATTTAGACATTTTAAAGACTATATTAATAAACGCTTTGGAAATACCTCGTGTAATCAATGCTAGCATAAATGGCGGGAATTTGGCGCCAAGCTTGTTATGCAATTTCGGCTTCGGTGCGCATGCTCACACGTGCAGTCAAGCGTTTTTGTCGCTTCGGATCGGATTAGTGTAGACGCGAAACATTTTATCCGTTTTCGTGTGTGGACGCAAAACTTTTGTTACGGTTTCGGTGTTGAAGTTGCGTTTTCAAATTTATCCGGCATAGTGTGGACGTGGCCAGAGGCCACTACAGTGATGCAGAGGAGAGCACCTGGCGTGATCGGAACCAACGTTCTTGGGCTGGTGCCTCAGTACCAAAATCTCCTGCAAGACGAAAAGAAGAATATGAAGCCGAAAACTGTGTTCGTGAAAGTTGCTGTCTCAGACCAAGTCTGGGTCCCACCTTTCACTGAATCTGATGTTCTAGTAACAGGCCCCTCGTGGGGCACCAATGCTATAATTGAACCTCTTCTACCAACAGAAGGAAACCTCAACGTGGCCAGTACTCTTGTGGACACTACCAAGACGTGTTACTATGTCAGGGTTACTAACCCAACAGCGAAGGACATATGGCTACTTCCTGATGACGACAGAGAGACAGCTGGAGCTAGTCAACAATGGATCACTAAGCTAAATCTTCGAGAAGCATACACCACTACAAGCAACTGATTGACAGAGTCCGCAGCAGCAAGGAAGAAGACCCACAACCAGCTGGGCAGACCAATAGCTGAACCACTCCTGGTTGGAGAAAGAGTCCTACTCCGATACCGCAAGGTTAGAGGACGGAACAAAATCCAGGACAAGTGGGAAGACAAGGTTTACAAGATCATCGAGCGAAGGCCAACAATACCTATGTGGAAAGAGCAGATGGTCATGGCGGTAATAAAGTTGATAGTCAGGGGGAAATGCAAGTCTGCCCAAGACCAATGGGTGAGCCTTATCAAAATCAAAGACAGCAACAAAGGCGAGAGCGTGCACCTGTGCCTGAGGACTCATTGGACAAAGACAACATTGGCGGACTCACAATTGCTTTTCAACCAGTGGAACTTGAACAAGCCAATGATGTTGGCAGCAGAGCTTCATCAGACGAGCAAGAATAAGAACCAATGCTGCATCGTTCTACCAGGACTACTGCTGGACAGCACAGCAACCGATACAACCTTCCAAGGTCTGCACTACAACACTGATGTCTTTTTTATTTGATGTTGCTCGAGGACGAGGCAAACTCAAAGGAGGGGCAAGTGTGACCCAGTCAAAAGACACAAATTTAGAAGTCATTTATTGGATAGCTCAATTTAGATTTATTCCATATTTCTGAGTATTTTCTCGATAGTTTAGTTGTACATGTAATTCGTTTATGCAAAGGAATGTTCTTCCTTCGTTGAGTATTTTACAAAGAATCCATAAACAAATTACGCATTTCCTTAGATAATATATGAGTAATGTTTACACGGAAACTTGTCCAACAAACGTTCTTATGTGGGACATCCTATTCATTAAGCCTAGGCCGTAGAATACGTGAGATTCGTAAGTTCTCAGGAATGTAAGATCCCTAATAAAAGTAGGTTCAAACTAAGTTAGAATCAGTGCAATCAAAGGTTCGAAAATAACGTTTCAAATGGAGTTGTAGACAAGGCAAAGAACTTTCGTCGAAGTAGAGATTATATGCTATAATCTCGTTGCCGATTTTTTGAATGTATATATAAAATTTGTTTTGATTTCAATAAACTCTTTTGAACTCACAAATGCCCAGGCTGCGGAGAACCCAAGGAAACCCACACATGGAGAATCCCGTCAATATATTGTGAAAGCAAATCAAGGATCTCTCCTCGCCAGTGTACAAAGATGAATGAAGACTCGATCAAAACAGAAAACGCCATGGCTAGAAACGACAAGTGGAAAGACTTAAAATGCAGTTACATTATCTGGAAATAGAGGAGAAAGCACTTAAAAAGAATGAAACTCGGGCAGCACTGCAGGACAAAATGGAAGCAAAACAGGTCGCTATCAAATGCTTAAAGAACTACTCGCAAAACGGAACAAGATCCTCAAGCGTCCCAGTACTCTGACAAACTTTGCGGAACTAAGACAAATCAATGGATCAAGTGAGACACCACTAGACGCCCTGCTCAACAGACCAGGAGTTTTTACGATGCTGGGAACAACCCACATCATGAAGTGCACGTGGCCTGACGCATTCGACGGCTGAAATTTCTTACAAGGTTAAAGGGTGAGTAAGTACTGCATGTGTGCCATTGACGTTGCAGACAGTATAATCCCAACAGAAAGTAAAGAGACTTTAGAAACCCAAGGAGACACCAAAATCATCGTTAGCTACGGCCCAAAACAGCCTAAGTCAGATGACATAACAGTCCCACAATGGGTTGTTGCAAATACCTGAATTTTTTATACATTGATGAATACAGGGAAGTTCAGGTCAGAGTTAGATATGCAGGAATATTTAGCTTATACTGTTAAAATAATGGAGCTGACAAATAAGTACGAGTGCAGTCTATTCTTAAGTATTATAATGAATTTCGCAAACTCCAAGCCATTTATCGCCACCCATGTAGCTTTGACTCCAACCACTTGCACACTGTCATTCTCACATTAACACTTGGACAAAATTGCACAACACGCAGCAATCCACACGTGGGAGCAATCTTGCAAATTTTAAATACTGACAATGATGACGAAGAAGTGATTATTTGTGATTACCCTTTGATGAAATCAACTCAATTATGAATAAATAAACCGTTACTTCATTCGTTGAGTTTAGAAAATATACCTTTAACATTATCATAACACGATCAGTTAAAATTAATTTTACATGCAATTTTTTCTTGTTGTTTTTTATATAAATTTGACCTATTTCTAATTATGTGTTTTAGAATCAACTTGAATATGTAAAGATTAAAATTATTTAATTTAAAATTTCATTTTTAGTGCTCTTTAAAATGATGGGTCATCATTATTACCTAACTCTTCCTCATCAGTCAAAGGTGAGTTGATCATCACTTTCCTCTGATTCTGATGGTCGCATTAAATTAATCGAACTGCCATCATCATCATCAAACACAAATGTCTATTTATTCGATGTTGTGGAATTTAAATGCAATTTGAAAGGAATCCATAGATATAAAAAAATTAAGTGACAACTTCAATATCATCTTACACCTTGATGTATTTATTTTTCTAGTGCAGAGACCTGCAATAAGGAGATACATGTGTGGACCCCGCCTTGCCAGCGGGAGTGTTGGATGCCAATGTAAGTTAAAAACACTTCTTCTTCAAACAGAAACAGAACCATACACAACATTCAGTGAAGACACACAAATACATTTAAAAGTAAACACATTTTTAATGATTTATTGCAGGAGAAAGCCTCCAACAGAGAAACTATTTTTGTGATAAGGGTCTGTGTAAGTTAAAAAATGACAAAAATATGGATACGGTGCGAGGGAAAAAAACTGACAAAAAGCTTCGAATGAGTAGCCACATTTGTTTTTAAGTGCATTGTAGTTTTAAGCAATCAATACTTTTTAATACACGAATCATTATGTTATTAAATCACAATCGAGCCCTTTTTTTGTCCAGCCAGGCGCAGCCAACTCACGGATGTCGACGATGGATCATCTGTCCCCACTGCTAGTCACCTTACCGCTCAACAAAAGGCTAGTTTCTTAGAGCTAGTGATTAGCCAAATCGCCAACTATTGCCCTATTATCTCTTGTAGTTCACTCGTCAAAAACTCCACGTCCCTGGAATTCATCATAAACATGTTGGGTTCCAAGTGACCCGTGCGCATCTTATTGACTTTGCTGACATCCATCTCAAACCAAATGAACGCTCTGAAGATCTCTACCATTGACTAATGGCCTTTGTTGAGGACTCGTTACTTAAGACAAATGGACTAACCCATCTCGAACCCTTACATCCATCCAAGTGTGAAATCTCACAAGCCCTTGACTCATTACTTAATGAGATCCACACGGCAGATGGCGCCGAGGTCTTGAGTTCAGCAGTGTCAACAGAACTTTGTCCTAACTTACCGAAGAGCAGACACGCAAATAAGTCACCCCGACATGGTAAAACCTGCCCTCTATTCAAGCAGGCTGCTCGCCCTGAATTTCGACAATCCCTAAGTCAGTTCGAGTTCCTCACAGAAAGTGACAGACATGGTCACAGCTCGTCAGATCGTGGACATCTTTGATGATGAACAGGATGATGATCTTGAAAGCTCACAAACACTGAACAGGCCACAGCACAAGCCCTATCCTTCAAAGTCCAGACAAGTCAGTCACCATGTACGTCAATGTCTTCCATCGTTATGATACGACTCAAATCGTCATAGACAGCGGAGCAACCGGTGACATCCGACAATCGACAATTCACAATCTGTCCATCAAGCCGATGGTGTAATGACCCACCCACAGAAGCCAGACAAGATCAGGGCAGTGTACGACTGCTCAGCGAAATGGTGCGGCATTTCACTGAACAATTGCCTGCTTCAGGGGCAGAACCTCACAAATTCTCTTCTTGGCGTGCTAACAAGATTTTGGCATGAACTAATACCCCTTATGACAGACATTGAGGCGATGTTCTATCAGGGGCACGCCCCCCTGAAGACAGTAATTGTCTCCGATTCCTCTGGTGGCCGGAAGGTTACCTTGATGCTGTGCCACGCCAATACCGAATGCTAGTTCACCTCTTTGGAGGTGCTTCGTCTCCAAGCTGTTCCAAATTTGCTTTGCGTCAAACAGGGAAAGACAATGAAAGAGACTTGCACAATTGTCAACACTTGCACAATTGTGATTGAATTTTTACATAGACGACTGTTTAACGTCAGTTGATGAAGCTTTAAGGCTAACTGGACAGTTGCGAGAGCTGCTGCAGAGAGGACGATTCAGTGTTACAGTCTATACCCGATTCGGAAAGATCAACTAAACAGTGAAGTCACAGAATGCACTCTTGGTGTCCACTGGAACGTCAACTTGTGACTGCCGTATTTTTGAAAGTGAATAATGATCAGTGATCTAAGCAAGAACGTACATAACATACCTTGATGATCATAACTGTAAAATATTCAATTATACCAAGACAGTAATTCTCCATTATATATTTTCATATTTTATGTTTCCTTAACGTTGGGACATGTCCAAAGAGAAAGGCTATTATTGGTCAGTTGAGAAGAAAATAACTCTCGAAGAGATGAAGGAATGTTGTTTCATAGGATCAAATAACTATGGTTGTAACTATCCACACTTACTCAATTCTAATGTCATGTTGTGATCTGTCGTTTCCATCAATGATGGGCTTGTAGACTTCAACTTCAACGAATTATGGCATGCAGAGAACAACTTGTCTTTGAGATTATTGCATCTGAAGCGAGTGAGCCCAGCAGCCAAGACTGCCAAGATGATCCAGTTGCTGGAGAACTGGATATCCTGATAAAAAAGACCTTATTACCAAAAATATGTGGAGAGACAGTTGCCACTAGGGTTCTTGCAGCTATCGATGAAAAGAACAAAGAAGAAAGTTGAAGTTGTTTGCTTTACTATTGTTCAGGAAGAGCGCCTTACACTCTATCATAGAGATATCTTACAGTATTTTGAGACAGATGGAATGCTGGCATTGAAAGAAAACCTTATGAATGCGTGTACCATTCCGCCATTCACATTTTCAGTGATTGTAGCATTTAAAAACTCAAAAAAACATCCTCATCCTTGAAACCAGTCTTTGTGAAATAACCTGGAAAAAGTCGACATTTTACAAAACAAAATCTCAAGTATTTTTCATTATTTGCTACGGCTGAACCTTGAAAAAAACCTATCTTTTTTATGTTTTGTGTTTCGATTGTAAATGAAAAAACACCCAGAAAAAAGTCCACCTTTTTCGAATATCTAGTTCAAGTAGAAAACAATAAAAGTCTCAACTACTTTTACGATACTTTGCTGACAAAATATCAAGTATTTCCATTTTTCTCGGCCAGTTTTGAGTTACACAAAAAATGATTTTTTTAACGATTTCGAAATTCCGTGCATAAATTATGTATTTCGCAATCACAAAAAATACGACATGGGAAGGGAGAGTAAAACAGGTCATAACAGCATTCTGGAACCCAGAGCACCTCGGCCGGGCAGATTCAATGAATGGTTGCGACAATGAGCTCAAAGAAGCTAAAAACGTTCCAAATCAACAAATGATTCATAATATATTCACATAAACAAGCTAGCGTGATGTGATTGTATTCCGTAATTAGGGCTTTTGTTTTATCAAATCGTAAAATTCCAAACTTCTTTCCGTTTTTGAACAACGTAATGGGATCGACTGTATGTGTAGTAAAAAGGGACATGATTGGTCCCCTTTACATCATGAGCCCTTAATAAAATTGCCAGCGGCCACCTCTCTTACTCGATCTAGTATAATTTTTGTAAAATTTAGCTTTTTACTGACTCTTGTAAATGATACAAATTTTTTATCCAAATACCTCGTCAAGGGTCTGGCGAACGACAATAATTGGATTTCAGGTATAGCAGCTTGCGAATGTATGCATCCAGTGTATTGAATCGAAACTTAGACCTGAAAGAAGTATTGAATTGAGGTAAGTTTTAGTAGTACTACAAGTAATTATCACTTGTGAATACCTTTGTAAATTGAAAGAAAATTAGTCGTTCAGCCAAGATTTTTCTAGTTCGTTACATAGACACTTTACGGGGGTGAAATTAAAACAAAATATTAAATACAAATTAGGTATAAAATATCATGGCTGTTGTATTCATGTGTTATATATGCAGAGTGATTTTCATGCCTGGCCTTTGAGTATGTATAGACTAAACAGTTGATACTAAACACCTATTTGTAAGCCATTAGAGTGCACACACTAAAAGTGTTCAACATAAATACCACTGAATAGTGGTATTTTATGCTAATTCTATTGTTGTCTTTTGTTTAATTAGTGCTAATTACTACTAAATAGTGACAACTGTTGTATACATTTAGTGTTAGCACTCTATTATCTTCTTTTCTTTATCAACACTGCAAGCTAAATACTGGTAATCTATTTTTTACCCTGGTCATATGAAAATCAATCTCCTTCAAAGTAAGAGTTTCTCCAAAAGCTTTTATATAATCATATATTTTCATCTCACCTGGATAGAAAATAGACTACCAGTATTTAGTTTGCAGTGTTGATAAAAAACAAAAGATAATAGGGTGCTAACACTAACTGTATACAACAGTTGTCACTATTTATTAGTAAAAGCACTAATTAAAAAAGACAACAATAGTGGGAAAGTTAGTGGAAAAAAACATCAAGTCAATGACAAAAGAAGTTGCATGTTTATAATCAAACCAACTCAAAATTGATTGTATGTGCCGACTCAGCACATACAATCAATTTTTAGTTGGTTTGATGAGTTAACAGTGAAAATCACTTAAGTAAAAGAAGTCATTTCTGTTGTCTGACATTGGTGTGTAATGTGTAGGTGTGTGTGTGTGTGTGTGTGTGTATGAAAACAGCAAATAATGCTGAGATTCAGATAAAATGATTTATTGTTATCTAGAGCCTTACAGTGCCTCAAAAAGTACTTTGTGTTGTAATTGGTCGTAATCGGCATGTGCAATCTAAAAAAAGGAAATTATGCCAAGGGTCAGATAAATTAACCCGACTGCAATAAAAATGGTATTTCCTGTATGGTAGAGACATAGAGAGCCCCAAAATGTACTTTGTGTTGTCATTGGTCGTAATCGGCATGTGCAATCTAAAAAAAGCAAATTATGCCGAGGGTCAGATAAATTAACCCGAGTGCAATAAAAATGGTATTTCCTGTATAGTGGAGACCTAGAAATCCCCAGAAAGTACTTTGTGTTGTAATTGGTCGTAATCGGCATGTGTAATCTAAAAAAAGCAAATTATGCCGAGGGTCAAATAAATTAACCCGAATGCAATAAAAATGGTATTTCCTGTATAGTGGAGACCTAGAGAGCCCCAAAAAGTACTTAATGTTGTCATTGGTTGTAATCGGCATGTGTAATCTAAAAAAAGCAAATTATGCCGAGGGTCAAATAAATTAACCCGAATGCAATAAAAATGGTATTTCCTGTATGGTAGAGACCTAGAGAGCCCCAAAAAGTACTTTGTGTTGTCATTGGTCTTAATTGGCATGTGTAATCTAAAAAAAGCAAATTATGCCGACAGTCAGATAAATTAACCCGAGTGCAATAAAAATGGTATTTCCTGTATGGTAGAGACCTAGAGAGCCCCAAAAAGTACTTTGTGTTGTCATTGGTCGTAATCGGCATGTGTAATCTTAAAAAAGCAAATTATGCCAAGGGTCAGATAAATTAACCCGAGTGCAATAAAAATGGTATTTCCTGTATGGTAGAGACCTAGAGAGCCCCAAAAAGTACTTTGTGTTGTCATTGGTCGTAATCGGCATGTGTAATCTTAAAAAAGCAAATTATGCCGAGGGTCAAATAAATTAACCCGAGTGCAATAAAAATGGTATTTCCTGTATGGTAGAGACCTAGAGAGCCCCAAAAAGTACTTTGTGTTGTCATTGGTCGTAATCGGCATGTGTAATCTTAAAAAAGCAAATTATGCCGAGGGTCAAATAAATTAACCCGAGTGCAATAAAAATGGTATTTCCTGTATGGTAGAGACCTAGAGAGCCCCAAAAAGTACTTTGTGTTGTCATTGGTCTTAATTGGCATGTGTAATCTAAAAAAAGCAAATTATGCCGACAGTCAGATAAATTAACCCGAGTGCAATAAAAATGGTATTTCCTGTATGGTAGAGACCTAGAGAGCCCCAAAAAGTACTTTGTGTTGTCATTGGTCGTAATCGGCATGTGTAATCTTAATAAAGCAAATTATGCCAAGGGTCAGATAAATTAACCCGAGTGCAATAAAAATGGTATTTCCTGTATGGTAGAGACCTAGAGAGCCCCCAAAAGTACTTTGTGTTGTCATTGGTAATCGGCATGTGTAATCTTAAAAAAGCAAATTTTGCCAATTTTCCAGTGTGCAATAAAAATGGTACTGTTTTTCATTATGTGGATGTCATCTCAAAAAGGCAAAGAGACCTAGAGTCAAAAAAATATTACATATAAAAACATATAAACAGTTGAGTACAAAATCATTACCAAATTATTAAAGATTATTGTACATATTTTGTTGGTTTGTACACTGTTCTTGGACTAGCAATTATTCTTATGATTGTTGTCAGTCTGTATCCTGTAAAAATATTATTTTAAAATAATTTCATGCACTAATTTTAAATTAATTTTATTGTTTTGTAGGTGTTTTTGTTGCTGAACCAAGAAGGATTCAAGGATTTTGTTATAATAGATTTTTTTTTAAATAATCATTTTTATAATGACTTTAAAAAAACATTATTGTATATGATTATTGTGATAATATATGAACTATTAAATAAACGATCAGAAGTGTTTTATCAGGTTTAAAACCACGGGAGCGGCTCCAGAAATTCTGAAAGGGGGGTACACAAACCATACAAAAATTACAGATTGACAATCAAAACTTAAAAGTACCATCTAAAAAAAGAAACACATGTCTTCTCAAAAGGAAGGGAACCGCCTCAAAACCAAGCGGACTCAACTTTGCCAACCTGATTGTGGAGCCGTTTTGCAGCGAAACAGTTTATTGGAAGCTACTACAGTAAAAACCCGCGTATAAGAACGTAACATTTAAGAACCTGTCAGGCTGGAATTTCATTTTAAGCACACTTCATATAAGAGACCATTCAGGGCCATAACCAAGGGGAGGGCAGAAAAGCAAAAGGTCCGCTCAAAACTATTATTTATTTATAAAACCCGTGTGAAAGATCACTATGAAAAGACAAGGTGTAATGGATTACAATAAGGTGTAATAATCACCGAAAATACAAAGAATAAAGACTGTAAAGACTCAAAAGGACTGTAAAGCGCAAAATTGTAATGCGGGTTTTCACGGGTTTTGAAAAGCACGTCGACTTTGCGAAAATAAAATGACGGCTAATAAAAAAATCTACAAAAACCCCATCAAAGGTCCAGGGTTTTTTATGTGCACCCCCTGTAAACGGTCTGGTTACGCCCCTATCATTTCAGTCTGAAATTTCGAAGTAGTTTGTTAATTTCCAGAGTAATATAATTCACTTCAAATTTTTGATTAAATATAAATCTGGAAAGATTAAGGTTCTTATATGAGGGATTTTGTTGTGCACAAACTTTTATAAAATGATCAACCATGATAAAGCAAACTTGCTGACCTCTTACCACCAACAGAACCAACAAAACGATTTGGCAACAGTATTATACCCTACTACGTGAAGAAACTCGACTGATTTGAATAACCATGTTGACTATTTTTTTACAAGATTGACATCCATACATTTATATCTTTTTTCACTGATATTTTAATTCATAATTGTAAATATATATGCTATATCTACATTATCTCTATTTACATTTTTCTCAAGGTTTTCCTTACAAAATGCCTAAAATTGGAAAAGATTACAATTTCATTATTATCAGTATCTAGTGGACACTATTTACTGGAGTTTTTCAATTTTATATTGTAAATCGCAATTCTAGTTCATCAATTAACTATACTATAACTATTCTATCCCATCCCAGCCATTAACATCTAATCCAATCTCATCCCATCCCATCCATTCACATTAAATCTCATCCCTTCCATTCACATCCAATCGAATCTCATTCCATGCCATCCCTTCACATCTAATCCAGTCCAATCTCACCTCATCCCATCCCATCCAATTCATTCACTTCCAATCAAGTCTCATTAATCCATTATTCTATTTTCCATCTTTGTCCATTACGTAAACATTGACTTCTAGCTGGAAGTTTCTGTTATTACATTTTGCATCAAAAGCTATAGATTTCGCGTTAAACAGCTAGAGTTACATTTTGAGTTAGAGCAGTTATTACATTTTATGGCAAACGTTATCACATTTTGCGTGAATATTACAATTTGGGGCAAAAGTTATTACATTTGAAGGGCCGTAACCAAGTGGGGTGCATAAGGTGCACGTGCACCCTCCAGCCCCCCAAGAAAAGCCAAAAGGTTCTCTCATTCATCTCCATTTTGTTTAATTGCAATAATTTTTTAAGATTTGGAATCAAGAGCACAAAACTGAAATAATCACCAGAAATACAAAGAATAAAGTCATTCAAAAGGACTGTAAAGCGCAGTAAGAGCAATGAATTGTAATGCGGGTTTTCACTGGTTTTTGAAAAGCACGCCGACTTTGTGAAAAAATATGACAGCTACTAATAAAAAAAGACTACTTAAAACCCATCAATGGTCCTGGTTTTTTATGTGCACCTCCTGTAAAAGTTCTGATTACGGTTTTTATGTATCGTTGTTATTACATTTTGCGCAATTTATGCATTTCGGGGTATATTTGACTCATTGGTGACGCAGTTCAATATAAAAGAGACCAACTTCTCGACCATGTCTTATAATACCAGCCGATCTTTTTTCATTTTGTTTAAGGAGCTAGTTGAAGTGGTAGCTGCGACTGTGAAGAGTCAAGAAAATTATCTTCGTTGACGTAGCTCAAGACTGCTCTATCTAACACACGTGATAAAAAGGGGACATATTTCTTGTCCATGTCGGCCAGTTATCATGCCAGCCCATCTTGTCCTTCTTTTCATTTTGTTTTAGAAACTAGTTCGATTCAAGAACTACAGAAGAGTGAATATTCGGTTTTCACTTCAATTTTACGTTCAGGCCTAGGCTGAGTGTTTAGTGATTGTTTCTGATTGCCACTATGCCATTTATACCAAGACAGTTAAATGGGCAGAATCAGCTCTATAAGATTTGCAGCGTGCTCCAGATTAAATCAAAACCCCTCTTGTGGCAAATTTGAAAGTATCCATATTTTGAATAAACTAATTCCTCGCAATCATTCTGAGAGTTGGGCTCGCCCATTCTCCTATCGTTCATTCAATCATTCAAATGATCACTTCCACAACATTATGTAATGAAACATTTTTCTCAAGGTTTTCCTTGCAAAATGTATAAAATTGAAAACAAATTACAATTTCATTATTATCAGTATCTAGTGGGCACTATTTTGTATTAGGGTAGTATACGCCAGGATTACCAACTACAAAAAGGTCTAACGAAAATTACCGTCAATATTGTTCAACAGTGTTTGCTGGAACGTTAATTGTCTCTGTTTGTTTGGCTTGGGCAAACACGTGGAAGTAGGACATTAGGGTATATATATTGGAACCATGCACACATCAAAACTACGTCGAATGCCATTTATGATGCAATTCATCCCCGATTACTCGCCTCAGCGCCGTAACCAAGGGGAGAGCACAGGGTGCACGTGCACCCCCTCCAGAAAAGCAACAGGTCCGCTCAAAACTATTATTTATTTATAAAACCCGTGTGAAAGACCACTGTGAAAAGACCAAGACAAAGTGTAATAGATTGCAATAAAGACATTCAAAAGGACTGTAAAGTGCAAAAAATTGTAATGCGGATTTTCACAGATTTTTGAAAAGCACGCCGACTTTGCGAAAATAATATGACAGCTAATAAAAAAATCTACTAAAACCCATCAAAGGTCCAGGGTTTTTTATGTGCACCCCCTCCCACCCCTTGTAACGGTCTGGTTACGCCCATGTGCCTGAGAAGACAAAGCGCTTTTCTGTTGGATCACATGCAGATCTCATTCAGGGCAACAACCTATTTTATTTGTAAAAATCCCGATATTGCCTCTAACGTCGAATGTCGCTTTATCCGTCTTGGTTTGCGTATGCCGATTATTCAGTTTACTTTTTTTAGTTTCACCTTTTTCTAAGACATATCAATCGCACTTCTTCTTCTGTCGATTTCATTATTTTCCAAATGGAAGGGGGTCCCGTTTTTATTACGTGGTTAGATAGAGCATTATAATATCTTGGCTCCTCACAGCCAGAACTAGATCGGCCGTTCTCTAGTTTATATTGGATATTGAACTGCGTCAAATATATGCGACTTTAATAATCACCTTGTTTTCTATTGTATTCCGCCATGCAAACACCTACCAGATAAGTATTTTGTTTCCTCAGTTCAATATATAAAATTAAGAACCAAATTCAGAATGGTCTGACTTAATGTCAAGCACCATTTACACAACAAATACTCCTGATGCAATACATCTAACAAACGTTTAGCAAATCTCCAGCTCACACATACAGCAGACTGGGGAAGGGGGGGATGTACCGATAACGGTTCATGGACGATTTTTTTTGTTAATTTCACGGATCACGGCATTAAAGAAAAGCATTTCACTAATCAAAAAACTAATTATGTAGGCGGCGGACTAAGAGGGATAAAGGAGCCACCACGTTTTGAGGTAACATTATTTTATACATTCATACAACGGAATGATAATGACGTAGTTGGGAGCAAACATACATTTAGAAAAATTCGATTATACTCCCATAAAGCTTTTATACACTATTGAAAAAAAAAACTCTTCTGTGCAATAATTTTCGGGAGGGAGGGAGGGGGGGCGGTTTCTAAACTTTTTAGTGGGGGCAAAAGTTAGACTGAATTCTGAAAATTTCCAATTTTTTTATCCCTAAGCAATCCAAACTTACGATTTCAAGGGGGAAGGGTGGGTTGGGAGTCAGCGCTGGGGGAGGGGTTGACTTCAATTCAGTTTTTTAATTCAGTTCTCCATTTTGGAGAACTTTAGAACCCCCTCCCCTCCTCATAATTATTGCGCAGTCCCTTATTTCCAGAATGCGCAGAATTCAATTTGAAGTTGGACTTATAGTGCAATTTAAAAAAAATGTCATCAGTAGCATTTAAAATGCTGGAAATTGCGAACGTTTTAAACTTGCAGGAGCTCGGCATGACCATGGACCCCCTTCTTCTTGCATGGCCACCCGATTTTCTTGTACTTATATTCAGCAGCTGCTTGACTACTGAAACTTAATCAGAAACTTTTATATTTTCCTCGGCACAAGTGTGGCTCTCTGGCTATGGCGACGCCGTGACTGATATGCGCGATAGAAATCTAAACTCATTTTCAGTACTCAATAAATATACTTCAACTGTTTATGGCACGTTTCTTCATGAATGCGTTTGAATGTTTTCTGGACGTAGTTAATTATGTCCAGGGGCGAATCCAGAAATGTTGAAACGGAAGCATCAATCAAAAACTGATTGATTAAAAATCAAAACTACAAACCAATTTATGAAAATAAATTAGTTTTTAACAAAAAAGGGAGAACCGGCAATGACCCCCGGCCCCTCCCTGCAAGAACCATGTTATTTTAAAAGAGCTAGAGTTTGGTTTATATACTTGTTATACTGTTGTTGTTACTGTTACGTTTTTCGGAAATTCAGTGCCGATGAGAAAAGGGGTTAAGCGATTGCTTTGAACACCTCAAAAACAACAAGTAGAGTGTAAGTTTTCTGGTGAGAAGGTCGCAATGAGAGATTTGACCAAATACATAGTAAAGTTTATAGAGTATAGCCATAACCATAACCAAGACGATGTCATATATTTATTAATATTGATGAGTTTAGCTTGATTGTACGATTTTAATTCAAAAAAATAAAGAAAACAATAAATCAATAATAATAAAAATAGCGCAAAACACCTAAAAACTCTCTTTTAAGCGATTCAAAATCAATTGACATCTTGCAAATGACTGCATAAGTCAAGTGTATCATTCATGATTCATATAAAAATTGCTATTATTGGCTGTTTTCTGGCAAATCAGAATCTTGCTTATACCAATAGAATAATTCAATGTGCTGCTTCTGGTTCAAACTCGCTGAAGTGTACGTTATTCAAATTGAAGCGGATGGTGTTTTTTATAATAATTGTGATGTGTAAAGGCAACTCAGACATACAAAAATACAAGATAATTTGTTTCTTTGTTTTTGTGAAAGTATTACCGAAAAAAAGTACAATTTTGCTAGATTATCCGGGAGATTTGTCAGTGAAATCTTGAGACCGGGAGATTTGGTCCAAAATCTGGAATCTCCCGGATTATCCGGGAGGGATGACAGCCCTGTAGCATATACCGCATGAAATCAACCTTCCTCGGATGCCGGGCGCCATGTTTAAGTTAGAATTTAATCTGACTTGTGGGACAGAAAAAAGCAGAAACATGTTGCTGCCATAAAATGTTCCTCGGCGCATGCTCTTTGATGCCAATCAGTCTGGATTACGTTTATTTTATTATCAAATTAAGAAAAACACGTAGATTGGATATTATATTGACAAATAGAAGATACGGGGTAGATGCGTAAGTCCGTAAAATTTTGGACAGAATGCAAGTTTAAAGCTCGGTAAGGTTCGTGTTATTTGAATTTGTAAAATGCGAAAAAATTACTTCAGGGATAAATGTGCCTTAATTTCACTCATTAGCCATATATGTAAATGAATGGAATATTTGAAGATTGATGACTAAATCTTTTTGGCGTTTAAAATGCAATTTATTTCTGTAGCATTTCAATGGCTTCTCACAAGTTCATAATTAATCAACGCTCGCCTCGTCTTGAATATCAAAAGCACGCGTTTAATTAGAGTGTATCTTAAATGTTTTTCCCTAGACCCACAAACTTACTTTGGCGTAGCATTCATATTTTGTTAAGTACAAACATAACGATAGGGGCATTGATAGCAAAGCTATTGCGATTCATGAATCAAGGGAAATATTTTATGTAATTTGCAAATGTGTTCTTCGTACTCAAACAAACCAGCAAACCAACAAACCAACCAACCAAACCCAACCAACAGACATACAGACAGACAAACAGACAGACAGACAGACATTAAAAAAGTAATTTAAAGTAAAATTTATCATGGTAGTGTCTTGAAAGGCCTTGAAATGGTGCAAATCCCTATACTAGAATTTTCTCAGTTTTCAAAGTAGACCGAGGGCCGTAACCAGAACTTTTACACGGGGGGTGCACATAAAAAAAACCTGGACCAGTGATGGGTTTTTAGTAGCCGTTATTATTAGTAGCAGTCATATTTTGCACAAAGCCGGCATGCTTTTCAAAAAGCTGTATTACAATTATTGCTCTTATTGTGCTTTACAGTTCTTCTAAATGACTTTATTCTTTGTATTTTCGGGGATTATTCTCTTGATTCCAATTTTAAGAAAGAAATTCTAGTATAATAAAATGGAGATGGATGAGCGGACCATCTGTTTGTGTTTTTTTTTTTTTTTTTTTTTTTGGGGGGGGGGGGGGGGCGTGCACCCTGTGCACCCCCCTTGATTACGGCCCTGGACCAAAGTAGACTTGTTCCCACGGCAAACTAGACGGAAAACTCAGACACTAGTACACAATGATTCACACAGTGTTAAAATCCCGGTCTTGTCTCTTTGATTCCACGCCCTTCCACATTGGTCGTTTTTAGGCAGGATTCGTTGTATTTGGGTTTTAATTTTTCTGGGGGTCCGTTTAGGGGTCCACATTAGTAGATCCAGGTTTTGTAGACACCCAAAAAGCATGACTACTGGTCTCATACTTGAGCTATGATAAACGTTTTCTGAAATAATCGATAGAATACCCTGTCACTTGTTAAAATACTAATACATCAAGCAATGGCAAAGGTAGGGTATTCTATACTTGCTTCCAAGTTATCCTTTATTAAAAGTTTTATTACAAATCACCTGAAAAACAAACGAAATATAAAATTCTAACTCCCCAATTAAAAATCATTGTCTTTTCCTTTGGGAATTTTTTATTTCGCAATTCGATCTGGCATCGACATAATACATAAATGTCTGGAAAAATGCATTATTGTTATTGTTGAACGCCTCCAGTATCGTGATTGGTTGCTTTTTTCCGCGCCACAATGCGTTCAAATGTGATATAAAATGTAGGATTGCTTGCGCTTCATTCATTTTGCGTCGAAGATGTCTTCTATTAAGCTGAAGAGAAACGGCAAAGTTCTTAAAGTGTCTCTTCTAAGCTTGAAAGTCACAAATATATGCATGATTTTTAAATTAAATCAGCAAAGAGGCATATTTCTAGTGGAAGAAGGAGAGGGGGAAGTAATTCTACCTCTTCCTAGTGAGGAGTTTGATGTTTTAATCATTGACGATAGGAAAACGTATTTGGTAGAAGGCGAAGATTTAGTAACAGCTCCCGCCGGATCTGGACGATCATTACCTCCTGCAAGTTCGGCCACAAGTACGACAAACACACTTCAATTGCCTCAATCACTGAGACAATCCCAACCATTTTCTTTCGTTGGTGGAACCTCTAAACGGCATCAATGGAAAAAGAACATACTTGTAAGCGAGATTAAAGATGGCCACGTGGAAAACCTCTATCAGATTGTTGTCACTCTTCAAGAAGAAACCAGTACCGTTGCCGGTGTTTGTACGATTCTGAAGGATCAACTGAACTGGAATGAAGACGTCACTCTTATCGACTCCAGGGGTCTACAAATCATGGAAAATGCAGGAACAAAAGGTATTGTATTAAATAAATTTAAATTTATCAGTTGTTCTATAAATGGCTATCAATTTTTTACTCTTCTTGTTCTTTTTTGTTGTTTGTTTGTTCCGGGGAGAGCTAGTCTCCCTCGCGTTTCCGGTCTGTTCGAAAAAATCTCCAGCCCAGTAACCGTTATTGGGCTGGAGATTTTTTCGAACAGACCGGAAACGCGAGGGAAACTAGCGGAGAGCTGAAGTCACACGACAATTATTGCACTGGATCGTCGTTTACATTGCGTTGCATAAGTTCACTATCGTTCCAATATTCATTTTGAGAGAGAAAAAACTGACTTAAAATATCTGGCACTAGTCATTTTAAAACAAAGCTCGCAAAGTTTAATTTGTCGTAAGGCTTTCCATATCGTATAAAATGGAATCAACTATATATACCGTAATCATGGCTGGAGAAGGCGCTGAAACAATTTCGTCAGTAAAACAATTTTATGCTTTTATTGATAAGAGAGAATAGTGTGTTATATTTAGACTCGGAAGCCATTTCAATGTTGCGGGGAAAATTAGCATACTGTGACATCGTTTTCAGTTTTTATACAACTCTATTTATTTTATAAATCGATAGAAAATATTTAGTAAATGAATGACTTTTGAAGTTTGAGCCATTCATCATGACTAATAACCATTGATTAATAACTAATTTATTTATTTATTTATTTATTACCATAATATTATAATCGTTTTCATTTTTGTTTAGTTGTCGTTTTTTATCGAATGTTTATTGTGTACTTTTAAAAACGTTGTAAGAAAATGTGTTTTTTTTAGACTGTGACAGGGAAACTTCAGTGAGTAAGACGTCAAAACTCCGGTGGGGGAAGAGTTGGGTACAATTTGGATCATCGTGGTATTTAGGGCCTTCTCACATGATTCCGGAATGAAATTCATTCTTGAATGAGTTCATTCCATCCCCGTAAGACTTCTTCGTGTTCGCTCACATGATGCCAGAATGAAATGCTGCTCGAGGTCAAGTCATTCTAAAATGAGTTCATTCCGGTTTTCAATCCGAATGAAATACTCGTTCAGGAATGGAATTTCATTCTGGAATCATGCAAACTCGGAACGAACATTGCATGAAGAAAAGACGCGATGGGTTTCTTTTCTTGGCTAATTAAAAAAATGCCTATAGACAAATGATTTGCAGCTATTACCATTATCATCAGTACCGATATTTTCCACATTATGGACGCCATCTTTTTTTAGCGATAACCAGTTGAACGCACATGTGAATACAGTACGAATTTCATTTCGGAGTGAAAGTCGTTCTGGAATGAATCTCATCCCGGAATCATGTGAGAAGGCCCTTACTGACTCACTTTACTCGTTTTGGATTTACAAGGTGTTTGTTTTGGTTCGCTGTGGATCGTTGTGGGTAGTTCCAGCTTTTAGTGAATACGAGCAAATGTGAGCGACTTAAGTTGTGAATTTTTGTCTATACAATCATTTCAATATCTAGGGATTTACAAGTCATCTCGATGATCATATTTGATCAGTCTTATTTTTTTCATAAACGTAGAACATTATTTAAACATTCGAAAAAGCAATAAACTAGATTTTTGAAAGCATTGTAGTAGTACCAAAATCGCATTGTGCCCATGTAAAGTATGCAATAGCCATCGTAAACACTACACAAGTCACCGTTGCTCAAAAGCATTTTTCGGTACCAAAAATCAGTGATTATTTCATGATAAAAGAATCAATCATGTTTTAAGTATTCTCTCTTATGGATAAGATTGTTAAACTGATTAAAATAATCAATATTCAACCATAAAATTTACCTTTTGAAAGACTTGCTTGTTGACCGTACGATGTCGCAGACCTTTGGAAATAGTGTTTACATTTTTTACTAGGACCTAGTCTCACTCTCTGCATCACAAATTGTCCAAAGGAAGTGAGCCCATTTCAACTCCCTTCCTCCTCCCACCCTGATATGTTGTCATGACTCTATGCAAACACTGTCATTCTGTAATTTTTGATGCTGTATTTTTTCTTTTGAATTACACTTGACTTTAAGTATTTTTTTCTAGTTGTCTATTTGTTCTAGTTTGTCTCCACATAAGATCAATGCTAGTAATTTCAATCATACAGTTTCCATTATTGTGCTCTGGCTTTGGTAATTTTTGATGCTGTATTTTTTCTTTTGAATTACACTTGACTTTAAGTATTTTTTTCTAGTTGTCTATTTGTTCTAGTTTGTCTCCACATAAGATCAATGCTAGTAATTTCAATCATACAGTTTCCAATATTGTGCTCTGGCTTTGAAATATCTGACATCTAGTTTGACTAGAGTCGTTGATCGAATGAAAATAATAATATTGTATATATACATTATGGTTTTACATGTGATAGGACTGCAGTCTGCCATAACAAAAAAATTTCCTTAAAAAATTCATCTTATACTTCACAAGTTGATTGGTAGTCTATGGCTTGTTAACAATGGAACTGTCAACTTTGCTATCAATTTCACACTCACAGCAATATTACAAGTGAAATTAACGTCAGTTCATTTTTGCAAGTGATATAACATGCATGGTTTTATAAAGAGCTTGTAGGCATAGTACCTGACTAATATTTCTCTAAAGATGTTTCCATAGAGTTTCAGCCCTCCTCTAGCAGAAAGTGTGGTTTTATAGTCAAAAACGGTCAAAACCAAACTCTACCTCAGACAAAACCTTCCCTTTTACTGACAAACTGGTAAAAAATGATACACTATAGGGCAGCATATACTCATATAGTAAATATAGGGGGGTACCCCCCCCCCCCCCCTACAACGAAAGAAATTCTTTTAAACCTCCGAAATGGGCAGAGAATTCAAATGTGTTATTTATCGATTAACCAGTACAAAAGCTTGTTATGATGAAAACTGAAACTGGCTTTACTTTGACTTCAAAGAATAGAAGGAAGGGCAACTTTGACCGGTTCATATCACACACAAGGGAAATAGTTTGCAGTTTGTTTGTATAAATTAATGTTTCACTTTCTTTCCTTTGTTGAAGTAGATTTGTGTTATGAAAAGCCATTTTTTTGGTAGCTTGTTCAAATAGATAAGAACAAAAAGTAGTCCTATGCATAATCTCACAAAGTTTATTTCACAGATAACAAATAACAACCGAGTTGCAATGGTAACATGCTGAAATGCAAACACAAACATCAGTGAACATAAATCGTGCTGTAAACTATTTAGCTTAAACTGCATCTCTACATTAACACAACACAAAAAAGGTTTAATCAGATTAAATATTGACATGTTCATAAAATTACTCTTCAGGTTCTCAGTTCTGGAAATCCAATAGAAAAGTGTGTGTTGTAAAAACAACAGAGTTCCTTAACTCCAGATCTGCATACAAAAAAAGAAGGTCTGCAGACTCAGATATATCAGATGCCAGACAACAAATTAGAGATGTTTTTAGATGTGCCATATGTCTCAATATAGCAGAACTACCAGCTGCAGCTTGTGAAGTGTGCAAGAATATCATAGGTTGTATTCCCTGTGTGGAGCAGTGGATAACAATGCAACTAACTCAAACATGTCCACTATGCAGAGGGAACCAAAGCTACGCAACTGTGCCATACATCACAGCTTTGGCCAGAATGTTGGGAAATGAACGTCCAGTTCAGGCCGACCCTCAATCGGCAAGTACTGCTAGCAACAACAACCAGCAAGGTAGGCAAACATTGAAGAAGAAATAATTCCATTTTCCGGTGGTGCATTAACATGCCTGAAATGCCAAGGAAAAATTTGTTAAAACTGACAGCACTTTTTACACTAAAAATTTCAATTTTCTAAGAAGTACTATTTTCCCAGTAGGGGTACTTTGGGGTCAAAGAAGCTGGGGATTATTAGAAGATTGGCAAAGTACTGTAAAGATTTTGCAACCTAAAAAATAATTTGAAGTCAAAATTTGCAACAAAAAAAAAGCCTGAAAAAAATACCCTACTATATTTTTAATTCTCAGAAAATTCCCTTCATTTGTTTTTGTTTTTCAACGTCCCCTAAAAAAATACCAAACTTAAGATTTCAACTCCTACAAAATATGAGGAGCATCCCTTGCATACCAGTGTATAGTATTTTTCTATAAATTCAATGATTGAAGACCTAGCCAAAAATGTTTTTTTTAGAGTACACAAAATCTGTACTGGATCCAATTTTTCATTGAAAACATTGTCTGAACATTTATGGACAAAAGCTTATTATGAGACCCCCTACAAATTGTTTGATTATATACAATGAATTATGATTAGTTTTAATTTGCAAAGATTAAATCTACAAAAAATTACAATCTGCAAATTAACTTCAGCAAATGTCAATGTTCTGATATTACAAGCAATGTGCTAACAGATTACAAAGAGTGCTGTGACAACTTATTTCAGTTGATAACACACACACACAAAAAAAGCTTCAACCCATAAACTCAAACTGACAATCCAATTGCACTGAATCAAAAATCAAAATCAATTTATAAAATAGCATTTTAGACCAGTTTGCTAGATTTAATATTTGCAATAGCCAATCAGCATCTACTGTATAAAACCATGCTAATATAAGTCTCAGAACAAGCTTTTGTCTGTGATTTCACATTAGATAGAAAAATCAGATGTAATGCAGGCTAGAGTACACCAGTACACAAGTTATCTGAACTGAGAACTGTACAGGGTTACATTATTAAATAGTCTGATCCATAAATTGCTGCTTTTTTCAAAGATAATATCTCAATTCAGAAAGTGTTACAATCCCAACAATTGTTTACAATTTTAAATAGTTGCATGTACCCTGGTAATATAAAATTACATGTAAATATTTTAGTGCCAATCAGAGAAACGTGGGCAGTTAAAATTTATTCATGAATGTTCTTTCGTTCTTTGGCCAATCACAGACAGCACACAAAATGATTTCTAACTGCATAGCAACCAATGTCGTTCTCATTTGGATAAGGAAACATTCCTGAAATATTTCTTTCTGCCTGCGCGTTTGTGATTCTCACTGTAAAAAAGAATGATATTCACATGAATTCATCTATTTCCATTTCTAGGTACTATTGCAACCTCCAGCTCAACAGGACAGTAAAGACATTCCTTGTCACCAAATGATTACTAGTGCTAACTCACAGGGAAAAATTCTCAAAACACCATTAGCCAATTGCTATTGAGTTTAAATGGGAATTGTTCTGTTAAACACTTCCCATTTAGACACAATAGGAACTAGCTAACCTACAAAGGGTTTTGGAAATGTTTCCCTGTGTACAGTTTAATGAGGGCCATTCATTATATATACACACACATACATATGGATCAGTTTTCTGAAGGGTTAATGTTTGGAGTACCCTGCATGCAGGATAGTTTGGATAGATTTGAGCCTAATTTCTAAAAAAAGCTTGTCATAAATTCCTGAAAAGAAGAACAATATTGCTCGAAACAAGAACAAAATTCCTTGATTATCAAAACAAAACATTCAAAAAGTCTCAAAACAAGAAACTAGCCTCACCTAACATAAGATCAAATATCTAGGTTGTTGTATGATCTTAATAAATTAAGGCAAAACTATCCTTATCAATGTGTAGTGTTCAAATGGGATGCACATATATAAATGGCATGGCTCGATTTGTTACTGTTGTATAGAGTACTTTTGTTTAAATTTAGAAACTAACCATTATAATTTTATATATGTTCCCTTTTGGTGAGTTCCATATGCTTCCAGACCATTAGGTATTGCAACTTATTATGTATTCAAACCATTACAGATTATATTCAAGGTTTTACCAGCATCGGTTTTCGTCTGACATACGAAGTGGCAGCCATTTTGACGTTGACCAATTTTACTAGTTCCCAGGAAAGTTTAGTCTCTTAAAACAACAGGATGCCCAAAAAACGTAAACTTTGCCTTGCAGAGAATTAGATCTAGAAATGATTTAGCATGCGTTTTACCCAGCGGATCTCGTTGAAATATTGGAAACTCAACAAAAATTTTAAAGGAGACAAAACTAGCAGTGATTTGCATATTCGTAACAATGTCAGAACAAAGCTCTGGCCGTTTCCACCCATAACCGAGATTTTTTTAGCCTGAATTTTAAAAACAGCCGTCACGCAAACAAAGCGCGTACTCTGGCAAGTTTTCTTTTTTGTTGTATTGTGTTATTCCAGTAGAGTCTAGTTTTCTATCAAGATTTCTGCAAGAGATTTTTTATGATTACTGGTTTTTGCCAAAATAGATTGTATGTAACACAATTTCTTAGGCAGTACACGGTTTTTCATTACTGTGTGTATTCGTTTTATATTCATTTCTGCTTCAGATCATGCTTTAGTACTCCTAATACTTATGACCAAATAAAATGTTGAGTTTATGATATCTGTCTGGTAACTGTGTCTAAAGCACTGGGTTGTCAATTGATACCAGTTAATTCAGTCAGTCGTTTTATTTATTTATTTATTTATTTATTTATTTATTTATTTATTCATTTAATTATTTATTTATTTATTTGTTTGTTTATTTGTTTGTTTGTTTATTTATTTATTTATTTACTTATTCCATTCATTTTATTCTGTCAGTCAATCGTTCATTCACTCATATTGCGATACAAAATTTATTTTCAAAATTTTCGGTGTCGTTATACTCTCTTAACAACAAATGATTCAAACAAAGGCTTTATTACAGTTCAGTTTGAAACTGTCAGCATTTAGTCCGGAATCCGTAAATGTAAATTATTAGTTTAACACGAGCTCGCGTTTCACGATTGACGGGTCATAAAAGTTTTAGGCGAATCAATGAGCTGGATTCCGTGAAACCTTTTAACCCCAAGTGAGTTAAATATACACACAAGCAAGAATTAAAACATTAAAAAAATGCAATATCGAGTTAAAAAGGCAAATAAAGGAGTTCGACTGGTTCAGTTTCAAAACTTGTGAGCTGTCGTAAAACGTACAAGAACTTCTCATAATTTAAAGCATTACAATTATAGTAGACGCATAATATTGTAAAGAGGGAATTTTAACAACAACATTGACATATATTAACTTGTGTTGCGCTGAGTAATAATATCTATATTTCTACTAGCGTGCAGAATTAAATATCAGAATTGATTCTCTATGATTATAGCGCTTAAGGAAATTGATCTTTAACGATCGTGGTAATGTATATGTTCACGTCATTTTATCTCACTTATGTCAAAGTGGAAAAACAGATCATTTGCACACTTGTCGCTTCCTAACACAGGACAACATAAAAATTATGTTTGAATTAGAGAGTCTTTCCAATGTTAGTTTTAATTCAGTTTTAACTTGTTTTTATGTAGGTTTTCCCTTAGCATGCTTATAATTTCGGTGTCTTACTCCTCAGGCTATAATTGTGTCCTTGTGTCATTTCATACAAGTTGGCCAATAGGGATCGATATTGGGCCGATTTCTGTTGTTTTGCCAAAAAAGGACATATGTGGTTTTATTATTAATTTCCTGATAGATTATTGTCTCGGTTACATGCAGGTGTAAACAGGTTATTATTAAAAAAAATAATCTATGATCATTGGTACAGCTCTTTCTGCTGTACTACTTAGTTTGGACTTTGTCAGTAAACAAGGGCGCTGCCTCTAGTCACGTGCTCTAAACACCGTTTTTCTCTTTTAATTTCGTTTTGATACTTTTCGTATTACATGTTATTAGTACGGTTTTGTTAAGGTGGTTTACCCCCACCATCTCAGTATGTTTCATTTCAACACTCGTTTATCTTCGTAGTGTTTTATTGTATTTTCAATCTTGCAAAAATCTTTTCACGAAGACCCCGTGACTAGTTTGCACCAATCACCACATAGAAAACAACTTTAGTTGACAACTGCAAAACGCTTGTTAACTGACAAGTAACTAGTCAATCATAAATGTAAATTGTTATTATAAAAACCATAGCATTGTAAATTTAGTTTAAGTAGGAGCTGCTCATAGTAGCAGTTCAGTTAGTTTGCTGATAATAAAACAAGTTAGAGATCCCACAACCGTACCTAGCTATATTACACTATCCTCATGCCGCTAGCCTTCTTGTCAAATCACAGTATTCAGATACTGCATTCTGAAACAAGTGATCTGACCCATTGACAAGACTTCCGTAAATAATGCTCAAATCATGTGCACCAAGAAACTGGTGTTCTCGGACATTCAAGAGATGAACTTCATTTGCAAGTGGGTCGGTTCCAAATCTTGGGAATAGTGTCAAATGTCCTCCATCTGCTTCATATCTTGCAACAGCATCGTCAGCACTGGGAACATTGCCTTGGAAAACTGGAGCAGCTCTGTTGTTTGTACTTCTGACAACTACTGGCATTCCAAGACCTTCAAAATATGCATCATTTGACGTTAACTTTATTGACCCTAACCTAAGTGAGGGTTAGTTACTAAATCCGAAGTGACTATGTGATCGTAATGTCACCGAGGATTGAGCAACCAACTAGCTTATTTCATGCTTAGAGAACGGTTCTCTAAAAAACCATTGTCTTACATAAATTAATTCAAAGTTATTTAGTAACTGCAAAACATCAAAGAACTGACCTAAGTTTGAAATCAGATATAACATAGCCCACATTGAATCAAACCTTACGAACCCAATTTTATATGTAGTGAACTGCGTTTATCAGTGAAGGCGTATTTTGACCCCAGGGGTGACTCCGAGGGTAAATAACAGGGGATGATCGTCGAGATTTGTCAAAAATACCCCTAAAAGATACCTGACGTTTTTTAAAGGGCGTGGCATCATAGCGTGCAAACTAGTATAGTTACTATTATATAAGTGTACATTTTAAGTTATAGCGATTACAAAAATTGTTTTGATCTATTAATTATTAAGTGAGTGTCTCATGATTTTTGACTGCCTCTTTTCGTGGATTTCCAGGAACACAAGATTACGTTACTCAACCTAACAAATGACATTTTCGTTTAGAGGAAAGTCTGATCCCAAAAACGGTATCTCATTTTTTTGATTAACGCATTCATTGGTGTAAATATATTCATTTTTATATATTCATAGAAAAAAAAAATGATTTTGTGGAAACCAAAATATTTCGGTCCTACGACCGTTTTGAACGATTTCAATCACGATCGTATATGTATCGAAAACGCTCGTAGGATCGAAAATCGTTGGTTTCCCTCATATAATCGAAATATTTTTTTCAATCGTTTGGGACGTTCTCGATTAGGGTTTTTTTATTTATTAGCACATGGACAGGGTCAGCAGAATTGTGTGTGTGTGTGTGTGTTGGTCAAGTTTTTTTTACAAGCCTGGTAGATGGGGGGGGGGGGGGGGGGGATCCCAATGATGAATGTGTTCTGAATGGTGGGTTAGGAATTTTGTGGATCATCATAGGGGGTTGTGATATAAATATATATATATATATATATATGTGACTAAATTGCTAGGGGGGTAGGATAATGTATACGGACAGTGCTACATGAAATTTTGACAGACCCCCGCCTCCATGTGCTAATCAATGAAAGCCCCCTTATATGGAAACCTTGCTTTAAATTTGATACTTTGTATATTTCTAGTTGCGCGAGACGGACAATTAAGTAATGAGTTGTGTTGTTTGTATGGTTATGTGTTTTTAATTATTTGATGTGATTTGTTTCTCCGCCACTGCGGACGGAAAGCAAAGAAAGTGACGTGGCATATGTTGATACACACCTGGAATACAGTGATAATTCCATGATTCAACTACTTGTTCCATACCAAAATGTGCTATTTTTAATGATGCTGAGGACACACAGTACTTTGTCTCTTCAAGATCCATATCAATCAGGTCCCTTTCTTCCATTGATCGTAGTGCATTTTTGATTGGGTAATTAACTCTGGCATTTACTTCTACCCAGAAACGCTCAATGCGAAGGTTCTGCAAGATATTCAGTAGGCCTTTAGAACTAGATTGCAATCTTAATCCTGGCCAATTGCTCATCAGTGTGTGAATTCCTCACCGATTATCACAAACTGTAGTCAAATTCTTAAAAATGATTACATGCTGTCGAGGCTAGGTTTTTCTACAGAATCCGCGGAAAGTTCTATATTATTTCACTGATAATTTACATTTTTAATCAGTCCACTGACCGGAATAACATTGACAGTTGCTAGCTTTCTGATTTACAAATCAATACTAAACATATATTCGCCACTAGGCTTATACATTCACTAAATGATGAAACATTAGAAGTGATGGGGGAGTGAGGTTTTCGTCTTGTAGGAATTTTGGCTGTCATCCCTTTGATGCATTATTTTTTTTATTCCTTGCAAGGATATTTTTTTAGAAATCTTTGCCTTATTCCGATCTTTTTGCCTTGCGCGAATTTTTTTCACATTTCTTTTCTTTTCTTTTACCTATCAATTTTCTCATCTCAAAATATTATAAAACATACTCTTTATGTACAAAAAATAAACAAACAACAACAAAACAATTAGAATGAAGGAAAGATCTAAACTACGATAAACAAACTATGTAAACATACGTATAGTGTCAACACAATTAGTACCTTCTTAGACTGCGTTTGGCGATAAGGATCTCGTCCAGGATTGGTTCTCAATGGACTTAGCTGTTCTTGAATGTAGAGTGTAAGATAAAATTCCTTACCATGATCAACTCTGATTTGGTCGAATAATCCATCGTTGATAATTACTTTCCTGTTGTAAAAATGATAGAGTCGTTTAGTTCAACCGTGCAACTTTAGTAATACAAATTAGTACATTTTATGCAAATTCTATTGAATACAATAATTAACACTAACAGGAATTTGTGTTGCACTCATTAACTAGAGTCATTTTAAAGAGTGCAAACACTACTAAATATATGCAACAGTTTTCACTATTTAGAAGTAAATAGCACTAATTAAACAAAAGAAAACAAGTGGAGTGCACAAATACCACTACATAATGTTATTTTATGCTAATTCTACTGTTTTGTTTGATTAGAGCTACTTACTACTAAATAGTGACCGTGAAACGTAATAGTTAGTAGTAATCACCAAACCCATTATTTTATTTTGTCCTTATCTACTACTATACAAATACTAAATGGTCTATTTTCTTTCACAATGATATGAAAACGACTCTATTTCCACTCTAAAGTGTAATACACTAAAAACACAAAGCAAATGAATCAATAGAAATTCGGTGATCACCCGGGGGGGGGGGGGGGGGGGGGGGGGACTCCGGGGATCAACGATCGGGGATGCTCGTCGTATTGTTTCAAAAATACCCCTAAAAGATAACTGACGTTTTTCGAAATTAAAAGACGTGGTTTCGCAAATTTTTCATCTCTAAAAGATACCAAAAGCATGAGTTTCAGTGCTATTCAACCCCTAAAAGATACCAAAAAGTGAGAATTTGGCAAATTTTTCTATTTTAAACCCTAAAAGATACCAAATCGCTGATTTTTACCCCTAAAAGATACGACGGGCATCCCCGATCGTTTACTATCGGAGTCCCCCCACGGGGGTGATCAGTGAAGTTTACTAAAGTGGAATGTTTTAACTATAAATATGATAATGCAAAATAAAAAATGAAATTGGTGCCTAGTGAGCACGCAAATATTTACTTGAACTGTAATTACCTTAAGATATCGTTGTATATTACGACATTGTTTTTAACAGGCATACACGAAAATGCTGGTATGTATCTTGAATATCCATCGATCGAGCAGACATGAGTCACACCATACATTGCTAATTTTTCGTTCTGATCTATATGTAGTTTATGTCCATAGTAATCGGCAACGTATGGGGCTGGATTGGTTTGTCTTTCGGTTCCTTGTCGACGATGATGATTGTAAAATGGGTTGACTCTTCTTAGAGACTGACCGATACGAGCGGCTGAAGCAATAGGATGTGTTTTTATCTGACTGTCCAGGTAGCCCTTCATCATTTTGCGTCCGTAGACTGGACCAACCTAAACATGTTTTCATGCAATAGAATGATTCAATTTTGAACATTATATGCTATATTATACATGATTCGGAAATGGGTATGAAAGTCACCTGTGCCACTGCTTTGCTGACAACTTCATCGAGTGATTCATCAGTGATGAATCCCTTTCTCCTTATGCCATGTTCTTGACAAAACCTTTCTATACTGCGAACACTAAATCCCTTCTGTCCAGGAAAACGGTGCTTCAAAACATCTGAAAGACTTTTTGTGGTATCATTTTTGAGGAAATTTGATATGAAATCCACACCAACTTCTTCAAGCGCCGCCATTGCTACATGAGTTGACTATCACGTGTTACTTTACTCCAAAAAATCAGATAGAAAAGATCGACAAAATTCCACTTTTTTTCAAGAGTTTCAATGTAAAAGATATTGAATTTTTCATCACCTTTTATATCAGGGCAATATCTCAACTTCAAAAAAAAATCCATCAATTTGTTGCTATCAATTTTATTAAGCATATTGAAAAAATCAACTTATTTTACTCACATTGAATCAATTTAGAAAAACAAAAAAGGTTCGGTTTTTTTCAGATCGCAATAAAAAGATACAAATAGAAAAAACTTGACTTTTTACGAAAAAAAAGTTGATCTTTTTCATTCTTTGGTCGAAAATTTGTACCACGATAAAAGTCGAGTTTTTTCATTATTTCTCTCTTCAAGTTTGTATCTCATATCTCGAATTTCTAAAAAACTCGTTTAATTCCCAGTTTCCTCTTTTGAAAATCATTGCAAATGTGAATGGCGGAATGGTACACGCATTCTTATGCACTTAACAGAAACTTGTGGTATGATATTACCTACTTACAACTTGACAGATGATAAAGAGTTCTGGCTATTTTATTGCACCAAACAGCAATTCAAAAAGTATTCAGCAACTCTTACAGACATGTTGGATACATGATTATTGGCTATATAGGGACATCAGTAGTAATGATTATAAATTACTATGTACGAAAACCACAATTAAAGCAAAGTCACTCATCACTTCAACAGTTGGCACACAGTATTTCAGTAAGGAAATTAAAGGAACAGTTTTGAACCTCCACTTATTTTTAAAAATGCAATATTAAACACAATAAACAAACAGGGACTTCTGAAAAGTAGGTTCTGCTAACAACAAAGTAATATTGTTATGTTCTGCCAAAAATAAATGTGTGATTCAGTTGATAATTATATAGGTACTGGTAAATGTTTTATTAATATCTGCCTAATGATGGGGCATAGGCACATGCCTAACTGCCATAGAAATTTTTTTCTAATATAATTGGAGTTTTTCACTTTGTCAAATTATTGATGTATTTAATAAAAAGTGTTTCATAGAATGCACGATGGACATTCACCGGCAGTTAACATCAATACATCAGTGATATGATCACCATCTACAAACCTTCAAGATCTCTTCGTTCCTCAAATTCTCTTCTTCTAAAACCACCTTATTATAATGTGAAAACCTATGGATGTCGAGCGTTCTCGTTTGCTGCACCTTAACTGTGTAACTCTCTCCCTCTGTCCTTAAGACCCTGTACGTTTGTCCCTGAATTCAAGTCTCAACTCAAGACTTATCTATTCAAAACTTATTTTGATTGATATTTTTCATTTATGTTATAGCGCATAGAGCATTTATTTGGATATCCGCTCATACAAATGTTATCATTATTATTATTATTTAACATTCATTGTCTTTCTTCAAATTATGATAATTTTTGTGGATTAAAAAAACGCGCTAAATGTTTGATGAAGTAATAAACCCAAGTCACGAAAAGCAGCATTTCATTTTCCACCATGTTTTGTTTGGATATAAATCAGAACAACTTCACTCTGAATTGGAACAACAAAGAATATTACAGAAAAACCTCCTTTACTGATAACGAAAGATAGACGAGTTAAACATTTCCAAAGAAGGGTTGTTACAGACTTTAAACAAACTCAAACTGTAACTCTAGAAAACGTCCATTGATGAAGGCCATTTCTTCTACAACTTTCTCAAATCGTTCTGTAAGATTTACATCCAAGAGGAAATAGAGCAACTCAATGCCATTGTTATATCAAATAAAAAACAAGGTCAAAACAAAGAGGCTTTGAGATATTTCAAGAAAGCGTTACAAATAGCACAGACGAGCAAATCAAAAGAGAAAAAATCAGACACACTTCTGTGTTCAGGATCTTTTGTTTATCTGGGGGACGGATTGATCGTGACCAATAGCAAATTTCACAATATTTAGAGTTTTTTATTAAAAATATAAAATAAAAAAGTGGGATCACTGTATTCGACTTCGAGAGAAATATTTTTAAAGTATGCCCATTTTTGTCAGTGTTTCCTGGTGGTTTTTGTGACAAAAAGGACTATTCTGGTTTTGACCTTCAAAATTGGTTCCAACAAACTGGCAAACACCGTCTAAAGATAGCAGAAAAAATGAAGCAGAGTAAGACAATTAGCGAAGAAAAGTGTTTGAGTAAGCAACATCGTATAAGTCATTGGTCTGCTCTATTGAAACTCAAATATTTTGATGTTGTGAGATTTGTACAGTTGATCCTATGTACAATGTTTCTTGTAACAGCAAAATATGTTTTTAAACACAGGGAAACAACTGGCAACCTTGGAAAAAAACAGCTAAATCTTCTGGAACCAAAACTCGAACAAATGGATGTCCCCTCAGATATGGGAAGATCACCAAAAATATCTTCAAATTACTTATTCATTATTTTTGTCAAGCAATTTTTCATGCATTCAATTTACTTCAAACATGTATTTCAACATGTACTTTCAACGAAATGTCTTGCGAACACAATTAAAATTGCAACATTTTCAGTAAATAAATATCGCTAAGCACAATAAAGAGGCTCGAAAGAAGAACTTAAAAAATACAAGAAGACAAAAAAGGGGATAACACTGGAGATAAAGGACATCGAAAGGCCAACACCAATACGTGACAAACCCCAGTCTGAATTCAACTGATGGACATTAGTCATCATATCTAAATGATCCACTATTTAAATACCAAGGCTACAACGCCAAACTGTCATAGCTTCAAAAACATGGCATCATATGATAGGGATAATAGAAACTGCCTCAAACAAGAAGGTTTGGTTACTCGAAGAATTAGAAAATCTACATCTCGACAGGCTAGGAGGTGGTGGCTCTCATCATCACTGTCAATCCATTGATATGAACATTGCACAATACAAAATTAAATCGCTATGCTGATCGAGTAGAACTGTATGATTTAAAAACCTTTTTTCTTAAACAGAAAGAGTGAAGTCATGTATGTGATGACTAATTCAAAAGTAACTTTTTTTTTCTAAATTCCTTTCTAACTGTAAAGAACTAGTTCAGTACTTCATAAATTGGATGACAATATTTGGGGTCACCGAAATATTCCCTCGAAATTTTTTAATGAGATTACAATGATCATTTAAGTATTTGATTGAAAATTTGTTTTTATTTTTGTTGCTGTTGTTGATGTTGTTAAGATCTTTATGGGATTTGTCAATTCTACAAAGTCCATTGATTATTTGTTAAATTTGCCATACTTTGTAATTTTTGCAAAGAAAAGCTTCATTTCTTAAAAAAAGAGCTTCATGTATTAAAAATTAATCAATCTATATGGATGGCATGAAGATTTTGGGAGAGTGCTGAAGGGAAGGCCTAGGTAATTGGCAGATCTTTGTAAAGAATTATTAGGGCGGACTCCATCCCTTCTTGTCAGGTTCTTTGTTAAAGCATTTCCGCTGAAGACCATTTCTTCAAACAACTTTTCTAAAATCGTTCTTGAGACCCTCTCAGATCTATATCCAAGATCAATGTTCTTATGTTAAATGTATTGATGGATCATATATGTGTACGTATAGAAGTTAAGGATTTGTAAAGTAGTTTTTCAGCGAAAGAAAAGCCATGGAAGTTCCATGGAATAAACCATAATTATCATTTATTATTATTCTTATGATGACATTTTTAGTTTAAACAATAGATTATTTTCAATTGATATCGAAGTGCTTTAGGGCAATTATTGTCGAGTTGTAAACACCCGCAATTCCAGTCATGTTTCAATTACTGTATAAGATTTATAGGAGCGTTGTAACAGGGGAGGGGTGGGTAATTGGTAAAACTTTGTAAACACTGATTATGTCGGAATGTCTGTGAGGTTCTAGGTAGAAACATTTTCGCTGAAGACCATTTCTTCAAACAACCTTTCTCAAATCGTTCTTCAGATTCTGTCATATTTACATCCGAGATGAAATGGAGCAAAGCAATATCGATTGCCTTATCAAATAAGAAATATTTCAAAAAAAGCATTAGAAATAGCACAGAAATGCAAATCAAAAGAGGAAGAAGCAGAAACGCTTCTGTGTTTAGTATCATTTGGTTATAAGAAGGATAGACTGGTCATGACCAAAAGGAATAAAAGAGAATACATTTATTCTGAATTGCATACTTTTTGGATGCAATGTATAAAGATAGAGTACATTGTGTTTTGTTCATTTACGAAGAACCCCACCTCTTTGTGATGTGTGTTGATCAGACCCCCTCCCACAAACATGATGTTTAAGGTGTTGATGGTTCATGGATATACAATTTTAGCGTTTGTTAAGTAGTTTTTTCAATGCTTGAAGAGCCATTCATTGAATTTCAAAGAATAATCCATTAACATTATTTATTTTTTTACTATGACTTCCTATCTTAAACAATAGATGATTTTCAAGTGATATCGAAGTGCATTAGGACGATTGTCGATTTCTAAACACCTATAATTCCAGTCATGTTTCAATTACTGTATCAGATTTGTGGGAGCGTTGTAACAGAGGAGGGTGTGTAATTAAGTCAGGCTCAATCCCAATCTGTCAGGTTCCTCGCTGAAACATTTTCGCTGAAGAGCATTTCTTCAAACAACTTTCTCAAATCGTTTTTTCAGACCCTGTAAGTTTTATATCCAAGATGAAATAAAGCAAAGCAATGTCTATTGCTGCATCAAATAAGAAACAAGGTCAAAACAAAGAGGCTTTGAGATATTTCAAACAAGCCTTAGAAATAGCACAGAAAAGTAAATCAAAAGAGGAAGAAGAAACGCTTCTGTGTTTAGTATCATTTGTTTATACGGAGGATAGACTGGTCAACACCAAAAAGAAATTTGGCAATACGTTTATTCTGAATTGTATACTAAGTCTATTTGGATGTAATGTATAGATATGGACTATATTGTGTTTTGTCCATTTTATAACTACCCACCTCTTTGTGATGTGTGTTGATCAGACCCCCTCAGACACATGTTCAGTATCACATATGTTTACATTTTAATAGTGTTATTTTCGGAGGTTAAAGATGTTGATGGTTCATGGATATACAATTTTAGCATTTGTTAAGTAGTTTTTCAAATTCTAGAAGAGCCATTCATTGAATTCCAAGGAATAATGCATTCATATTATTTATTATTTTTTACTATGACTTTCTATCTTAAACAATAGATTATTTTGAAGTGATATCGCAGTGCATTAGGGCAATTATTGTCGAGCTCTAAACACCTGCAATTCCAATCATGTTTCAATTACTGTATAAGATTTATGGGAGCGTTGTAACAGGGGAGGGGTGAGTAATTGGTAGATCTTTGTAAACACTGATTACGTCGGACTTGAGCACTCTCTGTCATGATCAGGTTCTAGGTTGAAGCATTTTCGCTGAAGACCATTTCTTCAAACAACCTTTCTCAAATCGTTCTTCAGATTCTGTCATATGATGAAATGGAGCAAAGCAATATCGATTGCCTTATCAAATAAGAAACAAGGCTTTAAAATATTTCAAAAAAGCCTTAGAAATAGCACAAAAATGCAAATCAAAAGAGGAAGAAGCAGAAACGCTTCTGTGTTTAGTATCATTTGTTTATGAGGAGGATAGGCAATTTGACAAAATTTGGTATTAGAGAATACATTTATTCTGAATCGCATACTTTTTGGATGCAATGTATAAATATAGAGTACATTGTGTTTTGCTCATTTACGAAGAACCCCACCTCTTTGTGATGTGTGTTGTGATGTGAGTCGATGGTTCATGGATATACAATTTTAGCATTTGTTAAGTAGTTTTTTCAATGCTAGAAGATCCATTCGTTGAATTTCAAGGAATAATCCACTAACATTATTTATTTTTTTACTATGACTTTCTATCTTAAACAATAGATGATTTTCAAGTGATATTGAAGTGCATTACGACAATTATTGTCGAGTTCTAAACACCTGCAATTCAAGTCATGTTTCAATTAATGTATCAGATTTGTGGGAGCGTTGTAACAGAGGAGGGTGTGTAATTAAGTCAGGCTCAATCCCAATCTGTCAGGTTCCTCGCTGAAACATTTTCGCTGAAGAGCATTTCTTCAAACAACTTTCTCAAATCGTTTTTTCAGACCCTGTAAGTTTTATATCCAAGATGAAATAAAGCAAAGCAAGAGCGTTGCTCTTCGTTGTGTAAGCCTTAGAAATAGCACAGAAAAGTAAATCAAAAGAGGAAGAAGCAGAAACACATTTGTGTTCAGGATCATTTGTTTATGTGGGTGATAGAGATTGATCTCAACCAATAGTTAAATTTGAAAATATTTGGTCTTAGAGAATAAGTTTATTCTTAAATGCTTTCCTTTTTATTTAATGTGTAAGTATGCAGTACATTGTGTCCGTCCATTTTATAACTACCCCCCCCCCCCACCTCTCTGTGCATGTGTGTTGATCAGATCTCCTCTGACAACCATGTTTAGTATCACATAACTTCACATTCTAATTAAAGTTTTTTCTCATGTTATATGTTGATGATTCAAATGTGTATACATATTTTTAGTATTTGTAAAGTAGTTCTAGAAAATGTTCTTCGCTCAAGAATTTTGATGAAAGTCATTTCTTCAAACAACTTTCTCAAATCATTCTTCAGATATTGTCATATTTATATGTAAGATGAAACGATGCAAAGCTTTGCCCATTGCTGTATCAAAAGAGGAATAAGGTAAAAAACGAAGAGACTTTTAAAAATGCCTCGGAAATAGAACAGAGGAGAAACTGCAAAAAAATCTTCACAGGTCTCAGATTTTTTTTAATGGGATCACATTGAAGTGCATTAAGTCAATTATTTTCAAGTTCTAAACACCAGCAATTCCATCAATCAACTAGGCCACCTAACAATTAAGTGCCATTAGCAATAATTGAAATTCCTTGAATTCCACAAAACACCTGTTGACTCAGAAACAGAGTTATAAGTGCAGTACAAAAAACCCACAGATCAGTCAAAGAAACACAGTTCAACAAGACACACCAACTAAGATTGAAGAAACGAAAAACAGAACAACAGTTTGAAATTGACTAGAAACGTTTAAGGTACCAGGGGACAAAATCGATGTGACTTTTTGAAAGTTACGTAACAAGTAAAGTTTAGAAGTTAAACCTAGAAAAGTATATATTTTCTGAAAGCTAAAAGAACAAATAATGTGATTGTGTAGTTTGTATGGTTGATTAAGTTTTAATAAGTAACTTATTAAATTTTGAACAAAAATTTAGCGGTCATTTTTAAAAACTTTATTCTCCGCCAAAAATTACTTAATCATCATGAAAACTATTTTGCCTTCTTACAAACCTCATCAACTTAAAAACCGTGTCTCATTTTTGTAAAATGGTTTTTCGTTTTAGAGATAACATAAAAAATGTTCAAAAAATTGATTTTTTTAGGAAAAAAATCACCAAAAAATGATCAAAAATCAATTAACAATTAACAAAGACCTAAATCAAAAAAGTGAGACACGGTTTTTAAATTGATGAGTTTGGTAACAGGCTGAAATACTTTTCTCATTGATTAAGTAATGTTTGACTGAGAATAAGGTTTTTAAAAATGCCCGCTCTTTTTTGTTCAAAATTTAATAAGTTACTAATTAAAACTTAATCAATCATATAAACTACACAGCCACATTATATGTTCTTTAAGCTTTCAGAAAATATATACTTTTCTAGGGTTTATTTCTAAACTGTGCTTGCTACGTGACTTTTAAAAAGTGACCTCGGTTTTGTCCCCTGTTACCTTAAAAACAAAGGTACCATGAGCAATTGTGACCATGCTTTCAAGATTTTTTTGGCATTATCTGCTGTGCTATTCATGATACAGTTTGCCGAAAGTACACTGAGCGGTGGGATGAATCACGCCTGCAAGCCAATACCTTGCAGCCAGGGAAAAAAGAAAAGATCAGTGGTAAGAGAAAAACTACTTACTGTAACTCAAGCACCAACTAAAGGATTTTATATTGCTATAGTGTTTTGTAAGAAAAACTCTAACTTCATTGAAACTTTCAGCCTACACAGACACGTTTTCAGATACATTTAAAATGTGGTACATTACAAAGTGTGAAGGATGTCGTTTGAGAATATACCTGTTTGGTTTAAATTTAAACATCACTTTTAAAGATCGTGTTTTTTTTTAATTTTCTAAAAATATTTATATATACATATATTGGTTACTGACAACGCACATGAAACAGTGGCTTTGTAAAAATTAATGAAACAAATTTTTGGTGGCTATTCTTTAAAAAAAAATATAATTTTAGATTTTAGATTTAAAAAGTTAACTTAACTTCAACTTTGTAAGTACAATCAAAATTTGCAAATAATTTAATATCTTCTTTCAAATAGATTTATTTCATTTGTGTAATCTTTTTGCATCCTCTAACTTCATTGAAACTTTCAGCCTACACAGACACGTTTTCAGATATATTTAAAATGTGGTACATTACAAAGTGTTTAAACATCACTTTTAAAGATCGTGTTTTTTTTTTTAATTTTCTAAAAAATATTTATATATACATATATTGGTTACTGACAACGCACATGGAACAGTAGCTTTGTAAAAATTTATGAAACAAATTTTTGGTGGCTATTCTTTAAAAAAAGAAATATAATTTTAGATTTTAGATTTAAAAAGTTAACTTCAACTTTGTAAGTACAATCAAAATTTGCAAATAATTTAATATCTTTAATATCTTCTTTCAAATAGATATTTCATTTGTGTAATCTTTTTGCATCCTATACAAATTTTGTCCATCTATTTTAACATTAAGCTTACGTGTTTGCTTTTGTAGAACACTCCCAATAATGAGCACCATCAGCAAAAGAGACGAGAATTGCTCAGAAGATCCAAGCTCTGGTTATCATCAAAAAGAAACAAATAGAAAATGCGCGATTGCATATTTTGCAGTACTTTCAAGAATCATTCAAATTTGATGGAATAAAATCGTAATGAAATATAATATAAATCATGCTTGATAGACAATAAAAATCACTTGAAAATGAGTGTATATCTGATTAAAATGATACATGGGATTAAAATCTACTGATTCATACTATGGGATTTTTAGATTGAATCAACGAGAAAAAGTTGCATGAGGATTGGATCAATAATTTAGCAAGAAAACAGTGCAAAACTAGAGGGGCGGTGTCATTTAATAGCCGTTTTCCTTTTTCTGAGAGCTCAAACACAAACTAGAGCACTGATTGATATTTAGTGTTTTCGGTTAGTGTTAGGCTCAATTCAAACTTCGAGCCTCAACACTTTATTTGTACGAATTTTATTACGATAAAAAATGATTGGTTAGTTTTCATTCTGGAGGAAATCGACTTTTTAATGACAGGAGCAAATCAAAAAGAAGTTTTCACCTTTACAAGATGAAGAGTTTGACAAATGTTATGGATGATAAATACAAGTTGATATAAATGTTGATACTACATTTATTCTTTACTATTATCTTGTGTTACATCTGGTATTTCTATCGTTAACACCATCTGCGAATCAGAACACAAAAACGTGTTGTGCGACCCCCTACAATGCTTTTATTGAACTAAATGTTGATTGGCTGTTTTTACAGAGTTCAAAGGGTCAAAACCGTTGATGTTTTGTTATATCTTCTGAAAAACGTTTTTGAAGGGATGAATAGGGGCTCTCTTCTCACGAGTCTGTTATTTGCTTGGAACTGAGTTTGTATTTCTGAGTCAAGTTTGACAAAATATTTCCATTTTTACATGTAACTGACAAGCACTTATAATACACTTTTATTAGTATTCTTAGAAAATTTTTATTTGTATCTTTCATTGTATTTATTCTATTGATTGTAAACTCCATTGAGATTTTTATGTAATGGGCTATATAAGAATTAAAGTTATTATAATTATAATAATAACAATTATTATTATTATTATTATTATTATTATTATTATTATTATTATTATTATTATTGATTGCGTGACATTGAGCAGAATAGACACGCTCTGTACATGTCTTCAGTTTAAATTAATTTTTCTTACTTGAATTAATATCAACATCAAAATTATTACTGGCAATAGCTTTTTAACACTTCTAAAATCATGGTCCACTCAAGGTTTCTTTTAATTCTAATAACTGGGATTGTTTCTTTGTTCTGTGGTCAAGACTTCGTCTCGTTGGGTCGTCATGCTTGGCGTTGCAACCAAATAGTGCAATCAGAAGATCGCGAAGATCAGCAACATCAAAATCATGACCAGCAAACCCGTGATAGTTCATCTGTTCCTGAACCGAATGCTACTATTGTCAAATGCTGTTGTGGGAAGATTTGTAAAGGCAATCGTGGGTTGAAAATGCATCAGCGCAGTTGTAGGGTAATATCTGGATTAAATGATGAACTACTCACGGATTTTATAAACACTGTACAGCATGAAAATGATGAAGATGAACAAGATCATGATACATCGTTTATTCAGTCTGATGAGGAAAGTTTTCCAAATATAAAAATGGGAATAAATCTTCCAAAATCAGATGAGCAATGGTTAACGGCCAACGAATATTTCAAAACTGTCCTTCACTTCAATTCACCAATCACATTTGAGGATTTGAACTCATGCATCCAACTTTTAAATAACACTATATACAGCTATTTTTATGAAAGTTTCGGTCATGTAAAGAAAACTGTTAATGAACATTTGATTAACAGGTATAAAGACAAAACAACAAAGGATTTAAAGAAAACTCTAAAAATATTAAAACGTTCACAAACTGACCTTACTGAAATCAAATATGTTTCCCACTTATTACGTGACCGTCTACAAGAAAAGAACAATGTAACACAAGACACCAACAACCTCATTGACCACGATAGTTTTATCAACAAAAATTTCTGGAGCTATGTCAAAAAGATCTTTGAAACAAAGGAAACCATTCTTCCCTCTTTTACTATGGCTGAATGTGTTGACTTTTTCAAGAAAACGGTTTTATCTGCTAATCCAACAAAACTTTTTCACCTCCCGAATTGGATACCAGCTTTAAATATTCCTGTTACTCCTTTTAATCTCGATCCCCCAACATATGAACAAATTACTCATGTCATTCGGAAGATGAAAGCTTCTGGCAGTCCATGTCCCTTAGATCAAATATCAGTTATCTGCTTTAAAAGATGTCCGTACCTTCGCACCTATTTAGCTGAGATAATTCGTGTCGTATGGTCATCTGGTTGTGTTCCTTCTCAATGGAAAAGAGCTTGTACCATTCTAATTCATAAAAAAGGAGATTCTAACGACCCAGCAAATTTTCGTCCAATAACATTACAATCCATTCCATTGAAAATCTTTACCTCATGTCTACGCATTTCTATTTTTAAGTTTTTGGTAACTAATAATTTAATTGAACATGACATTCAAAAAGGATTTACACCTGGTCTATCTGGAACACTAGAACACACTTCACAAATGGCTGACATCATAAATAAAGCACGTACTAAACAACGCTCACTGGTGATTACTCTTTTGGATTTAAAAAACGCTTTTGGAGAAGTCCACCATAATGTGATACAATCCGTTCTTGAATACCATCACATTCCAGATCACATAAAACTCTTGATTAAAAGTTTGTATACTGAGTTCAAAACTTCAATCATTACTCAAGGTTTTAGTACTCCTTTTATATCTATTGGTTGTGGTGTCCTTCAAGGTGACTGTTTGAGTCCACTTCTTTTCAATCTATGCTTCAACACATTTATACAACATATTAAATCTGAAAAGTATCGTCAATTTGGTTTTTCATACAAGCTCCTAAATCCACTGCATTGGTTTCAGTTCGCAGACGATGCTGCTGTTATCAGCTCTCAAGAGTCGGAAAACCAACACCTACTTAATCGATTTGCGATGTGGTGCCAATGGGCAAGTATGATAATACGAGTGGATAAATGCTGTACATTTGGTATTAAGAAAAGCTGCTCAAAATCAATCCAGTACCTCCCAAAACTTCTTATAAACAAAGCTCTTGTCCCTTGTGTTAAAAGTGGAGTGTCTTTTTGATATTTAGGAAGATTCTTTGATTTTAACATGTCTAATAATCAACATCGATCTGAATTGACATCCACCGTACGTGCTATGATGTCTGACATCGATATACAACCACTTCATCCAAAAACAAACACTTGTTATACAGCCGTTGTTGCTGGATGTCAACATTATTTAGACCGATTCACTTGGAGACATGATTCAATCATCAACTTCATCGCTGCATCGTTACAATCAAACATTGACAGAACATTACTTTACGCTGACATCGATGGATACAAAAATCCCTCAATTATCACTGGTGACAACTATCGACCTGACCTACTCATAAAAACATCTGACTGTCTGTACATTGTGGAACTTACTGTTGGATTTGAATCCAATTTAATGAATAACGTCAAAAGGAAATACAACAAGTACAAAATTCTGATTGGAACATTACAAAATAATTTCAAAACCGTCAAATTTATTAACCTTTCGATTAGTTCTCTTGGAGTATTCTCTAATGAATGCTCTTCGTTTTTAGAAATGCTCGAAGAGCTTGATTTCGATAAAAAACAGAAAATGTATATAATCAGAAAAATAATTCAAATGGCGATTAGGTCTACGTATTTTATTTTTTGTAAACAAAACAAAATCTGGGAAAATCCTGAATTAATGAAATTTTAATTTTTTTTTCCTTTATCATTTCTTCATTTCATTGTAATCATTATTCTGTATATATAATTGAATATCTTATACTTAAGTAACCAAAATACATTGTAAACATTTTAATTTAAATATTCATTTTAGTCAATTCAAGTAGCCGATTGTAAATTACCTTAACAGTGAGATTTAAAATTGTATATGAAAAAGTAAATAAAGTTTTCATTATTATTATTATTATTATTATTATTATTATATTTCTATCGACAAGCATGTGTAATATTATAAGCAACAAAGCAATTCTTGACAACTGAGAAGGACTGGGAAGCACATTTAAAGCCAATCAGATTACGTGTAAGAAAGAGCCAATCAGAGAGTTTAAAAAAAATTGCACGGTGGAACGCGATATTGTGCGCTGTTTCACAGACTGTTATAGTGGCAATTTCTCCAGATGCAACACAGTCTACCTTTTCACTGGGTCAAATAGATGCTGCAATTTATTAAGTATATGGAATAGCGCAATTTTAACCAATAGATTTTCGTCATACTAGACACAGATATGTAGTTTGAGTGACAGAGTGGAATTATGGATTGGTAAAAAATTGGGGGTCACCCACTTTGTTTCCAAGATATGGCTTTTCAAAGTCTGGGAATGCACATGAAAAGTACGAGGATGTAATTTGAGCCTCTTCCTGACCAGGTATTTGGTAGCTTAAAGGAGGCATTAATCAACAGTTAGAAAATCAGGATAGGTCACAGACTTAGATTTTTAGATATTTAACATTTAGTACAAAATTGCTTTTCCACCTGTATGATTGAGCTTCACCACAGGAAGCCCACTGACTGAATAAGTTCTGAGCTTTGGATTGTTCACGCAAATGAACGATCGCAATTCCCTAAAACAAGCCTTTTCTGTAACCTCTTTCCACACCTATGTTTCTTCGTTTTCCTTCCTCGTCTAAATATCTAAAACAACTCGGTTTATTAAAGAACTTACGCAACAACAAAAACCAGTAAATGTTTGTAAAATGCGTTGACATAAAAGACTGTGCCAGTTGTGGAGTAACTCAGCTAACAGACGCTCTTTTTGAAACCCTTGATGATGATTGTCCAGTCTCTTACTATCAGTGGCAAGAGATTAAAGGAACCATGAAAAAAGTGATGGTCAAAGCAACTTTGGATGAAGCAACTAACCATCTTCAAAGTCCCCATTCAGTCGCCATGTTTAGAATGTTAGGCATCAGCTCTCAGAACTCAAACATTTCAAGCAAAACCTGAAAGATGACGAAATAATTATTCATGAGAAATTCTTCAAAAACTTTCAGGTCAAACACCAAAGAGAGGTTATGAAATGCCATTGATCAAAAGAAATGATAACTGTTTTTACAGCAGTAATTTACTACAAACAAAATGATGAGCTCAAAAACTCATTGTATGCTGTGGTATCTGATGATTTGACTCACAAGAAAGGTCAGGGTTTGTAAATTAACATTGCGGATATTTTTCAAGCTCTTGCTGAAGATTTACAAATCTGCCTTGTTGTCTATTCTTTTGCAATGGATCAAGAAACTATTTAAAGTCATTTGAATACGCTAATTTATGTATGAAAGTCATTAAGGAATCCCAATGGATTAAGCTCCAGTATATTTACCAATCCATGCATAATTTACATTACTTGAGCCGAAACAACCTTTTAATAGGGAAGACGGCAAGTTTCAGCAATAAAACAAGGAACACAGACTGCCACCATGGCAAAAGAACAAGATAAAGCTGTACCTTGACCTGCACAAATGTAGGTAGCAGTAGAAGAAAATTTAGAACATGGTCTGAAGACTGCTGTTTCTTCACCGCGCTCTAAGTAAGAGCTAGTAGTAATTAAAAAATGTACAACATGATCCCTCTGTCATTTTCTTCACTGGACATTTTCACTGAAGAGCATTTCTTCAAACAACTTTTCTCAAATCGTTCTTCAGATTCTGTCAGATTAATATCCAAGATCGAATTTTAGCTTTTTTAATGTAGTTCTTCAATGGTAGAAGAGCGATGGATTTGATAGGGGTAGTTTTATTTCGGAATTGTTAACCCCCTTTATACCAAGACTTTTAATGCTATAAAAATTCAGTCATGCAAAGAATACAAATCATATAGCTAAAGTATCATTAGAGTGTACATCAACATGAAACACGCATTTACTAAAAACAGATCTACAGTGTCTGCACTGTCTAATATCACTCAAGACTGGTATAATGCAACTGAGCCTGGTAGCTCATTTACTGTGGTCCATGTTATCTTTATTGACTTCAAGAAAGTGTTTGACCTTGTTGATCACCGTGTCCTACTAACTAAGATTGCTAACAAGGGTGTCAACAAAAGCTTTTGGAAATGGATTCAAAGCTTTCTAACAGATAGAACTCAACAAGTCAAACTAGCAGGTGTTCTGTCAAGTTCTGGCCCTGTAATTGCAGGAGTCCCTCAGGGCAGGGTTATCTCTCCCACACTCTTTAAATTTCACATCGATGACATCGAAGAAAGCATTCCATCTGAACTGTCTCTTACTACATGCAAATACGCAGATGATTGTACATAGTACCAACTTGTTACGGATAAGAGTCAAATACAAGAAGCAGTAAACCATCTTCAGTCATGGGCAACCAACAACAAAATGCAACTCAACGCACTTAAAACTAAAGATATGTGGATCAGTTTCAAAAAGTCATGTCGTGCTCCTGATCCAGTCTACATCAATGGAAGGGAACATGAGAGAGTAGAAGAATTCAAACTTCTTGGTGTAAAGGTTCAAAATAACCTGAAATGGAACTCTCATGTTAATGAATTTATTACTCGAGCCAATAAGAAGATCTACAGTCTGCGGGTATGCAGGAAAGCTAATTTAGCAAAGGATGTTAGACTGACTATATATCAAACTAAGATAAGACCACTGCTCGAATATGCTTCACCAATCTGGGATGGTTTACCAGATTAATTGATTGATGATCTTGAACGGGTGCAACATAGATGTCTAAAGATCATAGATATTCCAAAGAATACTCTCAATAGCTTAGCTTCTAGAAGACAACAACATACACACAAGGAATGTACTGACATTGTAAACAACGTAGACCATCCGTTCAGGCGTTGTTTACAATTTCAAACGGGTAACAAATACAATCTAAGATCAATGTCCAAAGTAAGAGTTCCTACAAAAAAAACTAAGAGACATGAACAATCTTTTTTAGTACGAGGAAGTAAATGTTTATAATCTCTTTGTAATAGTAAATTTTGAAACTGATTATATATTCTTGAACATGTACATATATATAATATATGTTTATTTATAATTTTTATTCTTATTTGTAAGATAGTCGTATTTCTTTGCCATGACTGTCAATAAAGTTTATATTATTATTAAACAAACTGAGCTTGGAAAATGAAAAAGACAGTAGGGAAACCAAAGTCTGACGAGGAAAAGATGAAACGATAAAGCCTATTAGGGATAGAATTACCATTCTAATGGACAAGATTGTTAAGTTAGATGACATGAAAGAATCGCCAATCCTTTATATCAAATTATACAATGACCTTGAGGCAAAAATGATGAAACTTGTGGAGTCCTAAGACTTATGTAATGGACTATGTCACCAAGTTTTACATTGGTTGAATTCTGGAAAAATCTTCAGAGCTCATTTAATGTAAATTTCTATGCATTGCCACAGCAAGAGGGAGTGCCAGTCTTTGATTGGACAAGGAGAGATGATATGGACACTTCAAGTCCTTACTGTGTGTTTTATGACCAAATTACCCTAAGTGGGCGTGGTCCATTCCTAGTAAACAATCTCGATGATATCATCACACTTGTCACATTGTAAAGAAAAACTAAGAAGCTGCTACTTGTATGTAGAGTACTATTATACAGATGTCTTGATTGAATAGACTAGTTCTATTCCTGCTATATTGAGATTTGTTGTCCCTCATTGTAAATCTTTCACAGGAATTAAATATTGAGTTCCAAAATGGCAAATCAATTTGTTTATTTATGTGGAAATATTTTGTTACGGACATTACACCTACTGTATTGATTGTAACACACATTTTGTAATATCCATAACGCCATTTAGATATCAAATCAATTAATATTTTTCAAAATTTTTCAACATTTTCATTTAACCCTTGACCTGTCTCAAAAGGATCTGACATATGAGAAAAGAAAGCTATTTTAGTCAGATTACATATTTAAAACAATTACCTTTTTTGTTGTAATGTCACACAATTTGAATTTGAATGTTTTGAAAATTGTAACCTTTTTTTCGAAATTTATGACAGGCTCATGAAATACTGATGTGAACATTTTTATAACTTGAATAGAAAGCATTTTAAAAACAACACCATTTACATAAACTAGTTAATCAAGATGAGATGATGAATTGAAGGTACTTTTAATTAAAGGAGCTCTATAAGCACATGTGTCTACTAGAAAATTTTTCAAATTAGTACAAAATTCATTGTCTTCTATTTTGGAGTCTTAGAAGAGTTTAGTTGTGTTTCGATTGAGTGTGTTCGTTTAGTGTGCAAAGTCAGTTACAAATACAGCGAGTGTACATGGCGAGTTGTTTCTTGTAATTTAAATGAAAGATTATAGCCATGTCGTCGCAAAGGACTTAAAACCTTGAAAATACCAAGAAAACCTTTCATTACACCAAATGCTGGTCTATAAAAGCTGTGATAAACAAGTATGGACGATAAATACAGTTTAAAATTATACTCAGCACTGTGTTTGCTCCCATCCTGGCAAAATTTTCACCACGAGGAATGTTCGGTGGTCACATGTCCTCGGTATATGGTATAATCATAAAGAGATCGGTATGATATCGAAAAAATATCCGATGACTCTGTGAATGATGATTGTACGAAAGTTACGAAGCATTTATACTCCATTGGGCTTCCTGTGGTTCTTTGACTCCCCATCAAAGGTCAGGGTCATTTTGTCAGATCACGTGATAGTTACTTTCTTATAATTTGCATACAACTCGATAAAAAGAGTGTCTCCTTTTTCTGGTAGACACAAAAACTAAAGTTGTTTGAAAAAAAAGACAAGGAATTTAAATACCAGTCTACAGTGTAGACTTTTTGGTCTGCAGTTTCTCTGAGCATATTCAAGTTTTAGTTGTTATTGTTGTAAAATTGTTTAGACCTGTGAGTACAAAAATGCATTACATCAAGGGAAGAAAATAAAAGTTCTTGTTGTCTAGTAGGAAAGTGCTCCAACCCTGACAAGACAAGGAACATCTCGAGCCCATGAGTTGTGGCACAAAGTCAGAATGTGAAGTTCTTTGTAATCAATGTGAATCAGATTTCAATATTCTTATAGAACTTAACAACTCAAATTCAATGATCAATGGTTGATATATTCATTCACTGTGTATCATGTAGTACTTACATATCTGCACAGAATCGTGTCTTTGATCTTGAAGCATTATAACAGTGGCTCTGCAAAAGAGAGAATTTTTTTTTAACTCCAGTACATAATAATCAGCTTACGATATTTTTCTCTTGTACTTTATTACATAATAATCACATCGATCAAATCATTGATATGATTAGTTGATCAGTATAACAGTTGAATCCGGCGTAACACGAACGATTGGAAAATAAAATACAATGGAACGTAATCGATGATTTAATTTAAACATGTTTGATTTGATGTCCACTGTTCATTGTGTGTGTGTGTGTGCACATGTGTTTTTTTTCGGTTAGCAATCGAACACTTTTAATGCTCGATTTCAAACCAATTTCTGGGATTTTTTTTTTTGTGAATCCGATTTCATTCGACTGCCGAATGCTATCGAATCCCATCGAATGATTAAATCCGACAAAAAGCGACGATACCGATTTTTTGATTTCGTTCAATTAGCTAGGTACGCCGGGAGTTCAGGCAACAAAATAAAAATCCTAACTTATTATCTATAAGTCATGATATTCACAAAATTGCAAATAAATATGTGTCTGCATTTTCGACTGCTCAAAATAACATGGACTGTTTATAATATACGCATTTGTGTTCATTACAAATGAGTTCAGTTTCGAGGTTCGAAGAGTATCCCATTTTAACTGCAAAACTGTTGATATCAGAACGTTTACAATACGAGCAAGCTCGACTTTAAAACATTGATAATTAAACGATATCCTTTATCCAAGCAAATCTTTGTTTGCTTTATTTAATAAATACTAATTCAATCGAGGCCGTTCATTGCTTTGCAACTTTGACCTATCAAATTCAAAATGGCGCCACTTTTAACGGCTCAATATCATAGCCATTTGGTACTGCTAAAGTAGAACAGTGAGTGATAAAACCAGTTATCTTACCTTTTGTTAATCAGAAAAGATGTAAGAAATATTTTAAAGGCAGAAAAATGCTCTGTTTTAAGCCAAAATCCGGCACACCCAACACCATGAACCAACACCTGCCGCCAACTGCACGCTGTCGGTATGAGAGTTAATACCCAGTATGCATTGCAAACACAATAAACCTCCACAGGAAGTCCAAAATTCAAAAGTGCCAAAAAAATTGAATCGTGATCAATTAATCAATTGAAAATTTAGGAAGAAAAGAAAGGTTGCAAGAAATATTTTAGAGGCAGAAAAATACCGTGTTTTAAGCCCAAACCCTGTACACAAGCGACTGCATAAGATAATTAACCAGCATACATTGCAAACCGAATAAAACTCCAATAGGAAACCCAAAATTTAAAAGTGAAAAAAAAGAGATCACGCACGTGATTAATAATCAATAAAAAAAAATTAAAAAGTCATGCGTTATTTTTTTAATTTTTTTTTCTAGAATGTCTAGAATAATGTAAATTCTCATTGCGCTTTGCATAACAATTTGTGAAGCCTTTCCTTTCAAAATCCTCTCTCTCCCGATGATGAATTAATTAGCGTTATTTTTTTTAACATCATCTAATGTGCAGCTTTATTTGTAGAAAAAATAAATAAATCCAGTGAAGGGCACATTTTTTAAATGCTAGTCTCACAATTTCATATAGAGTATCGAGATCGTCATCTTCACCATATGAATGTATGCAATGTAATGTAGTGTTTATATAGGGCATTTAACTTAATAACTGAATTTTATCAATATTCATCGTCATCAGCCGGCACTATCAATGTTCATCGTCATCAGCCGGCACTATCAATGTTCATCGTCATCATTACTATCAATGTTCATCGTCATCATCACTATCAATGTTCATCGTCATCATCACTATCAATGTTCATCGTCATCATTACTATCAATGTTCATCGTCATCATCACTATCAATGTTCATCGTCATCATCACTATCAATGTTCATCGTCATCATCACTATCAATATTCATCGTCATCATCACCATCAATATTCATCGTCATCAGCCGGCACTATCAATGTTCATCGTCATCATTACTATCAATGTTCATCGTCATCATCACTATCAATGTTCATCGTCATCATCACTATCAATGTTCATCGTCATCATTACTATCAATGTTCATCGTCATCATCACTATCAATGTTCATCGTCATCATCACTATCAATGTTCATCGTCATCATCACTATCAATGTTCATCGTCATCATCACTATCAATGTTCATCGTCATCATCACTATCAAGGTTCATCGTAATCATCATCACTATCAAGGTTCATCGTCATCATCACTATCAATGTTCATCGTCATCATCACTATCAAGGTTCATCGTCATCATCACTATCAATGTTCATCGTCATCATCACTATCAATGTTCATCGTCATCATCACTATCAAGGTTCATCGTCATCATCACTATCAAGGTTCATCGTCATCATCACTATCAATGTTCATCGTCATCATCACTATCAAGGTTCATCGTCATCATCACTATCAATGTTCATCGTCATCATCACTATCAATGTTCATCGTCATCATCACTATCAATGTTCATCGTCATCATCACTATCAATGTTCATCGTCATCATCACTATCAAGGTTCATCGTCATCATCACTATCAAGGTTCATCGTCATCATCACTATCAATGTTCATCGTCATCATCACTATCAAGGTTCATCGTCATCATCACTATCAATGTTCATCGTCATCATCAATATCAAGGTTCATCGTCATCATCACTATCAAGGTTCATCGTCATCATCACTATCAATGTCAATATACATATATATATAATATATATATGTAAAAAAACATAGCCCGCCAAAAGGGGGTGGAGGGTAGGTGATGAGTACGAATCACAAAGAGACCAATTGTACCCGGGGGGGGGGGGGGTACTCCCTTCAGATCTGTGTAGGGGTGTTCCGCTGGGATCTTGTGGGGGTTACCCTGTTTATGACAAAAAATACCTAACTTCCATACCCTGTTTATGACAAAATACAATTGTTTACGAACATTATATGATTTGTTCAAATATATCAATTCAGACACACGTGCTGCTCTTATCTTTTTTTTAAGGACGTTCCTGGGTAAATGAAGTTCTAATGTCATTTTTATGAAACTTTGTACAAAGCTATTTCATTATATGAGGATTTCAGAAATGCAATAAAAATCGGGTGTCACCGAGTTTGTTTTTGAGGTACAAGGCGTACAAAATGGGGTATTTTGATGAAAAAACGCGCGTATTTAAACACTACCATTTTCAAAGAATAATGTCATAAAAATGTTGTAAAACAGAAATCAACGCTCTTTAAAATTTAGAAAGAAAATTAATAAACTGTTGTCTTCCATTTCCAAGAAATAATAGGATTGTTTATGCCTTTCTTTACAAATGAAGATGCTTTTAAGTTAAGCGATGTCGCTGGATTCGTTCCAAGGTAGGGGTCGATTTATTTTACAAAAGTGTACTGTTCTTCGTTTCATGTAATGCCATTTTTTTGTGTTTCACATATGTTGTAGTCTTGATAAAAAGCTTCATTTCACGAAAGAAAAAAATAGGGGTCACCGGCTTTGTTTTCGAGATATCTTGCGGCAAAGTTGAAAAAAAATCTGGCCATCTTGAATACCGCGCGGAGACTGGGTTCTAATAATTTACCGTTTACCGCATAAAACGTTTAATATTTGCTCTTTTTGTAGCAAATTGACTTTAAACTACAGAAAAATAAACTCAATTGCTTTTCAATCGAAGACAATTGGGACTTGGATGAAAAAAATGAAGGAAAAATTATCATTAATTTGACCAACGGTAATGAGCGCGCGCGCTCAATCTTGCGCAGTAACGATGCGCGCGACCAATACCCAGGAACGTCCTTAAATCAACGATCTTATTACAGTGCCGATTTCCTGAATGCAAAATAATTTCTCTCATTTTTTGGGCCCTGAGTATGACAGAAAGTTTGGATTAAGTCGGAAATAGAGTAGAATTGGATACCCTGTTCATGACACCAAGGTCGAAAAACCATACCCTGTTCAGCGGATCATCCCCGTATAGTCGATATAGGTAATACCCAACCCCCCCTCCTCCTTTTTCCGGGCCAATTGGCTGCATGCCAACACATTTCATCAAAGATCGAATAGATAAACGTAACTGGCAGATAATAACAACGTACACTGAACAAACCATTTTGAAAGCAAGCAGTTCATTTTCTCAACGCCAGTGTCTAAATCATAGCGGAGCTCCGCGCGGGCCGAAGGCCCGCGCAAGCGGAGCACCATAATGAAGAAAATATGGTAAACCATCGAGCTCATTTGAAATCGACCACAGGAAGCCCGTAATTCGAAAATTCGTACAACGTCCGTCCGTACATACATACATACATACATACATACATACATACATACATACATACATACATACATACATACATACATACATACATACATACATACGTCCGTCCGTGTACACTCACGCGCAAACTTGCTGACCAGTTTTAGTGAGCCGAAGTTTTCGCGCTAAAACTTTGACAAATTTTAGACTCGTGACATAGGAAATTTGCTGTCCTCGACACACTACGCACACAATAAAAGTCTTTAGCAAATTAATTTAAGTTTACTAAAACCTTAAAAAGACTGTTTTTCACTGTTTAAAACTAAAAAAAAATATTTCTACAATGGACAAGAAGAAAGAAACTGGTAAAGCTAAGCCGCTGGTTAAAAGTGTTTTGACCGAGTAAAAAAACAACAACAAAGACTAGGAAAAGAAACACGAAGGACTTTCAACGAAGAAAAGCAATGCGAACTGAGCGAGAAAGACAACTGACAAGTGTAGAAGAAATTTTACCTAAGCAGACAGTAATTGGTCAACAAAGACAATCATAGAAAACTTTAGCGAATCATAAAAAGACAATTTTAGAGAAGGAGGAATCCTCAGAAAAAAAAAGCGAAAGGAAAAGGACAAGATACGAAAAGACTGAAGGCGCTCCAGGATTCATTCAACTGAGTCAAATGGCTTTGGAAGAAGAAAAAAGCAAGAGATCAGGAGTCATCTGTCTCTGGTAAGAAGCGAAAACGTAGTATTATTTTTGCTTTAATTTAATCACTAGGAAAGAAAGAAAAAATTACAAAACTAAATCGATTTTATTTCTCAAGCAAGGACAGTGGTCGGTTCGTTGACATAGCAACCGCAAATCTGTCGTAAAAGAAAATGGCGGACTACTCGTGTGGACGGGAGTGTCGGCTGTCGTTAAAGTTGGCTGTAAAAGCAATCCTTAATGGATTTGCACAATTATTTCAATGACCTTTTGTCCTTTGTAAATTTGCATTATCACTGGAGAAGTGCAGGTTAGTGGTTTCTCTCCAACAATACACTTTTATTTCTGAAATTCTCTTCGTGAAGTCTTGTTTCTTTAGCCAAGTTTTGTTTATAAACTTACCTTATTATATAATCCTCAATACCTTGTAGAGTAAAATGTCTGTCTTTTAAATCATGTAAATTTATTTGCCGGCTGATTACGTACGAAATGTTCAATTTAAAATGCTCAAAAAGTCCTCATTAGTTTTGAAAACAAAATTACTCAACACTCACGCTTCTAGTTTTTCTGTAGTTGAGAAATTATGTTTAAGCATTGCCTTGAAATATATATCGCCAAAAAAATATTATGCAATTTGTTAAAAAAGCCACTACTTAAGTTTTGACATTTTTATTTTAGAAAATAACTTAAAGCATCATTTAATTCATTTTGAGAAACTCATGAGTTTAGAGTGATGAGCTGTTATTGCAAAGTATATGTACAACTGAAACCATTGATTTTCGTTCTCACTACATCTGTAATAATGTGTATGAGGGTAAACAAATTACATTTATGGATAAGTGACATTGATAGATACTATTTACTATTTAGAACAATATAGTGCTGATATAACAATGGAAAACAATGCACTTAGCATAAAATTGTACTATTTAGCATTGCTAATCTTTGACAGAATTATTGTTTTTACATAAACATATTTTTAACTAAAATTAAACTTTAGTACATAAATATAATTTCCATCAATTCCAATTTAACAAATGAATGAAAAAAAAAAAAATTTCATGGACATAACCAACCTCTACAGCAACAATGTTTATCTTAACTAAAATTACTAGCTATGTTTGGTATGTGATTTTCCCATTGTATGAGCAGATATTTTACAATTAGTTACAAGTCTTACGAGTTAAGATTTTGCAATTTTTTGAGCTTTGAGATTTGCATATTAACAAAATAAATACACATTAACATTGGTTTTAAGCTAATATTGCCATATTGTTAAAATATGTCATTTTTATATTAGCTTAAAACCAATGTTTTTAGACAGTGGAGGCTAATTTGGCTCAAATTCCACTTGACTACTGCATTGTTTTAAAATCATTTCTCTTTTTGACATTAAATTGAACATTGAATTATTTTCTCATTTTTTTTATTTGCTCAGTTTTTTTATGTTAAGTTAGATTTTTGTTTGTTTATTTGTTAGCTGTAATCTTTTTATCAGTGTTTTGCAGCTTATGTGTATTTTTTTATCAGAGACTGTAACAGCTATATTTGATATTGAAGAATAAATGAAAAAATGCTGCTTGTATTTGATAAGAGAGGCAGAGGAAATAACTCCAAATGGTCAAATATGTACATGGTAGTTTCATTAATTCTTCTTAAATGGTGGAATTTCATATATATTTTTTGCATTCTGACACAAAGTGAATTTAGAGGTCTTCCAATTTTCATTGCATTTCACAAAGTCAATAATGTGTGCTAAGTCATTTTGTTTGTTTGATTGTTCACAGGTAGAAATTTTCCTGAAGACACACTTGGCATTTGTTCACTATTAAAGACCACAAACATACAAATTGATATTTTTATCTCTTATATATTTATAATACAATTGTATTATAAACTTAAGATATAAGAAATAATGATCTCTCACAACAGGTTTCAAAACAATGTACAATTTTAACTGAATTTAAAATATTATTGAACAACAACATACAGCTGTATATACTGATTGAAATACTGATTTAGTAAATAACAATATCATTTGCATATATCAAGTTTTTTTAATTTTCTTGTTTTTAATGCAAAGCAGCACATATTATATAATTACATAGTTATTATAATGATGTGAAGAAGTTATTTTGTAAATTTTGACTCATCATTTCTTAAAAAAATCAAAATCATGAAATATGCAAATGACTTTGCTATTTACTAAATCAGTATTTCAACAAGACAACCATATCAAGAACAGCTATATCTATAATAATATAATCAACCTAATTTGAGTTTTGTTGTTACGTGTTTTTACTGCTCTCAACCCCAGCAGAGTAAAATGTGTTTGCAATGGATGGGCACTATGTTTCAACATAGTTGTTGTTTTTCCAGGCTATTTATATCGACCGGTTGTTCATATCAGCCAGGCACTTGTAAATATTTTAAATTATAATTATAGATTTAATTATAATTTTTACTTTACTGATTTGTTGTAGCTGTATTAATTGTTGTAGACAATAAAGACTACAAATGTCATCCATCATATTTGCTGGTGTTCTGATAAGCAAAGTCTATCAAAGTGGCAGGGTGCATTAATTCATTATTGTGCAGAAAGGAAGGGGGAGGGGGGTTAATAGCTGAAATAGGGGTAGGTGTTCAGGTCATATTTCTGTAAAACACTTAACATTAACGTTGCTGCAAAGGACGCATTTTTGTTTTGCCACAAAAACATATTAAATTATATAACATTGTGCTCGCACCAATTAAAATTATCCGAATAATTATATTGATTTTAGCCATATTGTTGGAGCTCCGCTATTAGGTTTACCTAATTTTTAGCGGAGCTCCGCGCGGGCCGAAGGCCCGCGCAAGCGGAGCACCATAATTAAGAAAATATGGTAAACCATCGAGCTCATTTGAAATCGACCACAGGAAGCCCGGATTTCTGAAATACGTACGTCCGTCCGTGTACATTCACGCAAAATTTGCTGACCAGTTTTAGTGGGCGCAAGATAATCAATTTTTTTGCAGTTTACTGAAATTTTTCTACAAAATGTATTTCTGCATTGGACAAAGATCATGAAAATGGTAAAGCTAAGCTGACGGTTTGAAGAGGTTTGACTGCGAAAGGGATACAAAGGCCGCAGCGTGAAAAAGAAAAATATCTACGATTCAATGATGAAAAACTTCAAAATATTCAGTTCACTGACAAAATGGGTAAAATTCGCTAGTGGCGCTGTTTTTAACTATTCAAATGTGCAGTCATTCAGAGCTGTGAAAACTTTATTTGATACTTCATTCAATAGTCATTTAAAGCTGAAGATTTTACAAGTTGTATTTTCTGGAAGAGTTTATTTGACGGCAAGTTTGTCGCGGATGGTAGTAAAAATGGCCATATTCTTCGTGGATTCTTCGTGGCGTTTTTCAATCATTACTGATGGACTAATCTACTTTTAAAAGTAAAATCGACGGCGATAAAACTTTTATAAAAACAAAAACAAAACAAATACGCGCTGCATTTGCAGCAATTCAAAAGAGGTGAACAGCAAAACGAAAACGACTCACGAAGATAATTTCTCTCTGTTCATTCATCAATTTTTACGGAATATTCATACCACGGAGAGCTGTAGGATCTATGCCGATTTATCAACTATTCACGACAAAAAACTTTTCACACAAGATGTTTGTCAACAAAATAGGACTGCCAATTCATGGAGTGGATGGAAATGCAAATTTAGTACAATGTGTGATCGAGCAACACGAGCTTGCCACCGCCGTTCAGTTGAACTGTGTAAACTTTTTAGAGGCGGTGAAAATGGTTTTTGCCACTTTTAAAATTCTAAAAACATGAACAAGCTTATTGTAATCAGAACTGAGGACAAAAAGTTCAGTGGAAAAGTGACAGTACAGAACAAGAAACTTGGCGCCGGTATGTTTACATTTTTTTGACGATCTTTAATGAATTTCTTTTTTACCATCCACATGAAAGCAGTTTGCAATAATTATATTTACTTGTTTTTATAAGATATTTATCCATCGTTGATATGTTTATGTGTGTGGGTGTTTTTAATTTGATTCTTGTAATTCTTTGATTTGTTATTGAAAATAAAACGCTTGAATGTATGAATTCGTCAGTGTACTTACTTATCTACAAGTTAAAATTTCAAAACTTCATACTAGCTATTTTTTTAATGAGTTACGCAGTATTCACATTTGATAATTGAAAATTCACAACCGTTTTAGATAGCTAGATTACCAATAAGTAATTCATTACACATTTCACCAGAAAAGTGACATTTTTGTCGATTGTTATAACCAACATTTTTTTTTCAAACGTGAAAGAGAGTAAAGCGAGAAGCGCGCGGGGATTTGTTTACAACTCAAGGAAGCCATTTGAGTGCTTTTCTAACTTCTCATTGGACAATCAATTTTAATTGACAAGTGCTATTTTTACCATGTATAACAACATATTTTTCGCATTTTTGCAATCAATCAATCAATCAATCAATCAAATTTTATTACTCATTATAACGAATACATTAAGCTTACATGCGATTTAACAGATAAAGTTAAACAATAATATATAAATGACAAAATTACAAACAAATGGATAACTGTTTAAGACAGAATGTAAGACAAAAACTATAATTATTTAGAGTTTCTGTACATTTAATTGTGATTAATATGAAAAAGTATTTTGAAATGTGCAGAAACGTACTTTGTTTTTGAGCCTGGAGGACAAAATAACTATAGAAGTTTTCGAGTTGTCCCCCAGCCATTTTAATTTAATATAATACAAAAATAAAGGACTTCTATTTATTTATAATTGAAGATGTGAGCGATCTATAAAACTAGTGAATATAATCGATAAATTAATATATAAAACAATTACTAATCAGCAAGGATTCTAACTACAATAAAGAGTTGACAAAACAAAAATGTGGATTAAGATAGGATCAAGATTTGCGTATAATAAAATGTTGTCGCATGCATAAAGCTTTGTGTATTTCAATTGATTATATGATTATTTGATCATGAAAAGAAAATAACAAAAAAAAATTGATCAAGAATAATTTGTAGTTAGTGAACAAATGAAAGAATGAATGATTGAATAAATAATTCATTTCATTAAATCGGAGCTCCGCTATTAGGTTTACCTAATTTTTATATTATGATTTAAATTGTTCTATAGCTAGAATGCAGCAGTCTTACTTCAGTTGTAAAAAATCGCCATTTGTAATTATTATCGTTATTATCGATTGTTGGTTGGGCTCTACGTACCAGCCATTCAGTCAACGAAACCACCTGCCACTTTGGGGCCATTAACACTAATTACGACTTCTTGAATTCCACTAGAACTAACATTTACCCGTTAATTCGAGCTGAAAAATAAAATAAGGCGGTCTTTTGGAGCCAAGGAATTGATTGTCAGAGGCAAAGAAACACCAAATTTAAGTGACGCCATAAGTTCTATTAAAAAAAGAAAGAGGAAAAAAAAGAGAAGGAAGAGCTCAAGAGAAAGAACAAGAAGAAGAAAAGAAAGAACACAAACAGCAAAAAACAAACAAACATACAAAAAAAATAGATTCAGGGGTGTTCAAGTTTAAGAAAATCTTTCAAGCGATTTCGCAGAAGCGCCATGAACGACAAGGTTTTCGCGGTTATTGTGGCTATGGCTGTTTTATTTCTAGTGATGGTTCAGTCTGGAGATGACCATGGCAGGGCAAGAAGTGTGCTAAACCGTAAAAAAATACAAAAACGATCAGTGGTATGAAACTATTTAATGTATTGACAATTGTGCCTTTCCCCAAAAATACCGTCTTTATAGAAAAAGAAAAAGAAAAAGAAAGGCTTTTAAATGTTATTATTAATCGATTTCCATTTATAATATTGACGATGCTTTTTTCGTGTGTGCACCAAAACTATAGAACAGTCTACCAGACGACATTAGAAAATCAAATTCACTAGAACAATTCAAATCTAAAATTGAAAACATTTTTATTCAAGACCACTTTTGAAGATTCAACTTAATATAATATATTACATGTGTAGCCGAGGTTGTAACACATGTATTACTTTAATATAATATTTTAAGTATTACCATCCCCCAATTCTTATTTCATATATATTTGTATTATAATAGACTAATAATTTTTATAATTTTATCTTGTACATTTGTAAAATAATAGACCAATATTTTTATATAATTTTTTTTTCAATCAGCTTTATTTTTCAGATTTACGCATACGACGTAATTGTAAGAGTTCGAGAAATAAAGTTATTATTATTATTAATATTAAAATTTTAAAACAGTTTAAGCTATTCCGAACAATACTATATATCTAATGATATCTGTGAAGAAACCTTGTCAGCATCTCCACCCTTTTCAATGTTTAAAATAAGAAATATCAAATAACTATATAATTCAATAGATACAAAAATTGTATGAATGGATCTGATTGTAAAAAGTAAATCTAATGCACAATAATTTTGCCTGGACTTAATTAAAGGAATTTTAATTTTTAAGACCCATCCCCTATGTAAAATCCTGTATCCACCATTTCATTTTGTAGTGGAAAATTCGGCAATTCATTCGTGATTGGCCAGATTGCAGGAGTCGCGGTCGCATCGTCAAAACATCTCTAGACAAAAGTGCGGAGATTGTTAACAAGTTTCTAAAACTAGCACAACGAGTAGAGTCCCTGATGGTGTCCGGCTCTCTTATCTCATATTCTCTTGCTAGTAAGAATGAAATACTGAGGATATTTTGGAAAGATATTTAAGAATACAAAGACGTAAAATCCTTTCAGGAGGGGGTGCACACCCCCTGCACTCCTCTCCTAGATGCGGCACTTGTGACGGGTAACCTTGATTTTACCTAAAAGTTGAACACCTTTTTTCACAACCATTTTGAAGTAGGTAAAGCCTTGGGTAAGTCAAGTGAAAATGCTGGCAACACTTTGAATACCTTTTACTGACAGCTGTGTGTTTGTTTGTTTTTGTAGGACATCCCTGACCAACATCAGCGAAAGAACAGAAAATTCGAACTACTCAGAAGATCCAAGCTTTGGCTTTCATCGCAACGAAACAAATAGAAATTTGCCGCGCGACCACAAATTTGTAGTCGGATTATTCGATAAAAAAACAGAATTGTTTTAAGAATGTTAATGCTATGGACTAAAATGAGGTTTATTTATGTAAACAAGACAGTATGAGATAAGAGAGCTTATCAACGGACCCCATCAGGGACTCTACTCGTCGTGCTATTTTTAGAAACTTGTTAACAATCTCCGCATTTTTGTCTTGAGATGTTTTGACGATGTAACCGCGACTCCTGCAATCTGGACAATCATGTTCTGTCCCGAAATAACTTCAGTTGAAAAATAGAATGAGACAATCCCCTGATGAGTGTAAAGCCCAATACGGGGGATAAGCTCCCTTATCTCATACTCTCTTGATGTAAACTTTTTTTATAACGAGCTATTAGAACTGAGAATTAATGACAGCTTCAATTTGGTGTTGAATACTTTCCACTTTTACACATTTATATATTTAAATGTTTAATTCCTTGACAAAAATAAAAAAGTCGATGACTACAACTAAAAAAACCCGGTACATTTAAGGTGAATGTTCACTGATTTCTTTGGTGAATGGTTAGTAAGGGAAAATAAAAATAACTATGTTTGGTGTCACGCTCCTAGGAGCGATAACCATTTTGTCTTGATCTTGATCGACTTGCGCCTCACAAATTTTTGAAACTAAGTGTTGCTTTTGAATTTCTTGTTTTGGTGATGAGATTAAAAACAACAAAAGGGAAAAAGACCCAAAAACGGTTACTGTCATCCTCTCGGAGAGGAGTGTGATGGACCCCGGGGATCGAGGATGCTGGTCGGAATTTTTTAAAAATACCCCTAATTACCACCAACTGTATATTAGAAGCGTAAAAATATCAAGCGACAGTTTCATTTGATATCTAGATTTTTCTGACGTATTTTTATTAATGAGCCATTTTTGAACATATTATGTTTCACAACCTGCGCGCAAATTTCTAAATAACACACCTTATTTGCCAGTGGTCTTAAGAAAATGCCGATCCCCTACCCCCTACCCCTATTTTTTATTCGCTGCTTTGAACGCAAGCATAACGTAGTTTGCCTATGTAAAGGTTTTAAAAATCTGACGATCACGTCTTTAATTTAGCCCGTGAACGTCCTTAAATCAACAAGAATTCAATTATATTTACATTACGTTTTATTGATCTTTTTTCAATTCAAAATTTCAAAAAAAATCATGACGTCACATATTATTGGATTAGCAGATGACATCATCAATTCTACGCTGATCACGTGATTGTAGTCAGTCTCTAGGCCATATCCTTGGAGAATCGTCCTGGAAAGAAACAAGTGACGTCATTAGCTGCTAGCCGGTTTAATACAAGGCAGGTAAAAGTGAAAACGCAATATTACTGTCTTATATGCAGAACGAATAAACTTGAGTTTTGAATCAATCCGAGTTCATGTGTGGACAAGGTGTTAATTTTCTAGAGTATAGAAAATTGGAGATGAAAGTCAGATTACTTGCACTAGAAAGTCAAGTGATCAAAACAGCTCGGTGAAAATAAAGCCCAGAAATGAAAAAAAGGGGAAATAAAAATTGGTAGCATTACAAAATTTTAGCTTCTTATACATAACACAACAAAAATGACAATACATTAAAAGTCGTGAAATTTCTTAAGAAATTTCTTAAGTGTACCACTGCTACTTCTGTTTGTTTTTGTATAGCGAATTAAAACTTGGTCTTTTTACAAATTATAGCATGCTCTTTTCATTTTTATTTCTGGACCGCATAATTTTTATGACACTTGGGGAGATGAGGTCACGTGACCTCTAAGTGCAAGTAGTCCATTCATCATACTATACTTACTCTTTTTCATCGGCGCGTCTTGTGCTCGTCTTGCGTTATAATATTCTTCGTAAAAGTCTTCCGGAACTTGGTAGCCTTCTCTTCGTGCTGGAAACGCGTCGCGTTTTCCGTTCCGTAAGAAAGCGTCGCCTGTCTGGATCGTGAGACTTGCGATTACGACGACAAGAAGGATTATGGCTGTTGATTTGTTCATTATGACTGGATTACTAGAAAGAAGAGACAAGATATATTTAGTGATGGCTTTACAGGTTTAGGTATATTAGGACTGCGTCGATGGATAAGAGATGCAAACCAACATGCTGTCAAAACTGAGCTATTGATTGATTGATTGATTAATTGATTGCTTGATCGATATAATGGTTGGTTGATTGGTATGTGCGTTGGTTTGTTTGTTTCACTTGGTTGATTTGTTGGATGTTGTTGTTGGTTTTTTTTTTGGTTGGTTGGTTTGTTGGTTGGTTGGTTATTTGCTGTTGTATGTGTTTGTTTGATTGATTGTTTGTTAGTTGGTTGGTTGGATGCTTGTTTGTCTGTTTGTTTGTTGGTTGGTTGGTTGGTTTCTGATTTTCTGCTCAAATAATCGATTAATCACTTTCTCCATTAATTTACTCGTCCGTTTGGTAATTTATTTGTTCAATTTGTATTATTGTAGATTATTTCATTCACACCCACACTCTCATTTATTCATTCATTTATTCACACATTCGTTTATTTCTTTACTCGCGTGTTTAATTGAAAAGCAATAAGCAGATTAGGAATTTGTTCATGAACATTAAAAAGAGTATGGATGAATGGATAGTTTGAAGGATTATAAGAAAATACAAGATTAAGGAGTTAAACATTCCATTAAAAACACTGCTCAGCCACGTATTTTCTTAATACGTTACTTTTTGTTTGTTTAAGTAAAAAAAGAGAGATTTATATTTTTGGCATTTTTATCCCTAAATCTGAGTTGTGTCTTATCATGAAAATATCACGAATCGAATGCGCGTCAAATAGTTCCACGAAGTAACTTATTAATCAAGTAAAACTTCAAAATAATTAAAGCAAGATAAGGATGAAGTCATAACAAAGGCAACAAACAAGATACAGCATTGAATAGTCAATAACCAAGGCGCCACTTTGACTATTTAAATATCCTTGCAAACACAATGGGATAACTTTATCGAAATGAAGAACTGAAGGACAGCTAGTAAAAAATTATAACAAACATATAGAAAAAGAGGACGAAGATTGAGAAGAAAACTAGATGTATGTTCCAAATGAAAAGGAAAAAAAAAAACAAGAAAAGAACGAAGAAAGAGGTAGTAGCAGAAGATGAACAAGAAGAAGAACAAGGAAGACAGGAAAGACAGAGGAATGAATTCAAGAAGAAGACTGAAAAACAGCAGAACAAAACGAAGAAGAAGAGAGCTAGGCGTCGACGAAGAAAATATAGAAGAAAAGAAATAAAGAAGAAGAAAAGGCATAGATGACAAAACAAACAAAGAAAGAAGAAGTCACAGGAAAAAAAGAAGAAGAATATCAGAGAAGTACGAGAAAGAAGAAAGGATAAAGGAAAGAAGTGAATGTAAAAGGAAAAAAAAAAGAATCAAAAGAAGAAACGGAAAACGAAACGACTAAATTCATTAAATGATAATAATAATAACAATAAGACCACAAATCTCAAGACAAAAATATCAATGATGAAAAATATATAATGATTTGTTTTAAAGGAAGTTACATACAAAAGGTTTAAATATCATGCCTACTTGTACAATAAACAATATGTGGCAAATAAATAATAAGTTAGGTTGGTCAACCAAGTGATTAGCAAACACAAAAGGTCAATCATACCGGCCGATATACAATAAGAAAATAACTGAAAAATCTGAAAGGATTTAGGACGTGTCCGCTACTATACGTTTTGAACCGTCAGTCTTTTTTAAAAGTCTTGCACGGTGTAATCTAACGTTTCTATTGTATTTCTTTAGAGCTGCGTCACGTATACGGAATTCTCCATTTTCTTCCATTACTTTTTTTTACATTGTTGTTCCACCCTTGATTTCTAGGAAATTCTGACGCAGTCAACGCCTAGTCTAGCTTAATTTTAATAGCTAGTTCAATATTGTAGATTTTTACGTTGTTTTCTCAGAAACACTAGTTTTCAAAAACGCTACTTTCTATCTACAAGAAATGAAAATGTTTTCTTGAAAACAACGACGCAACTCGTAAAAGTAAAAACGAAGTTGAAAACTGACGCTGCCCAAAGATTATTTTGTAGGAATTTCTTTCGTCGCATTAACTTAAATTTATTATACACTAGAAACACTGACGCAGTCGAAAATATAGTTGAACAGTTAATTTATATCGTACTATTTCACTTCAACCTTATTCTAAGAAATGTTCTACCTCTTTAGAGATCACTTACAAATTTTCCTATTTCGGAAATAACTGAAACAGTATAGAGAACACTTACCGAGATATTTTCTTCTATACAGCTACAATCGGCATTCAACACAGCAGAATAACTCAAATTCGCAGGTCCTTTTTGCCTCTATATAACCGTACAGCCAGATCAATAAAATCGGATATAACAGATCATAATCAGGGCTATTTGATCATTTGCGCCAATAATGTTCCTTTGTCAAGATTTAGCGTAAAATCGCACTGTTTTGTATGCATGAGTACACTGTCAAAGAGCGTTTATTGAGTGATGAATCGGCGTACATCTTTAGATAAGATATGATCTTTAGGCTCCTCAAAGGTTCATTCATGTTCTAAATGCTGAGAATTCACCGATTACCCCCTATGAGATATGGGCAATATAACGAGAGTATATTACAACTCATCAATATAGACAACCTAGTAATATGTCGATTTATTCAAATCCAGCGCACGAAAGACAAATTTCTAAAGAGCCGCATGGTTTATACATTGAAAATCTTTCGTATAGAAAATTTGATTAAATCTCGTTGTTGTGGAAATTTGAAATTATGATAATTTTAGAAAACATGTAATTACGTTTGATTGCTCTAACTGGCAACATAGCTGATAAAGTTATCCCCATATAATGCGAACAATGAAGATGTAAAGCTGTTGTTTGATATGCGAAATTTGGCACAAAAACTAACTTTTATACAATGTACACAAAAGATTTATACAAAATGTAAAAAAGAGGAATGTAAAAAAAAGGTAAATGCCGGAAGTCTTGTTTGTATTAATATCAAGCGAAAGATGCAGTTTTTTTATCCTTTATTTCTCTTGGTAAGATATGGGGTTAAAAAAAATTAGCTTCCTTTGCTTTCAGGGCATTTGATAAACTTTTTTAAATTCCGTTTCCATGCTTTTAACAAACGCTGTTATTCATTACAAAAACCTATTTGATGTTTAAAAACATTTGAGATTGTACAGAAAATACCTTTCGCATATACTTTGAATTTTTATACATAAAAAAAATGATTCTTTTTGCTATTTTAGGATGGATATTGACACTATTGAATAAAACAATGACAATGACAAACGCTATATTCATAAAGTGAATTTCCAAATTGTAATTGCTGTGGAAAACGTTAATTTGTTTGTATTAAACGAAAAAGTAATTGATTTTATAACTTTGGTAATTTTTTTACTTCTAACGGTTCCACAATGTCTACCGATTTGCGCAATCTAAGCAGATTTAAGTCTTTTATATAAACCAAGATATACCTATAATCACGTTGTTAAAGGCTGGTTTTTACGTCGTTTTCCAGAAAATGGCGTTGAGAAATGTCTGCACGCGCTAATGTTGCAATTTCAAAAGGGGGCGGAGCAGATAAAAAAAAGCTATAAAATTACAGCTTTTGGGCAAAAAAAGCTCGTAAACTAACTATCAATTTTGAAGCCAACGTTCATCTTAATTTGCATTAAATAAAGAAAAAGGTTGATGACTAACTGAAGTTTACATATTTTCAAAACCAAATATTCTATGGTCAAACACTTGCGTAACATGGTACTCTGTGGAGGTGTTGTACCACTTATCAAAAATATTGAACAAAAAAGTCGTCGAATAATATGTTGAAAGCCTTTCTAAAGATAAGACCTTTTAAACAATGGTCATTCCTGTTGTTTAAAGGATTGCTTTCAAAGTACTGTTATCTGTGAGAGCTTCCTATTGAAACGACGCGATACCATATCAAACAACTCAGAATATCTATACAAAATGTTTATTTACTTTACTTAACTTGTAATGAACTTTGAAGTGGCCTTTTTTTTAAAAAAACTTGTGAATTACACTTAAGCTCAGCATCAAACATCATTTTACATTTCATTTTTTAAAGGCTATTTTTTTTAGTTTTTATTACACTTTTTGTTGTTTTATGCTGAGACTTGGTTATTACGCTTATCCCGTTCAGTTTTGTGTTCGCAAGTAATCGAAGGTATTACACGAAGGCTTCTTTGTAGGTGATAAGGATAGGCGAGACAAAAACGACTTTACCTCCTAATATTGCCCAAATTTCCCTTTTTTCCACAGAGGACAAGGTAATATAAGTAACTGGTATGCGTTTTTTAATTTTTTGTTTTTCTTTTTTGAGATCAATTTTTTAATCAATAATGTGCTTTTAAAACAGCTGGGAACTCACACTTGCCGTCGACAGAAATTTTGAACAATTTTTTTACATTGACGCATATGAACATTTCAGTGCTATTTCAATAAAGAGAGGTAACATCAACTAGTAAAAAAGTGACTATTCTCGCGAACATATCTTTTACAAATTTGCTATATGAGTATGAAAAAATAACCCCATTGCATCAGTAGAAAAGATATTCATTGAGATATTTTACGGAGTTTGAATGAAGAAAAGTCCTAATTACAATGTCTTACTCTCGAGAAACATATAATTTTAATTCCAAAGTTTGTTTTACGCCAAATATAACAATTTAGGGGGTCACCGTGCTATTTTTGAAGCTGTGTGCGAAAAATGCGCTTAAAATAAGATGATGTTTTCTACGAGGGGGGATTGGCACTAGCTAATTTTGTTTTGAAAATGACCATATGTGGCTCTCGCGCGAATGAGAAATTTTATTACTGATTTCATATGCGCGCGTACTTTTGTAAGCCATAACAACCTCTTTGATTTGAGCTATATATAATTTTTTTAGCCAAAACAAATATTATTTTTTTTCAAATTTGAAGTACAATCTAACTGTAGTTAATTAAAATTTAACTGTAAGAAAGTAGGTGTTTACTACACCCAATAATACATTAGCGCTTATGCTTTGTTTCATTGTTTTTTGAAAACGTTTCTTTTTGAACTTAAGATATAGTACTGACTAACCTCAAAGTTAAATGTGAGTTTTCGTAGCACGTCTGAAGCCTCGTTGGAGACGACAATAAATCTACAGATACCTTGTTAGTGCTGTTTTATATTAAATAAAGTCTTAGCAAGACATAAAGTGACGTTTGCCGCTGACCCTAATGGACAGTTATAATTTTACAATTCGTTCGACTGGTTGGATGACTGGATCTTGGTTGCTAATTGAATGAACAGACAACAAGTCGTGTGTCTCAAGTGGTGGTTGCTAAACGTGCGTTGTGACTATCCCTAATCGAAGAAGTATGTCAACTTCGTCGCTTCAATCATTGATTTCATATCACCCGTATACACGTATTTCAAACACGTACGGGCAATGGAAGGCAAAATTGCTCAGTCTTGATGTAGACCAAGCCGACCATGAACATCTAAAATCAATTGTTAGAAGGATGAGGTAGAAGGAGTACTCAAATCGCAATTGCCAGCCTACTTGTTATTCAATTCACAATACCGAAACTAGAAATTCCAATCTAGGTAGTGCAAACAAAATATCTTGTGAATAATGACTATTTTTAATTTAAATTACTTACTGGTCATTTGGAATTGTTATAAAATTGTAATGGTTCAACTTTTTGTCTTCTGCTATGTGCGATAACAAAAAAATAATTCAAAATACATAATTTCTAACATTATTTCAGCTCTTGTAACTATAGAGATCAAAACGGGACAACAAGAGAAAATCGCAATCCAAATTTTAAAGTATTTTCCCAAAAATCCCAATGGAAAAATCCCGAACCCAAAAGGAAAAAATCCCATTTCCCCAAAAATATTATTACTGGAAATAAACATTGATTGATTGATTGATACAATGCCAGATAAATGTAAAAACGGAGAAAAAAAAACAAACAATTTATTTGTTTCATTTGGAGAAAGTTTAAAAAATTCTGCTCTGTGGGTAGTAAAAATATTCGATAAATCTTTTAAGAAAAAAAAAACGCTATCCAAGAGATGTGCGATGGGCGATAGCACTACCGAAAGGAATCATGGGTGTTTTAAAAACAATAATAAATAAGCAGCAATATCAGCAAACATCAATGATGCTGAGTTTATAAAATGTCCATGGAATGGATGGTTATGTTTTGTACATGAATTACAGCAACTTATTAAAATGAAGAATTCGGAACTTTTGTGCACAATTTCTTTCGATTGTGCTTTCCCTTCTATTTTTTCCCCGACCATTTGTGAATTTGGTATATACTAAAGATATAATAGACTACGTAAATCTCACACCAAAACCGTAAAAGGGGAAAGTTCATCAAAATCTCGAAGATTCATGTGGATTAAGGTGAGTTTCCAAGTAGGTTTATTAGCAATGTACAAAACTTTTTTTTTTAATCGGCATTATAAAACAATTTTAACTCAACAAAATGTTTCAGAAATTTCAATGGTTTGGGAGCTATGTAGATAACGGAGCACAATTTATGCAAATCGGCAGCATCAAGTCTATATCGATGCATGTATTGGCAGCAGAAAGCTGTTAGCTGAGAACAACTTCTCACGATACATAAACCTTTTGAATAGACCTCCATAAGAAAAGCAGTTCTAGCCATCCGGCGGTAATGAGTATTTCACATGCGTACCAAGGCACTATACAACAGGGAGACAGCCCATTTGAACACATCAAAGAAGTTGTGACAAAAGTAGTGGCTGTTCATTATTATAATTCAGTTATAGTAAGTAGACTAAGAAGTTTGCACTCTACAATTCATTTCGGTTTGGTTTAAATTCACATGGCAACAGAAATAGAGAAATACGAATAAAACATGAACAACACTCAAATAGTTAAGCCTCTTTAGCTCAGTGATTAGAGTACTGGTCTAGTAAACCAGGGGTCGAGAGTTCAATTCTCTCCAGAGGCTTTTTAGATGCAAGTTTGAATACAAAATTTATAAGACAAAAAGACACATTTTTTGCATGATTAAAAGGGAACCCTTAATTATTTATCAAACAAGAATCAGAGAATCATTCATTTTCTTTTCAAATTTTTTGAGCGCAAAAGTTCAATTACTTATTAATTAAGTCTGCTGTGCTAACGATGATACGATGTATGAACATGCGCAGTTACTAAAATGAGCAGTCACCGATTACTCACATCAGGAAAAAAATTGATTGTGATTCTTTCTTGTCAATTTTTGTCTTATCATTATCATTTCTCACTCGGACCAGTTGGCATTTTTGTATGTTTTGTACCAATGCAATTTTTTAAGAGTTGCTGACCAGCAATTATGGCGCTCCAAATTCATTTCTATTGGTTTTCAATTCCCATGGCAACAGAAAAACAGCAGACACTAAGAAAACATCAAGATAATCAAAAAAATAATATCAGGAGCCTCTGTAGCTCAGTGGTTAGAGCACTGGTCTTGTAAACCAGGGGTCGAGAGTTCAAATCTCTCCAGGGGCTGTTAAATAGATAGAAAAATATTTCTTTTCCATTTTTGAATTCAAAGGTAAGGTAAAAGAGTTTTTTAGGATTATTTGCAAAACAAACACCAAAATCAGTTACGCAAATGCATGTAAAACGCAGTTGTGGGCATCCAGTGGTAATGCGTATTTCACGTGCGCAATAATGCGCTTTACAACAAGACGATTACATTCATTTTGATTCGATTCAATTTCCCCTGGCAACAAAAGTACAAAATATAATATTAAAAAGATATAATACGATTATTATTTATTCACATCACGCCTCTGTAGCTCAGTGGTTAGAGCACTGGTCTAGTAAACCAGGGGTCGAGAGTTCAATTCTCTCCAGAGGCTGTAAGCTGTTTCTTTTTACTGTATTCTGTTTGAATATGAAATTGTTATAAATAAACTTAAAGAACACTTGTTTTTCTGTACGATAAAGGGAGTCATCAAGAAAGAAATTATCCCAAAAATTATCAAACAAGAATAAGCAATCATTTCAACTATTTGTTGTTGCTGTTGTTGATTGTGTTTAAAACAGAAATCTAATATGAAGCTAATTATTTAATTATGACATCCGGTATTTCACAAGGAACTACTCTTGGTGCCTTAAGTTTCTATTTCTCATTTATATAAATGACTCTGCCAAACTTTTCAAGCATTCCTAAAGTCAGAATCTTGGCTGATGCATATCAAAGAATTCCCGTAAAAAAGTTGTCTTTTGCACAGTCATTGTTTCGCATCCATATTTGGTAGTGCTAACCTTATTTGGAAGTACGTTTTTAAAAACTCTTTTGAAACATGCAAATCACTTTGTTTTCTTGATCAAATTGTCTTTCAACTGCACAGCCATTTCAAGAATAGCAACTTATATTAGGCCTTATGATAACAAATTCTACCGCCTTGGTATATTTAATTGGGAAAATTGCTTGATTCTCAGATAATCATATATTGTTTGATCCCGAGAAGGCGCGAGAAGAAGCATAAAAGAGTTTAAGAAATTAAGATATTCTTTTTCATTTCCATTCTGCGTAAACCACATAAATAAGTTTTTTTTTCTTAAAACGTAAATGATATCTATTATATCAATCTTACAAAGGATAAAGTCTATCTTTTGGAGAAAATCTTTTAATTCGTCTTCGTATAAACGTAAGATATATGAGTTTGATTTTATCTATTTTTTTGTCTACTTATTTCATGTATTGTTTTTACAAAAGAATTTCTTCTCCGTCGAAAAAATTATTTTATAATATAGATCGTTCCTGATACACAACAGTTTCTAGAAAGTTGTCTGATTGATATTGATATAGGATTTATCGGGTTGCATGTTGAAAGGCAGTGACCTGTTTTCCAGGAATTTAATCTATGAACGGTGTACAAATATTTTTTAGCTTCTTTCCTCATAACTTCAGCTTTGAATCTTCTCTTTTATATTGCACTAGTTACATGGCAGTTTTGATTATTTTTAAATCTTATGTTTTCATTGATTTGGAAAACTTTGAAAAAATTTCTAGTTTCAGAATGAGTACTTTGACTTATTCCAACACAAAAAAGATCGATATTCGCTTCTATGTGACAACAAAGTTTAAATTGCACTAGTTACATGACAGTTTTGATTATTTTAAATTTTATGTTTTCAAATCTTATGTTTTCATTGATTTGGAAAATTTTGAAAAAATTTCTAGTTTCAGAATGAGTACTTTGACTTATTCCAACACAAAAAAGATCGATATTCGCTTCTATGTGACAACAAAGTTGAAAATACGTGCTTTCTAGATTTCATCACAATAATATTCTTCGTTGTAATGAAAAACGAGGATATATATTAGTAAGTTTTACTCATTCTTGGCATAGTTCGCGAAGGAGGTGTATCTTAAGAGGCAAAAATGAGGCCAAGTTTTTGCGATAGGTAGGAACTTTAGCGTCGTGAACAAGGTCGTCCGAGTTATTTAAGCCTGGTGCTTTGCTAACGGAAATTACATCAACTCATTCACGGAGCATGCGCATTGAATAATATCCCCACCGATTATCAACCAATTTCTATAGTTTATATCCAGAGACATAGTCAAAAATGAAGTGTGTTGAAATTTCTCAAACATAAACCGGAAATATGTAAACCGAAAATATGAAAACCGGATGCTGCCCAAGGCCCATCCTCCATGTGGACTTGTTGAAAAATCTAAAATTCCTACCTTTTTCGTCGAATGAAATTTTTAATAGGCTTTTTAATATGTGCGTCATTTGAAAAGTGAGAATAAGTAGAATTAAAAAAATAATAAATAAACAAAAATACTCTATCCCTGTGATCATAACGGTCCGTAGGTCACGTCATAGCATTCAAGATGTCGTAGATTTCGCTGTTCGAACATTGATCATTGATCATGCCGAATGATAACTCATGATAATGGCGCCTATATATCTAAACCAATTGCATTGTGAATTGTTTTTCAAGTTAGTTATCATTCCCATACAGCTTTGCGCACCTGGCATTTAAAAATCAATATGACGGGATTGAAGTGATTGTTCCAGTAAGACAATTATTAAAACATAACAGCATAAATTTTCAATTGCTAACATACAAAACAAAACGTGTAGCACGGTTACTCAAAAGTTGACTGGGCAATAGTCTTCAAATTGAACTATGCATTGCGTTAAGCGTATAGGAAGCACAGTAATACGAATATCACTATGCTATTTTAGTTAGTTTATTGGATGTTTTCTCTCAATAATGATTTTATGAAATAAGCATGGAAGGACAATGTCCGTCCACTACTGTATTTCATGTAATATTAAAACGCTTGTAGTCTTACTTATTTTCATTCGATGTCACTCAAACTTTTATAATTAACTCCTTGGGACATTTTCTTGTGAAATAGTATCAAACTATTAATGATACTTATTTCAATAAAACGTATTTTGGCTCCAACTAAGTTTTTAAATTCCTTTCATATTCAAATTTTATATTCCCTCAAGAATACAGGAACAATAGTCATAATTAATGAACAAAAGCAATATGAAAAGGATTCTGGTCTAGACACGGGGGTAAAACGTCATCATGCTTCAGGCTTATTTATTTCATATATAAAATGTGTCCTTTTCTTTGTTTGTCAGGTTTTAGAAGCATAAAGATATACTTTAACAGAGAAAACCTTTTTAACAGAAAAATATGATATTTTAATAAACTAAAGCAATGCATGGCGGTTACACGCTTCAATCTACTTATAAATTTGTGCATACAGCACCACAATCTCTACATCATATCAAAGAATTGCCTTTAAGAAATGTTGTCCTTCGCACTGTCAGCATTTTATATCCATATTTGGAATAGTCTGGTGTTTTTCTTGTTCTTTTTTACAGCCTTAAATCGCCCAAAACGTACAAAAATTGTAATGAAAACACTCTATTTAACAGATCGCTATCTTGTGTAAGGTCCAAATGCATTATGGGAGCCAGATAATGAAAAGCACAGGACTCCCACACGAAAGACTATTCTCTGACATGGTATTATCTACTAAAGGTTTTGAGAGATATCGTGTTTGTGATTTCGATTTCATTGTTATTAACTTTTACTTCAAATTAAGTTGAATACGATGTTATGGAATTATACAGTATTTATCCTAACTCCTGGGTAGATTGTTATTGCGATGAATAAACCACAAAGTCTTCCTCCGTCGTTGGACAATTTTGTTTGAGACTATAAACAAGACAGGGGGCAATAAAAACGTTCTTTATGAGAAGAAATCAAGATCGTTATTATTACAACAAGTTTTGATTACAATCTATCTTGTTTATAAACTATTAAGAACTAAAACGAAAAGCTGAACACGAACATATGACAATATTAGATAACAGACAGAAAGAAATCATGAAAATACACTATTTTTGAAAAGTTGTTTAGGCTAGGGTAGAGGAAACGTGGTGACCATTGTGGAGTAGTTCTACATTTTTTATCTTAATTTTATTATTTTTATGAAAGTAAATGAATCACGCACTGAAATATCACGCTCGTTTTAACAAAATCAAGCTATGTTTTTATGCATACAAAATACAGAATAGACAACCCTTTTGAAATAAATCTCGATAATTCATTTCCTATTTTAAAATGATCCATCACCTTTGACCTTGGACAATCTATTTTATCAGCCTATATGAAACCCTTTCCATAATTAAATAACCTACCACCAAAGTCAACCTTTTTGAAATCTGTGTATTTACTACAATTTCAACCATATTTCCAGTCTTAGAATGACCTTGGAATGGCCAATCAATTTAAACAATCTATTTGTCTGAAATCATTCGCAAGTCTCTTTGGTCAAAATAAAAATCTCTAACAAATATGTCCATTTTAACTACAGAGTTAAAAGATTGCCGTATTGTTGTTGCTTTTCATTCAGTCTGATTAAATGACAATTTATCTTTACCAAAATAACGGTAATCCACGCTCCTAGTTAAGCGTTTTTAATTAGTCTATGACCACTTTGACGCTACAGATCGTGTGAGTTAATATATATGTTATAGCATGGGGTGCAAACACTATAAATATTGAAATACGTTGCTGTTATTAACATTTAGATTGAACATCTAACACACTCTTCAAACCTCTTTCACTTTTAACATTGTAAAATTTGATCAGTTTTGTTTGCATGTCTGTAATGGCTGAACTTTCATTTGCTACGTATACAAAAATATGTTGCTTTTTACGGCATTGTAATCGTGCGTCTCAGTAGAAACGGCCGGCTTCCAACGTAAAGAGAAGAGTGTTTAACACTGACATTTAGGACGTTAATTGTAAGTTGGAGAGAAAATAGTAACTCGATCATACAAAGTATATGGATTAGTACTTACTGACACTTTTCGGATGTTGATTGTACTTCGAAGTAAAAATGTAAAGTGGTCATATACAACGTATAAAAGAGAGTAACATCCACAGAGGTTTTGATAGTATGTTAATCTTTTGTTGGAGTAGAAGTGAGCACTGAGAACGTAAAATAGAGTGCGACTTACGTTTAACGTTTACCACATCCCCTGTTCTTTTGTTGAAATACTTTTTGATAAACGCATATCCTTATACGTCTTACAAAATAGAGTATTATTGATCTTTTGGTAATTTACTTTACATAGCAAAGGAAGTAAAACTATAACATTTATACTGACGTTTCGGACATAAACATTTCGGAAAAACTGAATGGTCATCACATTCATAAATTAACTTTGTCAGTCTCTTGAAACTGAGACATTTTTACATTTTAAATTGATTCAATTTTCTCTAAAATGAAAACTCTTGTCTAGCTTTGCTAATTTTGAAAAACAAGAACTCTTTACGATTTTCTGTAAATTTAGCTCATAAACTTAGAAACACAACCTTTGGCATGTTGAAAAGATATTGTTTTTCTTAGAACACACGAGCTAAAACAAGCGTAGACTTACCTCTGTTTTCAACTTGACTTGTAAAAGAACTCGGTCGTCTTCAGTGTTAAAGTGCACACCCTAAATCAAATTTTGGTTTATATAACCATGCCCTGTGGTTGGCCGGTTTGTGATAATCAAATCAATGCCAACGTCATTGTCTTCTGTGCGGGCGTAATTGGAAAATCAAGTTGGAAACGTTCGGTTATGTAGAAAAATAATCTATATTTTATCACCCAGCAAACTGGGTAGGCGAGAATGGAAAAAATACATTTTTATACGTTTTTTGGACAGTCATTGTTTGTTTTTTGGTATACCTAGTTATTATACTCAAAGTTTTATCGCTTTTATTACGTTTTTAAACGTTCAAACAAAACGACCAAGATTTCGTTTTATGGCCACCAAAATCAAAATGACCAAATATGCGCTTTCTCGATCAAAATGCACGAACTATATAGCCCATTAAAATGACCAAAAATGTTCTTTTACAGTATCTTTTATTATCTTAATTTATAACTCATTTTTGAAGCATCCAGGTCATTTTCTTAAGTGTTCAGTATAGGTTCATGTTGACCTGTTTTATTCAAGGAACCATTTCAATTGAGTTTTATTTAATTGGCATTTGTCAAACATTGTTATTTTTCAATTACGAATATCCTTTTCAAAGGCACATTTGCCTTTCTTTGTTGAATATTTTTTTGTACAATTTTTTAAATCTTTCTTATTTTTTATATTTTGTACTCTAATTCACCTATGAATTTGTTAAACAAAATTGTTTGAGCTAACTTTTTTCCGGACAAATTTTACTTTGCAATTAAAAAGGAAGAAAATCTGCTAAGAAAAGAGGAAGAAGTTGAAGAAAAACACGAAGACAAACACGAACAAAGGCCAGGAATACTCCAAAAACACAAAACAAAAAACCGAAGAAGACAGTAAAGAAAACTACTAAAAAAAAAAAAAAAAAAAAAAAAAAAGAAATAAAAAATAATAGCAAAACAAAAAACAAGAAAAAAACCCCAGATAATTATACTTGTTTTACTTTAAGTTATATAGCGTGATTTTACATAAACACGGTAAACTTTTTGACAAACCCATGTCAAACTACGTACAGAACGATCACTATGTCCTTTTATTTCCTGATTCAATTTCCTAACTATAACATAGGTATTACATGCATCTAAGTTGTCAACAGAAAAGACAGAAACACATTTTAATGCTAAGTAATTCCGCGAAGATGAGACATCCACAATTTTTACAACCTTTCAAAGAGCAGAGAGTAAGCGACTTGTCAGAGTGTGACTGAATGCACCCAACATTATCTACAACAATGTATGTTTTCAATTGACATGATTAGAAAAGCTTCAAAACTTATTTGTAAACTATGATATGGAAATTCAAATGTACTTTGAGGAAACTTAATATGATGATAAACAGCAGTAAATAAATATAGTTAATTAACATTCAATAAGTAAATCATCGAGTCATTTTTCACATGAGTATAATCAAAGCAAAATCTAATTGCACCTTCTCATTAAGCCCATAGTTGTATTTTCAAATGTGCTAATAAAAACGCATTTGAAATAGACTACAATTTACCACGATTAGTTTAACTTATATTCTTAGCTAGTGTTTTTTTTTTTGTTTTTGTTTTTTTTTTTTTGAAAAAAGGACCGTAGGTTTGACGGGAATTTAATTCGTACGATAATAAACACCCAAAATTTGTTTTTTGTTTTAATTTTGTTACTAGCATATTTTCTTATCATCAAGTAGAATATCCCCAACACACCCTAAAAGTAATACAAATATTTCTCTTCAGAATCTTGTTTTCTTGGCTGTTTTATTTTCAGTGGACTAACAAAGAAGACATAAAATTAGAAGGAAAAAGAGCAATGATTTAAGATGTAAATGGAGAAGCTTAAGAAAATGATGAAGATGAAAAAAAAATTAAATAAATAAAATAACAACACGAAAATGAACAAAAACATGAAGAAAAGACGTATTCAGAGAAAAAGGAGAAAATGAAGAAGAAGAAGAAGAAGAACAAGAAGAAGAAGAAGAAGAAGAAGAAGAAGAAAAAGATCGAGAACAGGAGAAGAGGACGTACAAAATTAGAAAAAAAAATAATTCGAAGACAAAATTAAGAATTTGTTGTTAAATAAAGCTCGAGTGTGAGCCTATTTTGATGAAGTGGTTTATGTAGCAAGAGGTCCTGACTTAATACATCAATAATGAATTTAGTATTTTATTCTGCAGAATCCACAAGGAATCCTTCCAAGGAAGAATAGTGTTTTAGATTCGTTGTTTGATTTTAGTTCTTCGTTGGAGCTTTTTTGCCTTTTTCTTTCTTGTTTCTTTCCATCAAATTCTTTTCATCCATTCGCCAATCACTTGTGTTGCCAAGTAGTATTCAAGGTGATTAATAAACAACTGTTTCCTTTCAAGGTAGATGTAGTTTTCATTCCTTCTTAGTGGGTTGAAGACGAAGTTTTTTTTACCTAACAGTTTGGGAACGTACTTCACCTTCAATCGCGGACGATTGAATTTTCCTGAAAAAACAGCTGATTCCCTCTCGATGATCTTGGGTTAATGATAAATTGTATGAAATAGGTAAGAGTTTATGATCCTAGAAATCGTTGTCGAGTCTCAAGTATCCCAATTGGCATTTGAGCCATGTTTCTGATCAATCTTCTTAGACAGAATTGTTATTGTCAAGCGGTTTTCAGCCCATGTTGGAAACATACTGCCCAGCGCTGCTTGATGATAATCACGACCTTAGTTCTGTTATGTACAGTGCTTAGATAACTCTTGTCAAAAGTATTTACCATGTAAACTTTGAAATTATCGATCGCTTACAGTGTAATTTAGTGTTTGTATAGCGCGACATGATTTTAAATCTGTATATACTTGTAATATAAACGATATTCATGAACGGAGATCTGTATGATGATTAAAGAAAAAAACCTCATATTAAACAAATCAGACGCACATATTGTATATTGCTCAACACATTTCTAGATCAATGCTGCTATTTTGAAATTGATATTTTGAAATTAGGTGTAATTAATTTGGTCGATATTTAAAGCTTAACTTTCTGCAAATGAGGAAGAATTCTGTACCAGTACATACAGTACATGCCTTCAAGGTAGTGACTTTGCATTGTTCCCGCATTGTTCTGGATCATGCATTATCAATATGACAAAAATATTTGTAGGTGTTGTAATATTTTATACTATTTTCAATAATTTTACCAAAACTTTTTTTAAAGATTTTATTGAGTCATATTTTTTTTTAACTTGGGAACACGTGAATTTTATGTTAAATTTGCCGTAATTGGCTCGCGCATGTGTGGATCAAAATGCTTGAGGCCACGCTGGTATTATAGGTATGAGTTGTGTTAGCGGCTAAGTAATCAAGTGAGATTTTAATTTAATTTTCGTTACGTTGGAGCAATTATTTGGAATACGATTAAAGATCAATAAAAAAGAACTAGATGTGCAAGTTTAAAAAAAAATAACAATAGTTGAAATTTCTGAAAAACTTACTAATTACTCTGATGCAATTCTCCCTTCACAAAAGTTTTATTTCCCTTCTATTGTTTTGGATTTTCCTATTTCCTATATCACTTATTCTTGTTTGTTTGTTTGTTTGTTTGTTTTTTATGCTTTTTTTCCCTAACTTAAAAATGACAGTACCAAATGGACAATTTGCTACTTAATTTATTTGATTAGTTTTGCTTTTTTTAAAATTCTTTCATCATTGTAACATGGCTAGTGCAAAGAAGAGGACACAAATTAATTTCGATCTGTTTCTATTTCTTTTTTTAGCAATCTCGGTTTGAGTTAACTACTATATATATATATATGATGTAATATGTTATTTCCATACCTCGTTTGACGTCGTCTCACAGAGCGATTCTTAGATTAAATGTTTATTCGGAGTTACGAAAGCATACGGTTATAAGTGTGTCACTGTTTAGGATCGATTATTTATAAAACGTGGTGCGGCAAGTCGGCCCGGCGACTTACGAGCATAAGGATTTGACAAATGCTGTAATACGTGCTCGTGTAACGCATTTTATCAGTGTTAACCTCAAGAGCTTTTACTGTAACTTTTAGGGTAGTTTTTCCTCTAACACAGATTTTAAACGTAATTTCGCTTTATTGTTCGTAGATGCAATTAATTTATAGTGCCTTTTAGGGGTAAAAATCGTACATTGACACGCCCTTCTGGACAGAACTTTGGTACATTATCGGGATCATTTTCAAACATTATCGGGATCATTTTCAAACAAAAAAAAGAAAAAGAAAAAAAAAAGGACAAACAGACAAAAAAAAAAAAGAAGAAAAAAACAAAAAACAAAAAACAAGCATCCTCGCATTCTGTCATCCTATAAGGAACCGTAGTGTAAGAAGTTCTGTCACACCAGCTGTCACGCATAGTCCAGTACTGACCGTATTATCTTTCGTTCTTGATCTACAGAAGTAAAACAATTGTTTTCGAATCTAAACAAACTTATTTACAGTGGGGAAACTTTAACCATATAGATATGTGTTGCCGGATCTCGCTTCCATCCAGAGAAAGAACAGAAAAGTGAGAGCCAATTACGGGCACTTAAGGTTGGTGCCTATTATTGCCATTGCGCATCGAGTACTGCGCATGCTGCTGACGAAGTTTGAAAAACAAACACTTTCAAAGGCCGATCGTTTTGTGTTAAAAAATGTCCAGAAACAAGCTAATTTAGCAATCAATTAATTCACATAAACCTTTTCCTAAAAGAAAAACATTTAATCTTTGCAAAACTGACCTGAAAAATGCACTTTTGTTTAAAAAACAGCTTCAAAAGAGACTGTTATGCTATCAAACTTCCGACAATCTTTCCCCGGGCGCCATCTTGAAAATCTCCCAAAATGCATTGTTACTTCTTCTACTGTCTAGGGAGGGGTAGGGACTTTTGTGCAATTTTTGCAAATTTTGGTGAAATTTTGTGCTTTTACAACGATTATCTTATTAAATTGCACGGGTTCACCTATTTTTAATTTATTTGTGTGATAAAGTGATAAAAAAGCTTTCATATGGTGAGTTTTTTGAAAATTTAAAATTGAAAGATCATAGAAATATTGGTGATTTCTTTTAGGGTAGCTAATTTGAAAATGTTAATATTCATGCGTTCAACTGCTCTCGAAAAAATATTTTTTTTAATTTTCTTACCTTTAAAGACATTTATCTACAAGAATATTATGTGTGTTATGATTTAAGAGAGATTTCCTTTAGAAATTAATATTATATGACAATTTATGAATTTTTTCCCTTCCAGTTACAATTTGTCTAATTTGTAATATTTGATGACGTATAACTCATTAAAATACACGGTGACCTCAATTTTTTTCTTTCAATCTATCAAGTGCTGGACTAGTTCTTTACAGATAGAAAGGAATTTCGAGAAAAAAATCACTTTTTAATTAGTCATCACCAGCCTTAAAGTAACTTTATTAATGATTTTCAGGTATTACTGATACAAAGTTTGAAAAACAATAAATTCACTCACGAGCTAATGAAACAGCGCACAAATTGCAATGCTAAGCGCGAGTGTTTTGATTTAAAACGATATTTAATTTGATTATGATTTGTTATGGAAAAAAAGCCTCTGTTTTATATTAGTTTTGAGGTTACACAGGGAGTAGCTTCATCACCTATTAAATTAACTGTTCTTCCTTTGTTTTCCACGTTGGTGGTTTAGTGGTTATCCGAATGTCGATTTCATAACCAGCATGAAGACACAATATTCCACGAGATTTTGTGAAAATATAAAGTGAGCATGATTTTTGTTTATATGATGTGGAAACATATTTGCGCGCACGTTGTGACTATCATATTTTTATGAATTTTGCCAAACGTTTTTACTGTGTGCAGGTACATTTTTGTGAAACAGAAAACCGACACTGATATTTAGAGAATTATCTATTTCAGTATATACAAAAATTCAATTTCTTTTTATAAAAGTTGCATGCAAGGGAAGTTGAGCAATCAAAAAGAAGAATATTTTTTCTGTGTTTTTTTGTTTTTCTATATTTTCACCTTTCATAATTTTTACACAAAGTATCTTTATAAATGAATTTGATATTATTATTATTTTTAAATAAATGAAGTTTGACATTATGATTATTATATAGCTTGGCATTGCATTGTGGTTGAAATAAACATGCGGAACAATCCAGTAATTTTGACAACATTATTCTAGATCCTGTGTCGTCAGCTTAGAAATCATGATTTCCAGCAATGCAATTTGGTCATTTTTTTTAGCACAATTAATGACATACCTTAAAAAAATCTGAAAAATTAAGTTATTTTAAAAATATTGTCTATTTCTCTCAATACTGACGTACTTCTTCAACTTGTAAGAATTTCACTTAATATTACAGCCCTTAAAACTGCGACATACCGTACAACCACCACAAAATAAAAAATATTCGCGATCTTGTATATTCGCAAGATCAAGACATCACTCAAAAAGCATGCCATCAGACATTGTTCGTTCAAAGGTCTTCGTCATGTAATGACAAACACAATAACAGAAATAATTAAGCAGTTAATCATGAATGAACTTCCCTAGGACACTTGGAAATTATTCATTCATTGAATAAGAAATTTAAATGACGTCCAGCAAGGCGTTGAAAACGTCAATTTGCCTCGCTCAGTTTTTTTGTATTATAATTTTGTTCATTATTTTTAAAAGATTAATATTTTCATTTGATTGATTTTTTCAGCATCAAACGGTTTCTAGAAAATAGCACACGTGCTCAGAAAAAGCCTGAAGTGTGATGACGTTTTACCCCCGTATATATCTAGACCAGAATCATTTTCACATTGCTTTTGTTCACTAATTATGAAGTCTATTGTTTCTGTATTCTCGAGGAAATATAACATTCGAATATGAAAGAGTTATAAAAACTAATATGGTATAGAGACGTGGGTAAAACGTCTTCACTCTTCAGGGCTATTGGTAAATTCGCATTTGTCAAGTGGCCAATCACAGGCTTCATTCAGACGATAATGTATGACTCGATAGTCCCGAATGATGGATTTCCTGTGGATTGTATTCAGAGTTGGCCTGAGACTAGCTTCCAGCGAGTGTGTGGTGTGTGCACGTGTGTGCTAAGATGTGGCTGCCGAATTCAAGGAATAACTTCAACTTCTACATGAAATAATGGAAATGCAAGTCTTTAATTCAAACATGCATGTTCTGTACAACGTACTACATCCAAATATTGCAGTTTTTCCGGGACTTTACCAAAGTGGAAATTTTTGGACTTGAATGTTGAGGTGACGGCTGTAGACCGAATTACGCTACCAGTTTGCGGATGCAAATTCGTCGATTTCTCGACAGGTTAGACGTTATTTGATATTTTCTATATTTTATGATAAATATCAATCGGTACTTGAGCTATTCATATGTGATTGTGAGGGAAAAAAGGGCGAAAGTTTGAAAATTATTCACGACATGTGCTGTTCTCACACGACAAAGTGAAATTTTTGCAACAAAGCACCTAACATTTGCCAATCCTAGCGTAGCGCTCACCAATTTTTTTATATTTTTTTATATCTCCAGTAGTGAATGATAGTCTTTTCGTTGACTGTGTACGTTTTGTCTAAAGTCATGTACCAAGGTTGATTTTACACTCGTAAATGGATAAATTTCGCGTCTATCAACACGCCCGTATCAAATGCTTCTCAATTTATGCTGCACAAGTGAGGTCACAATAGTGAGTCGTTTTTTAAAGACAATACTCCTTTTGTTTCTCTGTTATTGTGACCTCACTTGTGAGCATAAATTATATTACACCGTAGATAAGCTCAAGTTTAAAAAAATTCCGAAACGCTTAGTATTTTCGATATGATTTTGAAATGTTACCAAACAACAGCTAGAATATTGGCCTTTTGAAGAATAATTCCAGTGTAGCTTTTAAGCGAACTTTTTATTGAAAATACTGACTTGGTTTAATAGCTTCTTTTTGAGCGAAGTTTTGGTCATATCAGCCTCGAATAAAAAAAATGTCCTCTCGCAAAAAAAAAAAAAAAAATAAATAAATAAAAAAAAAATAAATTTAAAAAAAAAAATAATAATAATAATAATAAATGAATAAATTAAAAAAATAATAATGGTAATTTCGCTATTTCGAACTAAGATTATTTTTTATATCAATGAAAATCAATTTATTTGTTTTTCCTTGATTATTTTTTATGCAATGGGGTGAAAGAGTTTAATTAATGAACAGAACAGCAAATTTAAGCTTGCACGCGATAGCTTAGGGCTCTGTCATGATTATTTGAGACGAGCCAGCCCGATTTCGCGGGCTGGTTTCTTTTGTTTTTACGCTCTGATAGCTTGAACACAAAAGAAACCAGCCCGCTAAACCGGACTGGCTCGCCTCATATAAACAGGCCATAACTGAGAAAATTTGAAATCTCCAAAACAAACAAGCAAGCGACGTTTTTTTTTTTTTGTTTTCTTTATTGCTATTTCATAAACTAGCTGATTTGTACATTCATCGGTTCATCTGAGTACGTTGAACATGTATGAAGTAGAAAAAAGAAAAAACAATAGATTTTTTATCGATATCTTGCTGCATTCTCCTATTGATCTTGGTGGGTTCTTCTTGTATCTGTGGGAAAATACGATTTGATGTTCATAAATGTTTGGTTAGTGTACTAGAAGTTATAAATGAGTAAGTAAGGAAAAAATAAATAAATATAAGAGACTCACAATAAAAATGTGGGAAAATACGTTTTATTATCCATAAACACAAACACCGAAAAAAAAAAAAAAAAAAAAAAAAAAACAACAACAGCGTATATAAAGAAAATAGTAATGCGTGTCCACAAAATCGAAATACGTGTGATGGATGAATCTAAGAAAATTAAAAATGTTTACAGTGAGGACATTCCAACCGTGAACATGCTGCCTTTGAGTGAATCGGTCTGAAAACGTTTTCATTTTGATAATTCAGTGCATTTGAGTTCAAATCTACCTTTTTTTAGAGAATTTGAATCTGTAGAAAGCTCAGAAAATGAAAATCCAAATTAAGACAAGTTTTCATGGTTCGAGTGTCCTCACTTTAAACGAAATGAATGCAAAAATAAATGTATAAACAAACCGACAGACGGACAGACAGACTAAAAGATAGACAGACAGACTGACAGACTAAAAGATAGACAGACAGACTGAAAAACCAACAGACAGACAGTATAAAAGACGAAAAGACAGGCAGTATAAGACATTGCAGAAGTTCAAGCGGCACAAGGCTCTCTCAGACAGACACATAGACAGAAAGACAGACAGACAGACAAAAAACTTTAAAAATATCAAAGTTAGACGCAACATCTGGGACTGAGTGCACTATGCTTAGAAAAAGTTATTCATTGGTCATTTATATAGAATTTGCTTTAAAATTTATCCTGCGCTCTCTGGGCCCCGTGTGATTGGCCTCTGAGATCATGTCAATCGATCTTCTTAAAAAAAATGTCGTTCGCATCCATAATCGTAGTTAGTAGTGACTGTGGTTTTTTATTGATTTTCTACTATCTGCGCCCACCAATTTCGGTAGAATTCCATATAAACTTGCAGAGATTGCAGTGAGCAACTTAATTTAACTGGCATTTATTTTGAATTTTCTTTAGAAGGACAGGATCGGAACCCAGAAAACTGAAAATCACACAGGAACCCCAACGAACGACAGTATTTTTTTAATATGGAATTGCTGCTTATGATTATGCTATTAAATAGCGGCCTGTATAAATTGAAAAAAAATTGTGAAGCGCATTGAAATGAAATGCGCTATATAAGCACCTCACTATTTATTTATTTATTTATGCTGCCGCTTTTGATGGACCATTAGAAAAGTCATTGGGATGGGAATTTTTTTCCTTACAGTAAAACTACACATACTAGTAAGAAACTACAACCGGAAACCATAAAAAAATGACTTTCGGTATCGGAATATGCCAGTGCCCTCGTTCTTTGCTGCAGGCCACAAGGAAGCGTGGGATCTGGGTACGAGATATAATATTAACAATAGCATTGGTGATAATGTCGCTATGTACTCACATTCCGATTTCTTAGCGTTTACATCTTTGTATGTATCATGGAATAGATGTTGTTTTCTGACGATCGGCTTTTCAATAAACGGTTCATATTCAGCGTCCATTCTTGTTCGTCTTAAAGAGTCGATACCACGCCCCTCTCGGAAAAATGATACCGTTGTTTGTGATAGGAGACTGAGAACTAGAACTACTGAGATTGCGCAGATGATACTTCTTGATGTTGCCATGGTAATCTGAAAACTGAGAAAAAGTTATCGTCAAAATTAGCGCCATTATGATCAACATAATCATTATCATCATTGAGTATAATCAGCATTAACATCATCATTTCATCATCATATTATGATTTTTTGAAATTTAGGTTATTTGTCTTATTTGTATAATTTTCTCGACTCATCGCGTGCTAACAGTGACTCCGGACACTACTTCATTACCAGTATTGCAATTGACTGCAAATGAATTCTAGTGCACAATATAAAATGACTTGAAGTATATAGGTATATTCTACCTCCGACATTTATATAGGTATATTCTACATCCGACATTTATATAGGTATATTCTACCTCCGACATTATATAGGTATATTCTACATCCGACATTTTTTCTGGCCACTATTTTTGAAATGCATGAAATTTAATATATTTACTAGAATAGAGTACTAAAGTGTGACGCCACAAAATAAGTGCAGTTTCTGAATTTTTGGATTTTGAAAAAAAAAAAAAAAAAAAAAAAAAAAAAAAAAATCAGAGAGTGCTAGTGAAACATGAATTATGGTGAAAATTGGACAAAAACGAATGAATATTAGCCGCGATATATATATATGAGCGGTTGAATGTAAATATATCGCCAAACATTTTCTCTTGTTTAGCACTGGTATTGAAAGGTGCGGAAAGACACTAAAATAAGGGAAAATTATGTATGGTGACATTTTTCTATTCAACTGCTTATATCGGTCAATATTCACTTGATTTTCATCAAATTTTTGCCACAATCATATTTTTACAATTTCTGAAAATGGGATTGAAACCCAAAAATTATATATATGCACAATGATTAGAGTAAACTCCGGGCTTTTTGTTCTGTCCACCCTAAAACGCATAAATCCGAAACAGTTTAGTGAGAAACGTTTGTCACAGTTGCGTTTGTCAAATTATCGGGCACGCTATTGCTTGCCATATTCAATTTTGAATTTACAGTTTAAGTTGATAGCTGTTAATATCTTCCGGAAGAAAATGTGAAATATAACAAAAGAAAAATACAGATCACTACTTGCTTTTAGTTCGTATAAGATTGCTAAGAAACAAGTAACAATCAACAATAACTAGCATGTGAATCAGTGTAGACTGTATTTCAAACAACACAGTCCAAAAAGACGACATCGACAAAGAAGTGTCAATATTACAAGACATAACTGGAAGAATAAATATGCGATATACAATAACTCGCAGATTGATTGTAAATTATGGTTTGGTATGCACAATTATTCACAAGAATTTGAACTTACTTTTTTCAGACGTAAAAAAACTGGCGTTCCTTTCAGGAAGAGTACAAGTGTGTCTGTATCAAAACTCCAGATATCTTTATATCCAACAAAAGAATAGCGTGGTTCAATTAAAGTATAATTATGAACGCTTCTTATCCTATAACTAATCCTAGATTATAACCGTTAAACCACTTCATAGGGGATTAACGCCTGTAATTGGTGCTAGATGGCTATCGTGTATCATTCTGTTTTCAAATGGATAGCGTGTGATTGTAAAGTGATGATTATCAAGATAATTTCAGTGTAATGTGGAACGTTTAGCTGTAATTGTTTTTGAGTCAATTGCTAAGATAATTTAATAACTAGCTGGTAGAGTGGATGAGTTATCACATAGAGTAATAAATACACACGAAGGTTCTGAGGAATATGGATTAATTGGAAAAATGGATGGTTTTGAGAAGTGAATGGATAAAATCCATTCAGATGATTAGATCAGAGAATAAATGAAGAAGTGAATTAATCGAATTAATACAGAAGTGCATAATTGACTGAAGCCCGCGGAATGGAAGGAGGGATTGCTAAATAAATATTTGATAAATCTGTAAGAATGAAGTAGAAATCTAGTCAAAAATATCGAGATCCAACATTGTAAATAATTTGTGTTCTGCTATATAAAATATAAATCACACACATAGTGCCATAAAATTAAAAAAAAAAACGAAATATAAGAAATATATAAATCATATAAAGCAATTTGATGTTGGAATTGTAAAGTTAAATAAGTAATTGCATATCTCCCAATTATTTTATATCATTACATCTTAACCATTTTCCTACGTATCGAAAAAACTAACGAACGTGTATCTCTATCAATACACAACGGAACTATATCCCACGCTGCAGTCAGTAAAGCTTCCGATGTAATTAGAATTTGTATTGATGAAATTAATATAATAGGATGAGGCAGTAGGCCATATAATGTAATAAGTGATTAGTAACAATAAAGAAAGTGCTTATACCATAAACAGTGTTGAAAATACTTTACATTATGTCTGTAAATTTCGTCATTGTTTAGGCCTAGTTTACAAGGCGTTGCAAAACACATTAAAGAAGACCGTCTAATTATTTATCATTTAAGTTATATTCGCCGTGAGATTATTCGACTTGTAAACTGGCCCTTACAATGCTTGACTGATGTGCATTAAAACCATGGAATTACCTTAAGTGTTAGGAGCATACTTAGAGTGATGTAGCAGACAATTTACCCATGCGCTGATTTCAGTATAATAAACAAAAAAACTAGAGTACTGTAAGTACATTGTGCATCCAAAAGTCTAGAACAAAATTAGAAATTTCTCATTCTTTTGATACTTAAACTGTGAGTTTACACCATACCAATGAAAGTCAAAAATACCTCTACACGTGAAATATGCTTTCCTGAGATAGTTTTACATTCCTAATTTTGTTTCAATGTAATTTCCAATAATTCTATTCAACTTTGAATTGAACATGTCGGCTTGAAGAAATAGGTACATGACATATCGCCCTGGCTAACCTTACTGAAATATGTGTATTGCCTATAATTCCTTTCCATCTTGGAATGACATATCGCCCTGAATAAGCTTACTAAAATATGTGTATTGCGTATAATTCCTTTCCATCTTGGAATGACATATCGCCCAATAAACCTTACTAAAATATGTGTATTGCCTTTCCACCATTTCCATCTTGAAATGACCAATAACCTTAGACAACCTTTATGAAACAGTTGCATATCTACAAATGCTTTAATTTCATCTTTGACAACTGTTTTGAAGTGGGTGTACATAGCGTGTGTTATAACAACTCGGTTATATTCTCAAGAAGGATTAAGAGAGGCATTTGCAAAGAATCTGTTTTGCGATAGTGGCTTTTTAATAAAGAGAAAAAACGTGGTTTCCAAGTGTTTTGTATCGGGTTAGTCGGACATCAGGTCTTAATGCAACTTGTGTAAATTTTGAAAAAGGCATCTCAAATGTCATTAAAAAAATCAAAGATGGTAGTTATTTCTTCAATTTTTTCAACGGAGACCAAATTAAGAAAAAAAAATGATCAGTTAAGTTACTTTACTTGTTTACTACGGTTCTACACAATAATGTGAATTGTGGTTGATCTTGATAAGGTAATTCTTTGATGAAGAACTAAAGTGAGCAAAAAGGATGATATGAGATGATCTAGGCGCCAAATCAAGAGGTTGATATTTGCACCGCTTGTAATGTGTCGACTATTCCCTGAAAGGAGTGTGCTCTTTTAAAGAGTTTCTTTTGTGTTTAATGGTTTTGTCCAATCATAATTGCTCAAAACAATGGCTAGGAGACGCTTGCTTTTCATAGTGAGCCCCACGGTAAAATATTCTTATAGAAAAAAATAAGATCGCTTTAATAAAACTGAAATGCTAAACATCCTATAAACGCTATATTAAAATGTCTATCATTGTTCAGCTTTTTAAAGGGTATCAATTTCACATTATTTCATTTATATAGTGTTTGCGGTCTATTCAGGATAAACAGTACTTGATCATGTATATGATATGGTTTAGGCAATCTATTAAACAGTAGCACTAAATTCAATTTCGGTTCATGGTTTAGGTACTAAGTATTAAACAGCAGTAAATTCAATATCGATTGATGGGTAGTATTTGTGTTTTATTTCATTGGAGCAATCGATCTGATTTCAATTCATAGATGTAGTGTATGCGCTCTTTCTAACAGTTGCCATTTTTATTTCATTTCATGTGTATAGTGTTTGTAATCCATTCCATATTGGCAGTATGATGTTATTTCATAGCAGACAGCGTATGCGCTTTATCTATATTTATTTTATTTCGTGTATATAATGTTTGTAATCCATTCCATGTTGGCGATATGATTTTATAGTTCATGCATATAGTGTTTGCAATCTATTCCATATAATAATAGCAATAGAATTATATTTCAACGATATAGTGTTTGCACTATATTAAACAGTAGCTACTTTTACTTTATTTTAACGATGGGCCGTCTTGAAAAGTACCGGGTGACCGCGGTAGAAGATGTTTACACCCTCTTTAAATAAAGTCATATATTCCAAAATTTAAATATAGCATATGCGTGTATTCCACGCTAGCATTTGGTGATGGATATAGTTCTAATTTTTTGCCACGTGGTATATAGGCTTTTGTTTGGTGGATGGTAGGCACTGTGTTTAAATATAGCACATTTCTTATCATTTTAACCTCCATTTCAATTAGTTAGCTAGTTCCATGTAACTCGATCAAATATAAGGCCACTATTAATAGATAAAAGACTGTTATTTATACCTACAATATCGAATATGAGCCTGAATTTGTAGTAGATTACATCTTCTCGCCTTTTTGATAAAAATTCGCTCAAATTATGAAATCAACAACTGGCTTTATGATGTACGGTTTTATAGTTCAGCTGTATTTTCATGACAACTGGCAATGCTTTGGTCCATAAAAGCTTCTAAACATACTCGATTTTAAGATTCTTGTCAAATGAATTTTATTTTTCATATTTAAAAGTATTTTGCAAAAGAAAACAAAAGTCCATTTCGAATTCGTAGTTACATTTTTGTAAAGTAAAAAGATATCACCTTCTAGTTTCACTGATGTGTGCAGTAGTGTTTTGAACTATATATAAAAACTTTGTTCAAGCTCTGTATTTTTTTTAATGTTTCAGAAACTCCGTGCTAATTCAATTCACGGGAGAAAATGAAGATTGCAGTTAATGTTAACATAGTTAAGAGAAAGGATGTTAATCAAGATAGAGAACAATCAGCTTTCAAGTATCTACCCAATTTGGATTTCTTGAGCTTTAAAGGTAATTTTCAAAATTACTCATAGATCATTCACAATGATTTTACACACGTAAAAGACAGCATGGTCTATACATGGAGTAATGGCGCACGTGGAATTTGAAGAGGACGAAGAAACGTTAAGAGAAGTGCGACCGCAAAGGTTAGTGTTTCTCGTGTCCTCTCATATATGCCATCAAAATTCCCAAGTGCTCTTTGGTCATGTGCGCGCGTATGCGCTGTGCTCTTATAGCGAATGCGCTAAGCCAATCAAAGCGCGCGTTGTACCTCGAATTTTTTTTATAATTTTCTTCAATTTTGTTAAATTTTTGGGTAACTGATACAACGTATAAAATGTATTGTGTTACTCTCAGGTTTATGATAAGATTTTTTTATTCCACATACATGTTTAAGTCAGCAACAATTTTATACATTTTATAGTTAAAAATTTAGAACAAGTGAAAAGTCTGAAGGGAGTGTTGTGTACTGGCGCTAATTAGAACTTTACTATATTGTCGAATGAAAACTCCTTATCAATGCAACCTTTACACGCGCCATAGAGCATAGTAATGATATTAGCAATAATAATAGCAATAACAATATATATATTTTAAAGCGCATTCCATTCACATCTCAAAGTTCTTTACAGTGAAAAAATAATTTGCTTTAAATAATCTAAAAAAAATCCGTTAATGATAAAATCGGTCCACAACTTATGGAAAAGAGCATCACTTGCACTAATCTTACAAATGGAAATTTTGCTTCATATTTCGACAATAAAACAGGAATACTTCTCTTGCATGCGATTTAACTAACGAATTAACACGGTTTTTGTACACTAGTGTAATTTGTGTCTACAAATCGCAGAAATAGCAAACTCATGTAAACATTTAGGCACGCCAACAAGCGTCATGAATTTTAAATTTTACTTTTGAAAACGACTTTACAGTGGCAATTGGAATGTGCAATTTCGACCCAAGGATAAACCGAAAATGATCCTAGCATCTAGCATCACTGAAACGAGTTGTTTACCAGACGCACCACCCTCTAGCGCCTGTAGAATTAACTAGAACATCACGAAAAAGACGACGTAATAAAAAAAAAATAAATAAATAAAAAGAGAAAAGAATAGATCGGAATCCTTACCATTTTAGTATTACAGTTAGAGAAATTATACGCAATCGCATCAGTGAAAGCACAAGAGTTACTTACGGACTATATGGACGTCGGTCCTTGATCAGTTAGCCACAGGAATTGCTCCAAAATGTCGAAGAGTGGCAATGAACTTGTTAAGGAGTTAACAGAATAAATACCACTTATAATGAGGTCAATCACTTATTGAGTCAGCTAATATACGGGTGTTATAGTTTTGCCGAAGGTTATTTATACATTGTATAGCAATTATAATAAACACTTAACCTAATTAATTGATATGATCATTGATTTTAGGAGGGTAGAAACACATCTCTTTAAGATCATTACTCATATATAGAGCGCAAGCATCTCTTTTATAAAATAAATAGGAACATAGCGCTAACACTACATCATCGGAATAATACCCCATCGCTTCTGTAGAAAAACTTCATCTATGTTATCCATGAGAATTAAAATTAAATTTTCTGGAAGAAAATGAATCTTTCATATCAAATCACAGAAACATATTGTATTGATTTACTACGCATTTTAGAGCTAAAACGTATTTGTTCTGTTTTATAAGTGAAAATATGCTCACTGATTGATATAATAAGAGACAACGATGTCGTGCAAATTTTATCAGAATTTACATCTATTTTTTGAGTGTCTTTTTCTTTCCTATCGGGCAAAAGAAACTCAATCAGTAGTTTCACGATCAAAACACTTCAAAATCTAGTCATTTATAAGTCAAGAGAATTTTGGGTCCATCTAAATAGCTAAGGGCTAACAAATTACTCATTTCCTTCCAGAACAATAACAAAAATCGGCATTTTATTTTGAAGGAAGAAAGACCTTTGTGCCGGCATCTTGTTTTCGGAAACGTAGCTGTTCTGAAAACAGCATGAAAATACCACATATTTTTGTCCGAAAATATGTATGTAATTGAATTCCAAACCCCGCTATTTTTATCAGATGATGTTTGGCAAAAATGTAAGTTCATGATATCAAGTGTTGAATGGTGTGGGAAATTATAAGAAAGGTAAATTAAAGAAAGGAATTGGAACACATTTTCACCTGTGCCGAAGACAGTTTTCTTCCAATGAAAACTTTCGAGCATGTACTGTATTACAATGATTCTTGAGATAATAATCAAGCTATGCCTAAGCAGTTTTAATAACCAAAACGCTTCATTCTAATATTTAATTACCAAACTTGTTAAGGCATGTAACTTGTTTTTAGCTGTACAAGCTTGATCGCGTTCATAATCGGCAATAGCTTTTGGGATTCATTCTTTTATCTGGGTAGCTAGTTATTTGTGCTATTTGCTTTGTGTTAATATCATTAGTGATGCACGAGGAAAATATAAATGAAGTTTTTAGAAAATTAATTCTTAATCCTTGAAGAGTTAAACTACTTTTTTACTGAGTTAAATGGCATTCAGAATGAAGGAACATTGCTTCGCCGCACTTGCTTAACCTTTGCTTTCATTTCCCAATGAATAGAAGGTGAACGCGTCATTTTTCATTCTAATCTGATTGCTTAAAAAATACAAAAAGTTAATGTCTCACAGTGATGGATGAATATAGCAGACAAAAAAATTACAAAGACGAGCAATTTTTTTGTTTTTGTTTTTAAGCATATTTTAGCTTGAACATGTTTTATGCCAAATGAAATTTGTTAGATTGTCTTTCGTTCCAGCACAAAAATTCTGCATTTGAAAAAAAAAGAAAGAAAAAAACATGTGAAAAAGTATCAATATATGCTTCAAGAGTTACCTGAAATTGCAGTTGGCTGGATGGATTTCTTAAGTTGTGTAGGGTAAGTTTTATTCTCTTTATATAGTGAAGTTTTCAGCTTTATTTGCTAGATTCTTTGAGCAAGCGGGCGGGACGCCTTGCTGAGAAGGCGTTACCTTACTCAGGAAAAAATCGCAAGTTTTCTTCACATTTCCATAAAATCTCTTCAATTTCTAGGATAATTACTACAGCGGGAGTTGCATTTCAATTCCTTTAATGTAATGTGAAGTTTACTCCTTTGTCATTGTGAAAAAGTGAGGCAGTTTTTTGATGAATGGACAAATGGCAATTTCCGTTTTTTGATTGTTTTTATTGATGTACCTCTCAAGAAACGGGAATTCTTTTATGTCGTTTTTAAGTTTCAAGATTGAACTTTCAAGGCCCGTAAAAGCACAGTCACTAAAATCTGACATATTTGATATGTTTAATTGCAAAAGAAGTAAAATGTAAAAGTTATTGGAAGTGCATGATCACGCAGGGCTGTGATTATATTGTCGTCATAAATATCTTTTTTGAACTCAACTCCGACGCAAGTTTACCTCATAACTTTTGGCCATAACACCTTAAATGTATCACATGTATTGCTATTTTAATTCATAGATTAACGTTCATTCAAGCATCAAAAACACTTCTAACAAATATGTCAGCAACAATTTTTGGCCATATCAATGAATCACCAAAATGAATTAATCACTGAATGATTAAAGAAATGAGAGAATGTTTGCAATGAATGAATGAATGAATGAATGAATGAATGAATGAATGAATGAATGAATGAATGAATGAATGAATGAATCGATCAATGAATCAATAAATCGATGAGTGAATCAATGAATCAATCAATCAACCAGTCAGTTAGTCAGTCAATCAGTCAGTCAGTCAGTCAGTCAGTCGATCAATCGATCAATCGATCAATCGATCAAATGAATGAATGAATAAATGAATGAAAAACTCAACGAAAAAATAAAACGGATGAACAGGGGCGTCCAGTGGGGGTAAGTGGCACGAATCCCGACGAATTAAATCCCCAAAAAGCGAAGCACGATAAAAAACTTAACAATAACAACTGTTTTTTCCCGATATCGATTGTTCTGCCGTAAATGCGTATATAACGCATATACAACCTCTACCGAAGGCATAAAAACATTTTACCCGGAATTATTTTTTTTACAGTCAAGTTTTCATAACAACGAAAATGACCAGGACAAATACACGAATACCGAATAATTTTATTTGTTATTAACGGAACTACGGATGGTTTTCTATCACGAGTCACGAGACTAATATATTTTCACAATTATCGCATCACGAGTAATTAAAATGGCTAATGACGGGTAACGAAAAAGACCCTGGGTGCCCCTGGATGAATGAATGAATGAGTGATTAAATGATTGATTGGTGAATATGAATCAAAGTGTCAATAAATCAATAAAATGTATATAAAACAAATATAGCTATTCTTGAAATATTTGTCAAGTTGAAATACTGATTTAGCGAAAAGCGCCGCAGTCATTTGCATATCTCATGATTTTTGATTTCTTAAGAAATGATGAGTTGAAATGAGCAAAATAACTTAATTGCATAATTATGACAAACTATGTAACTATGTGATATGTGCAGCTTTGTATTTAAAACAAGAAAACGGAAAACTTGAGGTGCATTGTTATTCACTAAATCAGTGTTTCAACTGGACAACCTTGTCAAGAATAGCAGTAACTGAATCAGCACAGAAATGAATAAACGCATCAATAAGATAAATGATGAAAAACTGAATGAATAAATGGATAAGAGATGGAGTAGATAAAACGAATGAATAAATAACTAAATAAATGAGTAAAAAACGGATAATAAATGAATAAATGAGTAAATAAATGACTTCTAAATATATAGATGAACGTATACGTACATTGTTTTACTTCATACATTAATATTAATATCTAAAGGTTTATATCCGTTCTTAAACGCCTCCAAAGTGATGCATTTATTGAGTAATTGCTTGACGGTTACCAGTTATAAACAACATATTGTCATCGGTTCAATTACTTGAAGGAAGCAGGTTTTAATTGGAGTTTGTCAGTTCCTGTTGTCGACCGTCAGTACCTCGTCATGTTAAACGAACAAATGCAAGCCGATAAAAAATAGACGAAGCTTACCGTTTTTAAAAGTAATTTGCGTGCTTTCCACTTTTTTTGCGTGTGGCAAATTCTATTTAATCTGAGACTAATTTGATATTGATAGCTAAATGCAAGCTCTCACTCGGTCCTGAAGTTACTTTAAAATTTACAAACACAGAGGTCAAAAGCATAAAAAAGGAGAATTGAATAACAGCGCGAAAGGAATAATCGAATTTGGTTGACCTCCTTTTTTTCTTGCATACTACATGTATGTTTTTTTCTCGACACCTAAATTCGCTGCAGGGAAACGTTTTTGTGATTTGCGAGGTTTATGGTGGGAAAGTAGTTATTCCTGACGATTAAGTGAGATTTGCTTTTGTGACAGTGATTTTATTCTGTATATCGTTCTATACTTGACTATTTACAATTTAGATAAACAAGAAGTAAGTATATGATTTTAAAACCCATGTGAAATACATTCTTACTAGCATTTTGCTGTATATTACGCATTGTCGCAATCGAAATATTATGCTCTTTTAAGCCAGTACAAGTTTTTGAAAACCAGTAAACTGCCTATAATAGCCATTGCTGTCTAAACATTAAGATAGGCATCATTTTGGAAACGATAGTCCGTGTGTTTTTTATTGGTATTGCAATTTACAAATTATGGTATTCTCGCTTCAAATTCTTTCTGTACTAAGACTACTAACAGTATGCCAACGTTTGGCTTTTTGCCTAAATCTTTTTTTTTTAATTAAAAAAAATTATGCATATAACCAAAAAACTTAATTGCAAGTATATAGAGTAGTTTTCGTAAAGTGGGTTAAAAAAAATTTGTCAAACGGAGTATAATAGTAAAGTTGAGTGTAATCAAGGTTTAATATATGAAGTTAAATACACCGAAAAAGAGTTGCAAGGCGTAATAAAATCTAATAAAAAAACTGCATTCCCCGGATTTTTTAATATGACTTTAAAGCCTGGTTTCCATATAATCGAGAACTGGTCGCAAGTGATCGAAAAAAACTTTGATTATATGTTTTTCGATCCTACGACCGTTTTAGATCCGTATACGATTGCAATCGAAATCGTTTAAAAACCAACTTATTGTCGAAAAACGTTTTTTTTTTTCGATCGTTTGCGACCGTTCTTGATCGTTTGAAAACAATGCGGTTAAAAAGCAATAGAATGTGTTCATTATTGGATTTTAGAAAATCTGCTAGTTTCTCAAAAACTCAGTCACACCTTACCTCTAAACTTGATATAATCTACATACGCCACTGTATCCAGTTTTTTTAAATATGTCCCGTTTTGTTTTTTGTTTTGTAATAACGATGGTCATTAGTTTTCAGAGATTTTCTTTGAGAAACTAGCAGATACCCTAAAATCCTAGGATGAACACAGTCATTAACTTTCTTACCCTTTTTTCATAAACCGGTGATATAATATAATAACAAGTGTATTATTATATAGTATTCTGGTTGTCAAAAACCCGTGAAAGTGTAAAAATTATATAATAAAGTGTAATAAGCAAAAAAAAAAAAAAAAAAAAAAAGAGAAAACAATTTGAATGTGAAATCATGAACAAATAGACGAGGCTTTGCCGTGCTCTGTTCAGTAGCAGAACACGCTGGAAAGTGAGCATGGAGAGCACGAAAGAAGTGATGCATAGGAGAAGAAAGAGCTAGCATCAACCAACTTTCATCAGCATTGATGGCGCACGTTTTTGTTATTGACCAATCAGAGCGCGCGTTCTAACATATGATGTCGTCAGCTTGCTTTGTTCACCAACGAAACACGCTTCTCAACCAATAAAAACGTGCATAAAATAAAACGTAATAAAGTGATCCAAAATTATGAGTTCGAGGTGATGCAGTTGTTGTGTGATTGAGCCAAAACCGTAGGCTGAAACCAATAGCGTTGTCAGAGACATTACTAATTACGGATGTTATCAAAACTGAATTCATTAAATGTTCAAACTGTGCATTATTTTAAAAATGTTTTTATCTGACAATTTCTCAAAATTGCTAAAGATAATGCTTTTCTGACGGATTCAGCGTAGTTTTATTCTTTGAAAACAGCTCTTTTGTTAGTTCGCTAGCCTTTTTTGTTATTATGAAAGACATTTAATAATTATATTTAATTAACAATTTTAACAATTGTTCATTGCTAACTCAACACCGCCAAACCACTCTCAGAAAATCGCCGGAAGGCGTCAACAATTCCTACAGATGTTATGAGTATCTAAAAATCAATCGTTATATGGAAATTGTAGCATTTCAAAGCAAACTGGCCGGGTTCTTTTTGCTTAGTGCATTTTTAGTGGATATAACGTATTATATCTGACACTGCGCATGCAACTTGAACAAGTATTTATATTCTTGCTGAAATTTCGAGTTGATGAAGTGTGGGCATGCAAGAAGACACTAAGCGGGAAAAAACTAATTGATAAACTGAAACAAAAACACAAAAAGGATTTTGCTTATACATTTACACATGTTCGGTTGCAAATCTATTGAGTTGGTTCATTTGCTTTGAAAAACACCTCAATGTCATCTGGCTGAAAGTAGTGGCTACCAGTAAAGAACGTACAAGCTGCGCCCGCTGTGCATCCTGGGGCTGGTTGATACACAGATGACGTGGTTGTGTAAGACTTTTTACCAGAAGATGCCAGGTTAGCTATATACAAATAATGACCAGTTCCAAATGTTGGACCATAGCCGGCATTTCCGTAGAATGCATACTGATTGGCTGTTCCTGTCAGGTTCAGTTGGACTGGATGGAATCCGTTGGTGTTGTACAGGGAAAATAGAAACGACTTGGATGACAAATGATATTCGTTCACACCTGAAAAAAAAAGTTGGTTCAAGTACAGAAAGTAAATATACTTATCAAAGAATTGTATGCTGCTCGCGTTGTGGAAGTCCATTGTTTTGTAAATTATTGTCGTTTTTCACGTGATCATGGATGCAAAGTTGATCAGATGTGAAGGACATTTTGAGCTTTTGGATTGTATTTTTGAGGGCATATTGTGTATTTAATTTGTAGCCCGAATAGCGCCATAGCCTTTCATGAGAACATTTGAGAAAATTTGGTATTTATATTACTATGATATGATAATATCAGTTAGTTTAGAAGCATCAAGTTAATGATAAATTGTTCGTTTTTTTAAACTGGTGGTTGAATTGACCGCGTTCATTTTCTGAGCTTGTAAATGAATTATCTAAACCTTAGGTTTTTTACAGGTGTGTCTGGCCCACTAAATGCCTTCATTCGATTTCTAGCTAACTTTAGAAAAGTAGTGTCTGGATAAAAAGTGAATCTGACTTAATGATGTGTAGGTTCTTTTAAATCAAAACTTTCAATTCACGAAACTTTGTCTAGGTTGCTGCGTTAGTGACATCGAGCTATAACAATGCTTCTGCAGTTTATTTAAATGAAATTTCATGCGGACAACTTCTCAAAGGAATATGAAGAGATTTTTCAACTTACTTCCAAACCATGATTTATCAGTGAATCCACCAAAGATGTACTGACCAACACGGACTATCGTCACGGTGGCTTTTTTACCGTCACACTGAGGATGAAAGGTTTTTCTTGTATCCCAGCCATCTTGTGCAGCATGCCAACATCTCACCCAGTTACTTGGACTTGACAGGGGTATAGCAGTGGTTAAAAACCCATTCAGAGCTGACAAATAGCTGGGGTTACCATGGTCTGTAAGAATCTTAGAGTTTTGTAAGGTGTTAACTGAAATAGATTGAAAATCGACACTTAAAAATCATTTGCTTTCATTGATCAGTGCGTTTTCATAGTAGTTTAGTTTAGAATCAGTCAGAATGCCTCTAACACGTAATATTCTAATGTCGCTAATCAGTCATCACAGAGATAACGTAGCACATCCGGTCTCTGCATTGTAAAAACTGCCTGGTTAAAACAACCCAAAACATGGTTTTAACCATTTTTTTTTTGTTTTTGTTTTTTTTGTTTGTTGAAAACTTTCTTTTTTTATTTGATAATATGTAATAAGAATAAAGTGCTACAATACTTTCCATTTTTTTACTGCCTGTATAAATGTATTACCCTTAACATTGCTAATATTAACAATAACGAACATAATTAAATATGATATACACATATTTGAGAGTATATATCACGATTATAAGTTTCATTTTTTTTTGCAATACTTTCCATTTTTTTTACTGCCTATATAAATGTATTGCCTTTGACACTGTTTATTTGTACAATATTGGACATGATTAATCATGATATAAACATAATAAGAAAGTTTTTTTTTTTCAAATGGATATTACAGCCAAAAATGGTTCGGTTGTTTATCAAACAAAGAAAGGCATTTGAACCAAAATACAAGTGGTTCTCTCAGATGCATTTATTTAGCAGGATTTTAATCAGACAGTTTTTACAGTGTGGGAAGCATTAAGTTTCGTTTTTTGTATGTAAAAATTAAGTCGGTCTTACTCAAAGTTTAGGCAGTTGACACAGCTAGCGCTCACATGAAAAAATAATCAGAAAGGGAGGGGGGTAAATGGCAGGTCCACCCGGGCCCTCTCTAGAGTCCGTCCCTGTAAAGCAATCACATTAAATCTTTTTATTGTTATAACGAATTAAACATAGAAGTTGGACATTTGTCTAATTGTTAATTGTAAGATAATAGACAGTCAAGATAACATTTTGCACCACAAAGCAGTCACTTTCTTTGGGGCAAGTTAAACCCACGAACTACACAAGCTCACACAATGGATGCTCGCGTTATGCTCGTAATTTTCTTCGGCTTTTTCCCCCAGTATCCTTGAGTGGTATATTAAAAAAACAAAACAAGAAAATCAATCGTTTGATGCTTAAATAACTTACTTGTGCTGTCATAAAACACTTCAATGTCGTCGGGCTGAAACTTGTGGCTACCAGCAAAGAACGTACAGGCTGACCCGTGACTACATCCTGGGGCATGTTTATATGTATTTGATCCGGTCGTGTAAGAATTTTTGTTAGAAGAAGCAAAGTTAGCAATATACAAATAATGAGGAGACCCAAATGTTGGTCCATAATTGGAAGTCGCGTAGAATGCATAACGGTTTGCTGTCCCTGTGAGGTTCAGCTGTATGGGATGGAATCCTTTAATGTTGTATAGAGAAAATAGAAATGCCTTTGAAGAGCTTTTCCAATCAGAGACATCTGTGTATAAAGAAATAAAATAATTGTCAAAATTAGCGTTTAAGACAGGGGGAGGGGTGTCTCCAAGAAAAAAACATTGTTTAGCCCTTCCTAGCTAAGTGACGTCACGTGACGACTTTCAAAAATTTGAATTTGAAAGCAACAAGAAATTGAGAAATCTCTCGAAGATTGGTGCATTTATCATCAAAGTATTTATCCACACACTCGATGGATACTTTGAGAAGTAAAGATATTGTTTGAAAGGCTAAGTAATAATATAAGTCCTTGTAAGCCTTTTCTGTGGGCTCGGAGTTCAGAGTGTTAATTGGCAATATACGGGAAAGGAAAATGCCTGTCTTGTCGGATAGTAAGCTTCATAACTACATAATTTGTGGACTATAGAATAGGTAGAATAGACATTGTATGCTGTTTATTGATGTAAAACGTTGCTTTTGAAGCTTTCATTTTTCTGGATTACTTTCTTCAAAAGCTGGAGGGTTCGCAGATTGCAAATACAAAAATCCAACAGTCTTTTTATGCTTTTGGTACACTAATATAGGTAAGAGTATTATTCGTTCACGCTAGAATGATAATTACATATTACGTTAGATGGAAATAGATGCATAAAACATTTCAATAGTACATTTAATTTATTATTGTTGCTGTCAACGCTTAGAAATGTTTTGCATCGACTTACATTTAAAAGTTTAACTTACATAGGCTGAACCATGATTTGTCAGTGAATCCACCAAAGATGTACTGACCAACACGGACTATCGTCACAGTGGCTTTTTTACCGTCACACTGAGAATGAAAGGTTTTTCTTATATCCCAGCCATCTTGTGCAGCATGCCAACATCTCACCCAGTTACTTCGACTTGACTGGGGTATAGCAGTGGTTAAGAACCCATTCAGAGCTGACAAATAGCTGGAGTTGCCGTGTTCTGTAAGGATTTTTGAATTTTCCAGGCTTATCGCTACGATGGAAATGAAAATTAGCATAAGATTTAAGGGGTGTCGTACAGCGCTCCTACCATCGAAAGAGCACCTTCAGAGAGACTTTGTGGCCTAGCGGTTAAATCATCACGTGCCTTTAGGGAAGATACTTTGCTCTCTCAGTGCCTCCCTCCACCCAGGTGTATAAATGGGTGCGAAATTTGTTGGGAGTAAATATAGTCGGAGTATTTATATATCATTCACTCTCTGGTAGACAAGAGCTGATTTCCAGATGCCGATGGGACTTTGGGCATTAAACAAAGACATTAATATTACTATTTATTCCTTTTATATTAATATTGAAACTTAGCTGAAATTGAAATCACTGTGCACTCACTGTGAATTCGAGCATGATTTGGGTACATGTAATAAAAGGTGGAAAGTTAAGAACTGACATGTGGTTTCGGTATATGTGCCTGTAACTCACTTTCGTTATAGTAGAACACTTCAATGTCATCTGGCTGGAAGTAGTGGCTACCAGCAAAGAACGTACAGCCTACACCCGCTCTACATCCTGGGGCTGGTTGATACACAGTTGATGTTTTTGTATAAGACGTTTTACCAGAAGATGCCAAGTTAGCTATATACAAATCATGCCCACTTCCAAATATTGGTCCATGACCTCTGTTACCGTAGAATGCATGCTGATTGGCTGTTCCTGTTAGGTTCAGCTGGACTGGATTGAATCCGTTGGTGTTGTACAGGGAAAATAGAAACGACTTGGATGACCAATAATACTCGTGGACAACTGAACAAGAAATATTGAATTAGTGCAGAAATTACTTTATAAACATGAATGACTCTATCTTATATATATAAATCTATTTAATTGTCTGTATTGTTTTTATCATATAAGGTTTACATGGGCTATAGCAAATTTATATTTTGGAAATAATAATAAAAAAAAATATCGCTCGCACATCATAATCCAAATGCGGCTCATTGGAAGTTCGCGAGTTCGAATTCCACGCTGGGTCACTTGAAAAAAAAATTCTTATCACTATTTTTAAACCATATTTTTCTTACTATTTTTACTTTTTATTTTTCTATAAATTGATTTTTTTCATTCACGTTTTCTATTTTTTCCCTTTATTACATATATTATTAGACGGCCGGAAACTATCATCCATACCACCTCCTCTTTAACGGCAAAAAAAAAAAAAAAAAAAAAAAAAAAAAAACTCCAAAATCAACAAGAATTACACAAAAACTACATCAGAATAAAAGCGCAATAAACAAGCTTTCAATTAATTGCACTTCAATTTTTCACGAAAAAATACTGCAAATTGTGCCATTTTCTTTCAAAATTCGACAGATTTTCTAATCAGTTGAAGCGTGAACCATAGCGAGTGGACATCACCTGACCTCACAAAGCAAACCATTAGTGCAAAAACATCCCTCATGGGGAGGTGTGCACAACAAAACATATGGATTTGGTGGACTCCATGCAACTACTTCGGTACAGTAAAAGAGGTTTACATCGTTCTAAAAACCTCTAAAGAACTAAAACAATTTTCAAAATAATCTGAAATACATCTGCAGAGTATCGTACTGCAATTCCGTAAAATTTGTTTGTCAAAAACATTGTCGAAAACGTCGCAAGAGATTACCGATCTGAAGTTGCTCTATGTTGATATTCTTTTAAAATGGTTCAGCTCATTTCATAACTTCGAAAGTTACCATCAATATAGTTCTTGATTCGTACCGTCGATCTACAAATGTTCCACCATCGAGCCGGTCTAGAGAAATGAAAGCATCATATTGTTTGGTTATGCACTCTTCCCCTCGAGGGAATTTTTGGTACTGTGAAGTCATGTGATGTCCACTCGCTATGGTTCACGCTTCGGCTGATTGAAAAATGTGTCGAATTTTGAAAGAAAATGGAAAAATTTGCAGTATTTTTTCATGAAAAATTGAAGTAAAGTGCAATTTATTTAAAGTTTGTTTATTGAGCTTTTATGCGGATGTAGTTTTTGTGTAATTCTTGTTGATTTTGGAGTATTTTTTGCCGTTAAAGAAGAGGTGGTATGGATGATAGTTTCCGGCCTTCTAGTAATATATGTAATAAAGGAAAAAATAATAAAAATCGTGAATGAAAAAAAATTCAATTTATAGAAAAATAAAAGTAAAAATAGTAAGAAAAATAAGGTTTAAAAATCAAGTGATAAGAAAATAATTTTTTTTCAAGTGACCCAGCATGGGATTCGAACTTCGCGTACTTCCAATGAGCCGCAATTTTGAAAAGAATACATAGATAGATTGCTTGGGCTGCCTGTGCATAATCTTGCGAGGAATAGCGGCTCAATCAATGTAAGTAACCCATGTTATATACAGTTGACTCTCTTTAAACAAGCGCTCTCGTTGCTGACCATCACTCGTTAAACAACCTTTAGTGTTTCCCGTTTTGTTTCCTCTATGAGCCGTCATGAAGAACGTTTTCGTCAACAACCACTCTTGTGAGAGACTACCACAACATTTGAAAGAAATTATTGGAATTTTTTTATTGTTTTCATTCACGAGGCACAAATGTAGTAATTGTATGGGTTGCTTAGGCTCTCAGGTGTGGAATTCTCATTGCGTGAGATTCCTATTCTGACTTTCGCACTTGTTCCTTTTTCTCAAGTACTGGCCACACTTTGCAGTTTTCGTATTCAAGTAAAAACACCGCTTAAAAATACCATATTCGTTATATTCTCCCGTCATGTTAGTCATTTTCTTATTTCATTCAATCTTCAGGTGGTGCCTATTTTTGTCATTGTGCATCGAGTGCTGCGCATGCTGCTTGCAAAGTTCGAAAAGCAAACTCTTTCTACAAAGGCCGATTGTTTTGTGTTAAAAACCGTCAAGAAACAAGCTAATTTACCGATCAATCATCTCATATAAACATTTCCTACAAGAAAGACTTTTATTAAATCTTTCCAAAATTGACCTGAAAAATGCACTTTTTTTATATAAAAATAGCTTCAACAAAAATGTTGCTTCAATCAAACTTCAAAAATCGTTCCCGGGGCGCCATCTTGAAAATCTCCCAAAATGTATTATTAATTCTTCTAATGTCTAGGGGAGTCAAAATTTCGTGCTTTTACAACGATTATCTTATTAAATTGCACATATACCCCTATTTTTCATTTATTTGTGTGATAAAGTAATAAAAAAATCTCTCATTTGGCTAGTCTTTTGAAAATTCAGAATTGAAAGATCATAGAAATATTGGTGTTTTTTTTAGGGTAGCTAATTCAAAAATGTTCATATTTATGTGTTCAACTGCTGTCGAAAAAAAAATCAGCTAATTTGTAATATTTGATAACGTATAACTCATTAAAATGCACGGTGACCCCAATTTTTTTCTTCAATCTACGAAGTACTGAACTAGTTCTATACAGTTAGAAAGGAATTTCGAGAAAAAAAAACTTTTAAATTAGCTATCATCAGCCTTAATACCAACATCAAAATTTGCAAAAGACACATCGACAAATCAATTTTATGAATGCAATATCTGCTCATTTTCAGTTGCTGTTGAAAAGAAACGACACTAGCTTGTGTATATTTGCCAAATGCCAGAGATTGTTTTGGTCTTGCTTTATGAGACTGTTTTTAACGATGGTAGTTCCCCTTCAATTTTGACGTCATTTTCATGCTCGATGAGAACGTAGAAAGAGGTTTTCAAAAATACATGAACAATAATACTTTACTTTTAGTTTTCTATATTGAGAGGTTCTGTACAATGATAAACTCTTTTTTTTGAAAATTTGAAAATATTTCAATAATTTCGATTTCTACTGTGGCAAACCGTACTAAAATATAATCGCGTTGACTTTCAAGCGCCATCTAGCACTTGGCACCTATATAATGAATTACAAATTTGACGTCGTCCAGAAAAAAAAAACATAAACAAAAAACACACAAACGCACACAAAAACAACAACAACAACAAACAAAACGAAAAACAAAACAACAACAAGGAATTAATGTGGTTGTCATATTACAGGAAAATGAACCACGGCTGTTAAACAAATCGAGTGTGCTCTATATTAAATGTAGATTTCCAAATTATCTTGAAAGTTGCAGAAATGTAACAAATTGAAAGAAAAAGACTACAGTTTTTAATTATGCCGAAACCTTTAAAACTGTACTCGTTTTCTTTAAATTTGATCTATTTGAATTATCATAACTCTGAGTCTTCTTACCTATAAACCATGATTTATCAGTGAATCCACCAAAAATGTACTGACCAACACGGACGATCGTCACAGTGGCTTTTTTACCGTCACACTGTGAATGAAAGGTTTTTCTTGTATCCCAGCCATCTTGTGCAGCATGCCAACATCTCACCCATTTACTTGGACTTGACTGGGGTATAGCAGTGGTTAAGAACCCATTCAGAGCTGACAAATAGCTGGAGTTACCGTGGTCTGTAAGAATCTTTGAACGTCCAAGTCCTTCATATTAAAAAAAAGACACTTTTTTGTAGAATCGCAACAGTCGCGTATTATTGAAAGTTTTGTCATTAGAATCGCCACTCCTTTCAAATTATAAATATTTCAATGATATAATGATATTTACAGATTATTTTGTGTGATGAAATGACAAGGTTTAATAACAAAAAGCTTTCACTCTGTTTTAGTAATTTTAGTGCAATACTAGCTTAAAACTATCAAACAATCCTTTAAAAAAACTGTCGTTTGGCCTACATAACCATATTTGGTAATCTTAACTTATTTGGTAATGACTGTGGATTCTATTTTGGTGATTGTTTTTTTATCTACAGCCACCAAATTTGGAAACTTTTAAAACTTCCAGAGATTGCAGTCATTTTCATTTTTGTTTGCAAGAACAGGGAACCCACATAAATTGAAAATTGCACAGGAAGCCCAACGAAGGACAATAATTGTTTGATATAATAACATCAAAATAATCATCAAAATGAGCTTATAACTATCGTTATGAATATTGTCTTCAGGATAAAAGACAATTAACTAAAAAAGCACAAATACTTTTATTTTAATTTTTAATAATTTTACCATCGATTAACCAATTAGTGAAATATGTTTTGGAAAGGCGACTTATCATAGTCTTTAAGCTTCAGCAACAATTAATAATACTTGGAAATTGTTTTGGCCACGCTGATGACATAGTTCTGTGAATCAGTATATCAGCTTTCTCTCTTATAGTTTCGACAGCAAGTACTAGTAGAGTATAGCAAGTACTACTTTTTAATAGTGTATACTTGTATGGATATATGTTTATGTCAGTGAATACAATATTTTAGTTATTGTTTGTATTTCTTTGTTTAGCATTTTTCTTTTCATATTCACGTTTTTTCATATCTATAATTTGTCTGTAAAAAGCATTATGTTAATTAATGCGTTTTTTAAGAATTAAAGTATTATGAGTATTATCATTATTTAGCTACAACTGTGAATTGATTCAATTTTAAAGCGGCCCACAGTTTAGTCGTCACTGGATTCATAGTCGTACTTGTAACTTTACACCATAAACACTCCGTTATTTGACATAAGTTCAAAATGTACGTAAATGATATAAATAATGAATCAAGCAATTATTAAGAGGCACCTGCACTATTCTGCCGTTTAATTTTACAATTAAAATTTGTCTTGACTTACCTCCCGATACCTCGCAGTTCTTCCCATAAAAACCGCTTTTGCAATTACATGTATAGTCTTGTATATGGGTGAGATAGATGCACTTGCCGTCATTTTGACATGGATTTCTTACACAAGGGTCCTGCAAAATCACGAATATATTCATTTTTTGTTGTTGTAAATTTGCAGTAATCAATTAAAATGATTTTGATGCGTCGAATAAATGTTTTTGTTTTCAAATCGACTAGAAATTTCGGAAAGTTTGGCCACCGATGACCTATCTTTTTGCAGTGAAGATAGGGATCGAACCTATTTTGTATGAAATTGTTTACATTTCAGAGCCTGTAGAATTATTCAAAGGATATAAAGGAATAAGTGAATTGTAAACATAGCGAAAATGGGGTTATTGTTAATGAGTAATTTGAGTGAACAATATTTATTCATAAGTTGGAAAATAAAGGACAAATCAAGCCATTGTTTGATTTAAGTAGTTTTCGTGATTCATGAAATTTTATTTAGCCACAAATAAATAAATGCAACACTTTTTGTGATACGTGATCAATGAGACTTCTTTGAATACGAGTTGGAGAAAGTTGACTTATATATGGATCGTTTTTTTTTTTTTTGCTAACTGAGTACAAAGTTTGAAAATCGGGTTTCACATATATCATAACGGCAAATATAAAGTTTTCACTAAAAAAGATTGTATTAATTTTTCAAACTTTCTATAAATCTTGAAAATTAATACTGATATTGGCGTACGACTCTCGAAAGATTAGACCCAAAGCTGTACAACTAACTTACTGAATATTTTATTGAACCATATTAGAGTGTGGACTGTCGGAGTATCCTTGTCAGAAATTTTAGTATATAGAGAAGTCTTCTTTTATGACTGGACACGGTGCAATAATATGATAAATTAAAGAAGATGATTCGGTTGTTTTTCTTAAAAGTTACACTTACGATACTATTCGTTTCAGTTTTTTACTCTACGAAATAGAGTTAATTTTGTCGCTTTTTCTACATGAAGAAAGCTAAATATAAAACGTTGATTGATGGGATTGGTGTGACGTGCTTTTGCCAATTAAGCTGTCGCTACGATTTTCCGAGATTCGATAGTTCAATAGTTCTTTTTTTATAACAATATGAAAACACAATACATTTTTAACCTCATTTAGCCAAAGCTAGTTTGGGCAGATTGCAATTACAAGTACATAAATTAAAATTAATTTTGAAGCTCTTAATTAACAAACATTAAACCAAAACATGCAATAAAGATGTAGCAAATATTGTAATTATATCCAAAATAAACGTACATGTAAATTACTTCTTTTTTTCTGGTTCTTTTCTTTATTCTTCTGAGTTTCTTCATGTAAAATAATTGGATTTGTTTTCAATTAGCTCAAGACGTTTGTGAAAATGTAATTTGTTCTCACCTTTGTACTGTAATGCCTGTAGTTTTGGTTCACCTTCATACTTGTACCATTTAGAAATTGGACAGAAGCGAGGAGCTCACAAACATGTTGACCGTTTGCAAGTGGTGTGGTTTTAAAGTTGATCGAAAGACACCAATGAATGCTGTTACAAGCGAATATACAGTCCATAGTGTCATCAACTTGGATCGACTTCTGTTCTTTCTCTGCAGATAGCTCAAGACGTTGTTCAGGATGTAAGTCATATACAGAATCATATTCTCGAGCCGACAAACTTTTACTATCGTGTACTCTGAGTAGTAGAACAAAAATGAGAATGATTACCGTGATGGTCATCTTAGGAAACAGACAACTTTAATCATTGAGTGATATTGTCTGTGTAATGGATTGCTGCATGCAGGGCATGGCAGAGATAGTGTTATTGCTTCAACAAAAACTACATAACTCACTGTAGAGATTTAATTGGTGGAGGTGCTGGCAGAAAAACAAACAACTGATCATTATGCATGCATAACCACGCTAATTTGCAGCTGCTTATGATCTTACTTCTGCTAAAAAAATATTGCCCGGCGTTTATCTAGCTCATATACCAGAGATAAGATCAAAAATAATAACTATAGATATTGGTTTCCATATTTGAGTATAACTACAAAATGCCTACGCAGACTCTCTAACTTAACTTCACGCAAAAACAGCACAAACGGTCCGACGTAATCCGGCTATTCTGTGCCATGACAACTACTCCAGATGATTTTCCTGTGTGGATTGCTTGAGTGTTATTTCAAACGTAAATTGTATTTAAGCTTAAAAATAGCAAAGACAGTCTTTTAATGATCGCCTATATCAGGGTTGATCACCAAAAGCAAATCATTTATTTGTCAGTGTTTTATAGGCAACATGCATGAAAACATAGAAAGTGAGAAGTACGTTTGGCGAACTCACTATCGGCAAATAATTCAAATTTACGAATATTAAAATTAAAAGAAGATTTAGCTTGCAAAAAGGATTTTAATGTTTTTTTCGTGCAACTTAAATGATTATTGTTTGCTTAAATGGTAATTGTATATGCACTGTGCTGTCTATTATAGTATGTAAACCCTTATACAAATGTGCAATTGTAATAAGATAGGCTAGCATCGCGGCACTATACAAACAAAGATTGTCGTTATGTAACACTATGACACGTGAGTTGGGATACGGGAGAAAGACTGGGCACTGATCACCCAACATTCCTCATCCTATAGACTCGTGGTCTTGAGTAATTGTGCAAGCCTTGTCGTCGACAAACCACCTTTTAAAAAATTGCCCTCCATCCTCCCCTGTCCCTCCTCGTTTTTTAAGTGATGTTGTGACCCGTTTTTCCGGCCTTCGCTTTTACTGGGCAAGTCTCACATTATAGTATATTGTATTTTATAGTCATTTAATCATTAATGTTTCAATAAAGCGGCTATGGGTTCTCAGTCAGCCCATAGCTAATATTCTCCACACATGTGTTTATATTTTTGTTCCGTTATCATTTCTTGCCCAGCAAACGAGCTTCAGGTAAAGCAGCACTTGTTACCAAAATCAACGGAAAAACATTAAAAAATATATATAAAAAATTAAAATATCAAATAACGCAGGGAGTGCTTACGATGTAAAGTTACAAGTACGACTACGAATTCAGTGACGACCAAACTGGAGACCGCTTTCAAGTTGATTCAATTCACAGTTGTAGCTAGATAATAATAATACTCATTATACTTTACTTCTTAAAAACGCATTTATAAACATAATGCTTTTTACAGACAAATTATAGAGATGAAAAAAAAAAAAAAACAACAACGTGTATATGAAAAGAAAAAATGCCAAACAAAGAAATACAAACAATAACTTAAATATTGTATTCACTGATATAAACATATATACATACAAATATACGCTATTAATAAGAAAGTAAAGAAAAAAAGTAGGTTTGAAGCTTTTTCTTGGAAATATTAATGTTTTCTGTTAGTTTTATGTGTTCTGGTAAAGAGGTCCAAGTCTTAGGACCAGCAGTGGCAAACGGTCTGTCCCAAAACATTTTTAGGCCTGCATTTGGTACACGACATACAAAGATTTTCCTAAATCACCACATACAGACGCATTTCTATTTGTACTTGCTGTCGAAAGAATGTTGATATACTGATTCACAGAACTATCTTATCTTATATTATTTACAAGTATTATTGTTGCTGAAGCTTAACGACTATAAGTAATAAGTCGCCTTCCCAAAACATATTTCACTAATTGGTTAATCCAGTATTTGTGTTATTATTTTTTTTAATTATTTTATTGTCTTTTATCCTGAAGACAACATTCATAACGATAGTTATAATCTTATGTTTAGGATTATTTTGATGTTATTATATCAAACAATTACTGTCGTTCGTTGGGCTTCCTGTGCAATTTTCAATTTATGGGGGTTCCCTGTTCTTCTAAACAAAATTGAAAATGAAAATTGAGCAAAAGATTTGGGAAATGCAAAATTGACGTAGTTTGATTTCATTGAGTTATCAGTCAGTCAAGAGACAATTTCGATAGTGAAATGTCTTTGATATAGTGTCGTTGTAACACATAAATTTGTAATGCCTAAACACCTTTGTAAAACTGTTTCCAGTTGTACAAAGCTTGGATAGCACTATCCACCAATGGCCGGTTGCACGAAGCCTGAATAGTGCTATCCACCGGATAAATCCCTATCCAGCGGATAAATTCTAATGAAATTCTATAGAGTGCAGGGACCGCTGAAAGGGAGGGGCTCGGGGCTTGAGCTCTCCCCCCCCCCCCCCAACACACACACTGTTTAGCGCTGAAGAATAGTAATCCAAATAATCCAAATGATAATATAATAATAATATTATCATTTTATTTTAATATGGATGCATGTCGTGGATGATTTATCATTTTGGCTGTCAGCCCCATAACCCTCCCCACCCGCACCCCCACTTTTCACCATGGAGTGGATAACGTTACCCAGCCTTATCCAGTGGATAACATTTTTCAGGTTTCGTGCAACCGGCCCCAGGGTTCGATTACGAACGAAGCATGGAAAACGTTATTCCCTGGGTAGAGTTATCCACTCCATAGGGTTTCTCAGCTGGATAGCGATCAATATCCAGCGGATAATTTCTAAAGAAAGAAATTCTATTCAGTGGATAACATTCAATCAGTTGATATTTTTATCCAGGACTCGTACAACATGCCCCTGCTATTTAAGGTATCACGGGACACGTTTTCTATCAAAAATGTTTTAATTTCAAAAAGCTCCTTTTATTTTCTACTCCTAAAAAAAGTATATATTTTCTGAAAGCTCAAAGATCACATATACTGATTTTGAAATCAATAAGACTCTAAGATCTTAATAAGTAACATATTAATTTTTCAAACAAAAATCGACCAGTCATTTTCAAATAAAGTTAATCTTCCCTAAAATGTTTAGAATGACAACTGTTTTGATGTGTTACCAAACTTTATTTACTATAACACCGTGTCTCTATTTTCATTCATCAATTCAATCTATTGTGTTCAGTACATTTTTGTTCTAGCTAATAAATAATTACAGATTTGAAATGTAGGCGATATTTAAGAAAAAAATATCTTATTTCTACTAATGAATCCCAACACATGCATCAATTCAGTCTATCTATTCTGTTCAGTTTATTTTTGTCCTAGAAGATGAATAACTACAGATTTGTAACGTCCGCTACAATAACCGTTGTTTACTGCAATTAAGAAAAGCATTCAAAAATAATTTTTCTTATTGATTAAGTTAAGTGAATTTTTTTTATAAAAATATCCATGAGAGTACAAACTCTCAATAAATCTCGTGCTAGGTTTCAAATAAATATTTCATTGCCAAAACAAAGTCTTCATTTATCACAATACAATAGAGTACCAAACTGTGACGTTACAAAAAAGTGAAAGTTTGATTTTTGATATTTTAATTCCTGATTTGTATAGAATCTCTAGAAAGAAGCTCGCATTTCAAATTTCATGAAAATCAGTTCAATAGTTTTTAAGGCGAAAATGCAGAGAAATGTATGATGTAATTATTATATTCAGCTGGTCATATCTCAGCCACAATTAAACCGATTTTGATAAAGTTCGAATTTGAGCCTCTTTCAAGACATTATCTTTATATTGGGAATCACAATTTAAAATAAATCATAAGATTATTAAGACGTCATCACTTTGGCACTCTATAGAAGGTTAACTAAAGCAGAGATATCTATGTAGTACTTCAATGACAATGCTCAAAAATTATATTACAAGAATACACATAATTGATCGACACAACGTATTGATGTTTAAAAGCGATAGGTTTCGCCTTTGAAGTTTCTAGATATGGAATATTACACGGACGTGGGGAGATACGAATTATGCCATCGATCGTTTAAAATGTGTTGAGATATTTTCAACACGAGAAGTTAAAATTCGTATCTTCAAGCGGATTTGATATTCTGTTTATTTTATAAACAAAAATGAAATATCAATTAACTGTTTTTGTATGTAAACTTTTAAGGTAGTTCGGGATCCACACTTCCCGCAATAGGCCCATTTTTGCCCCATTTCAATTACAAGAAGTAGTATCAAACTTGTTGAAAGTAATATTCTTGCGAACAAATTTGAAAAAAAATTTCACAAATATGCTATAAGATTCGGACAAACATTTTCAACAAAAAGTTCAAGAATGACTATATTTTGGCTCTAACGAGAAATTTGATTTGGTTTCACATGTGCGAGCAGGATGCGCAGCAGCAAGTGTTGCGAACTACTTTAATATCTTTGCTCAGCAGAGTTCTACTGCGATTCACAAATTTGAATGATAAACCATCAAAATGATGAATTTCTTTGATAATGAAAAATTCAATTATGTATTTGAGTCACTCCCTAAAATAGAAATCATTAAAATTTTTTTTTTAGAAACGACAAAAATAAGGAAATCCTTTGAAAAATGTAGTAAAATCTTAAGCTTACTTATTTATAGAAGTATAAACTGAAGCGGTGGCTTTGACCGTTTGACGACAAACTGATAGAATATTTTATAGTTTTTTTGCACTATAAATTAGCGAAACATTTAAGTAATGTTCCGAGTAAGAACTAGTGTAGCAAACGGCAATGGAATGCATATAGGTGTTAATTGTGTATTGTTTAAATGCTTGATCTGATTGGCTAAAACAAGAAAATTTGCCTTTTTTCACACTTTTGGGATATTTTTTTTATTTTATTATTTTATTCAAAATCTCATTTCAGTTTTATTAAAGCGGTCTTATTTTTTTCTATGAGAAAATTTTACCGCAGGGCTCACTATGAAAAGCAAGCGTCTCCTAGCCATTGTTTTGAGCAATCATGATTGGACAAGACCATTAAACACAAAAGAAACACTGTCTTGTAAACATCATTTTGTAGATTTTACTAAAGAAATGTGTAACCCTTAGCTTGATACATCAACATCGTGAAAATTAAATAATTTCGACGTGGGGAAGTTTTTCTGCCGCAGAACAATAGAAACCTCACTAGTTCTTAGCGCATTGTTACTTAAATATTTGATGACAAAATTTATCATGATATACCAAGTTTTGAATTTGGATTCCAAACAAAACAAGACTCCAAAAGATCTGATTTACTCATCTGCTTGGCTTTTTGTTGTCCTGCGGTGCAGTGTATCCGGGAGTGTCTCCTCTTCAACGACTTTGGGGGCTTTTTCATCTTGTTTTTGTTTCTGTTGTACAATGAAAGCTTACAAAAAATCTTCTTCAAAGTGCATTAATTAGCTTATGGATTACAAATTATAGTTAAAAGTCAGAATGTTCAAGTACAATTCCAGCAAAAAAACCCTGCAATTTGTCAACTCGAGCCATTTTTTCGTTGAAACCATCAAAATTCTATTTTGCATAAATTAGTTTAAAATGTTGTGCTTTTATTTAAACTGATTTTTATTTTAGAGTGATTTTCATAAGCCAGTGAAACAAGGTGAAACTACATAAAGTGTATCAAAGTACAATACTTAGTAATTCACGGAACACACACAGAAAGGTTAAAACGGTAAGTAAGGGTTAAAGAATGAACACGACTGTTCAATGGGATATAAAGTCCCGAGCATTAGATAAATGCTCAGGATAACTTGTCATGGGAACATGACTTAAAATTCGCTCAGTCCTTGTCTATGAAGATAGAGCAACACAAATCACACTTGTCGAACTGGCTGTATTTTGTTTGTATTATTTGTGAAAAGAATTTTAGATAATGTTCGATTCATAAGCGATCATGGAATCGAAAAAGATGGCGTATATGCGCAGAAAGCATGGGCAGATAATCAACTTTCCTAAACTAGTCAGTCATCTTAAGAACGTTGCTGTTTGTTTTCGCTCGCGCTCATGACCATATTTGATATCTTTACCTTATTTGGAAGCTGTTCTAGATTCTATTTTGGTGATTTATATCCACTTGCAGAGATTATAGCTAGGTAACTTTTCAAGCTGTCAGCCATTTTGACTTAAGCTTAGTAGTCTGGTATTAGCAGCGGATCGAAAAAAAACCCCACAGGATTCCCAACGAACAGAAGCGAAAGTTTGATATGAAAAATAAACCAGTTTTTATAGCTTTTTCAATTTAGATCTACTTACTTATACGCAAGATTCGAGCACCTAAATCTTTGCAATATTTCAAAGTAATTTGCGCAATATGGAGTAAATCCTCAATATAAGAACAAATAGACTAGGAACACTCCGGCTGAACTTAGGTCAAATGATAACCATATAAATAAGAACGCAATCAGCCTGATAGATAAATACTGTTCTTATATAAACAAAAATGACTGTAACTTTCAGTTTATTTATCAGAACAGCTTCCTTCCCCCCAGTGTAATATCTGTTCCATCCATCAACTGATAAAATGATTGTGCTTTCAATTGTTAAGAAACAAATTAAGTACATCTTAAGAATACTTTCAGGCTGATTTTGCAGTAAAAAAAACTGTTTTTTTAGAACGCAATCGGTCTGAACTCCAAAAGCAGTGCTCTCACTTATATGCGGCTCAATTAACTGCATTCATACTTTTTTGGCATTAGTCTTGAATGAATTGTTTTCATATGGCGGGTTTTATAAATTAGATTTATTTTTGCTCCGAAAATGCGATTTTCGTTTAATTTTTTTCAGGCGAGAATGCTAGTAGATCGTGTTTATTATGTGTCTTATGAATGCTACCTGACTTCAAATGATTTCGTGCATTACTGTAGTTTTCCTTTTTTGTGAAAATAATCGGACACATTCTTTAAAGCCCATATAGTTACAGTGTATAACGACTTATACCACCTCGAGATTATCAGAAATCGAGTTTTAAAACAAACGATCACAGAGTTCTTTCACTTCGTTGTATTTATTGACTTGATTTTATAAATATCCGGTGTTATAATCTTGCCTAGAATTGTAGAAGTGCACATTCTTACAAAGTAAAATGAAGTGAAATAACTTTGTAATCGTCTGCTCGAGTTCTGATTGGCTAAAACTCCCGACATTGCTTTGGTTGTAGTCGTCATATAGTATGCCCAGAAACATTCTCTCTCCTATCCAATCTCCTGCAGGATTATTAGCCGATTGAATATTAAGCGACCATGGCCCCGTGATGTTCGGTAAAGTTCGGAGTTCTGATTGGCAGCTCAGACTAGATTGACAGGAGCAAAAACACCAGATATAAATGAGCGTTCAAATTTTTAAGCACAGGCAGCCTGTATTGTCGTATACCCTTTATTGCTCTTCGTCCGGCTGATCGTGATTGTTACATAATTGTGTATTCTCTACAATGTGTATTCTCTATAGTATCATATTACTTATGTATCAAGTGTTATCAATATCAGATTACAACACAGCCCAAGCTCATTATCTGTCAATATTTGCTGCGAGCGTAGCGAGCAGTGACACTTATCTTGACTTGGAGTTCCTGTGGTAGCGGTTTCCCACTCTGATCAACGTGTTTCCACTCATCTGTCATGCCTAGCGTCACGCGACACGTATAGTACACCTGATATTATAGATAAAGTTCTAGTTGTACACAGGTTCGCGTCTCGTTGCTGGCTTGGTTTACCTTGAGCGTCAGGATCACTATTTACTGCGTGTTTGTGAAATATTTGAGACAGTGTGCTTTTATGAGTCTTTCAGCTTTAATATGTGATAACTCAATCCTTTGCAATGAACGACTCCGATGGTCGAATATATCTTGCTCCAGGGAGATTCTATGTATCTATAAAAAGCTTACGAAGAATGTACTATTCCAGATACGGAAATGACTTTAGCTGTAATGAAAAATATTTTTTCCAATACTTCATAAACGAGCCATGCACACAACATTTATTTACATTTCGTTCCTGTTCACCGGTGTCAAAGATAAGTTAGTATAATTTTATAGTGATTGGTCACTGTTAAATATTTAAACATATTATTAAAGCAACATATTTTATTATATCAACAATGTACATGATATTTCAAAATAATAAATGGTGATTCTTTTACCATATTATATCATCTTTATATACATTCGCACTATTATTGTATCATATGTTTATAACATCCTACCAACTACAAAATTTATCAAAACATCACCAAGTTTCGACTTTGTTTTTAAACCACGGCAATCTAACTTTTGCATGACCGCACCAACCAATCGCAGCACTCCTGTTTTGATAAAAATCGCTAGTTATAAAAATAATTTCAGTGTCAAACTTGAAATAAATTAAGAATACAATTCAAGGTCATTAGCGAAGTCTCAATAAATACAAATACAGTAAATTAACAACAAACACGATAGAAACATAACACAGTTTAATTGGTATTTTGGAAAAAATATAATTACATTGGATTAATATATAACTTCCAAAATAGATGGAGTAGAGAAGAGGATATAACAAAATATAATTTAATTAGGTATCAACTGATTCACGACAAGATGCAGTCAAAATTCTATCAGAACGAGCGTACAGCAAATTTTGATTAGATTGACATTGATTGCTTTTTGGTGCAAAGTAATTGTGGTCCGTTATTTATACGGAAAGTTTCAGTGCTTAGCTTTAAATTTTTAAGGGTTAATTGAGTTACAGTTAATCTTTTCTTCCTCTCAGAAGGAGTTCTTTGGTCTTTATAAATATGACCTTCTGTTTGCTTGACAACAAAGTCAACAAAATATATAATGGGAAATTAATTTGATTTCGCTCACGATCACAGTTGTGTTGGGGTTAAATTCAAATCTTCCGATCCAGAGACATCTATTGGTGCTATTCCGAAATATATTTTAGAGAAAAGGTAACAATTTGTAGAAGTTGAAAATTATGATATTTTGAACCGTATTTAATTTAAAATAAGATTCTGTGATGAGTGGTTTTTTTTTTAATTTCATTTGAAAGTCAGAGTTTTTTGTTTTAATTGGTTTCATTTAAATATTGATTAGTTTTGGAGTTATTTGTCAAGTTTGAGCATTGGGACATCTTGCTTTACTTTGATCAACAACTAACAAAAAAGTACTTTTGGTTGGAAAACTCATTTCAAGGTAAGAAAAAACTCACAGACTTGGATATAATGCAAAAACTTATTTAATGAAAGGTTGTAAGTGTGAGTGCACTCACATTATACCTTGTGAATTTGGTGCTTTTAATATTCCCCGCTTTTAGTATTTTGTGGATCTGAAAATTCAAGCCATAGAAAAAGCATTAGTTTTGCGTTGCAAAATTGAATGCTCCGCTGTTCGAAAAAGAATGACGGTTTGATTTCTTCTCGATACAAATTCTTTTTGACATCGGTAATTTTTTTGCGCCTTTTAAAAGGAAGTCCAAGGTAACCAAGGTCTTCAAAATATTTTCAATCAAAGGACTTGAAAATAAATTCGTCTTTTAGACCCGAACTGTAGGGTAGCTGTTAATCGTTCAAAAACTCAACCCAGACCTTCTGTACATACCGTTAGTAAGGGGTACAAGTCCCGAATTCATATTGCTGGTCTTACAAAATTTCATATAGATAGCTTAGTCATGCTTAAATACAACGTACAACCTTTGAATGGCAAATTGAAAGTAGGGCTTTGAGTTCAATAAAAAAGACTAAGGACAATTTTTTTTGTATATTTGACAGTATGTAAACTTATTCTTTTTAATCGCTGGTTTCTACTGGCCGGATAGTATTTCAGATATTCCATGAGATTCGTACCACTAATGATGACTGGTTTCAAGAACACATGACTTTTTAACGCATGATCGCTTTCTTGCAGCAGGTTTTGATTGAGTGCAAGCACTTTCAGCTATATTCTGATATTTTTAAAATTATATTGTACTACATTGAAATAAATCCGTTCTTGACAGGTTTCACGATTTCAAAGCACACAGCCTCCCTATTATACACATGGGAACTACATGTACAATGAGTCCTTTGAAGATGGACATCATCATCTTAGCAACGTTAGTTTCCATAGTTAGAGGAGACAAGCAATGCTCAGGAGGGTCGTACATTCGTGAGATGGATCATATATTGACATGTGGGATAATGAAGACAGTAACGGCCAACGTGATGGACTGCAGTAAACTTTGTGCTAACACAAAGAAATGCTTCTCGACCAATACGTACAAGACTGACAACGGTGCAGAAATGTGTGATTTAATCAAGGGATCCAAACAGTCTTTAAAGGATTGCTTTATAAGACAGGAAGGAAGCGTCTATAATGAAATAGCGGTAAGAAACATGAAATTATCGCAAAATATTGGATTTATTATTTGAAGCGTTTTTAACTAAATAAGAAAAAAACAATTTTATTTTTAAATTATCTTGTAAAATATACAGAAATTTAATTACTTATTTCGAGCATGTAGATTCAACAGTAGCACTTGCAGTCGATAAAAAAATAATATATAGCATACCTTTGAGGTTAAGTTTATATAACAGGGATTTCAAAACTTATCTAGTACCATTGACTCCCAACTTTGATACATGCGTCTAACTTGGCACGCAATTGTGTTAATCAATTTTATTTTTTTAATATTTAAATATTTTTATCTTTATTTTACAGTCAACTTTAAATTGCGTGGCACCACAGCAGTGTAGCTTGAATCCTATTCGCAAAGGTACACATAAATCCATCTTTTCATCATCGTCATCACCATTATTGTCATCTTTTAAAACATATCAATAATCATAAAATCAACTGTGTGCAAATGGTTATTTCAACAGCCCTGCCTGATGGTTGGTATCAGTTTGGTTTGTCCGCATTCAAGCATTTTCAGGAAAATAAGACCTGGAGTGAAGCCAGTGAGGAATGTTCAGCAAACAAGGGAACCCTGGCTAGTTTTGATAATGAGGTTGAAAAACAGTTTGTTTACCATTTGATTGAAGGTACCGTATCTGTCATGATTTTCTTTCATGTAATTCGTGTCATTAAATACATAAACATTATATTATTTTCAGAAATATTTAATTATTCAATGGAATGTTTGCTTATGTAATTCCCTCAGACATCTGGGAAATAAACGTGACGCTGCTCTTTCTATATGCACTTTTCTCAGCTGCGTTTGCAAATAAATAAATTTTCATAAGATATTATATAAAGGCACATTATATTTCGTTTTATTTAAACGTGTAGCTCGGACGTATTGCATGCATTAGGTGAAACGTTTGCTAGTCAAGATGGAATGTGTTACGTTTTACCTTTTTGTCCACTGATAACTGAGAAAATCAAAATGCTTGAGGTCATTTATTAAATGACAATTGATAAAGCTATGAAAGTTAATGTAAGATCTATATTCACAATTTCGTATAAGCATAAATTAAACATTGTGCCAATTCATCATCAAAAGTGCAAAAAAGACTGCGAATACCTTTCCAAATCATCTTTATTTATTTTTGTTGATTAGCGGTTCTATGGCTTGTGGAATAAACGATTTCTTTCATGTTCAACTACACCTACCATCAGTCTTAGCGAATACTTTTTTCCAATCAAATCATCAAATCATTTAAAATATAATAAAATAATCCGACTAATTAAAAAAGTGGTTACAGTACGAAACTCTCCCAATGCCTTGCGATGCTGTTTTGGGAAACGTTCCTTGCAAACTTATTTTCCAACTTAATTGTGTGACTAGAATCCAATGGAACGGTTGTGGATCCTGAAACTAAAATAAATGCATTAAAGCCGTTCAAGCACTGGCGCCTTGACAGCACAGATACTGACGTCAAGTAAGTAGATTACACCCCTTCAATGATAGTGATAATATCAATGATGATGGTGTTTGGGATAATAATTATGATTTTTTATTGTATAATAATGAATTTGACAGTGCTATTGGTGAGTTTGGTAATTAAGATCATATTAATCCTGTAATCGCATTGATAATGGTATTGATACTTGTTTGCAGTTATCATAATAGTTTTGTATATATAATATTGATGCGTGTCTATACTGATCGTGGTGTAGTTAGATGACCATGTTACATTTTTAGATTGTATGGTCAAGCATCCTACCAGGTGGATGGTTTGATAAAAGTTCTCGACATACCAGGAACAGCAGGTTCTTATGCAACAACACCAAAGTTTGATGAAGTCTCCAAAATGAGTTTTACTATTTCTATGTGGGTAAAGATGCCAGACTCCGCAGAACTTCCTTATTCATCCTGGGATGGCAATCACGTGTTTACACTGAGTGCCTCATTCTTCTCTGCACGAAAGGTCACCTATCAAGCACATCCACACTTTACAATACAAGTATCAAGGTGAGTATAATAGAAACTTAGTTACTAACAAAAAAACGGACGAGAAGATGGAAATGCAAACCGAAAGAGAAACAATTCAGACAAACTAAAAAATACGAATATCAAGGGCTGGACCGAACAACAGACTTCCAGACAACCCCTACTCTAAAGCATCTAATCTTGCATGCACTAAAGATAAAATGGTTTTCTAAAAAAATATGAACATAGTTTTCCTGTCTAGATGCCTCAGCATTCTTATGCCATCATCGGAAGGTAATAAGTTGTTGATATTCAATGAACACCTATCGTGTGAGTGTCCTTATATTAAGAATTTTACACAGATTTTTACAAACATATTTCTTAACGACCTATGCGCTAGTAGCCAAGTATTTGTCATTTTTTTGAAACTTCGCCAGTTGATAAAACAGCATGAAACACGTACATGTTATAAGCTAAACAAAATTGGGGGTTTCCATTCGATCGTCGGAGCTACAATTTATTGAAGTCGACCATTTCGGTACTTTCCGTGAGCAGAGTGACAAGTCATCATGAGGTAAAACAGAAAGATGATGAAGCCAGAAAAAGATACCAAACAAGCTGCAAGGGTTATAAATGACAATCGTATTGACACTGTTTGAAAAGCAAAAGTTCTTGATCACTTCTAAGCAAACAACACTCTTTTAATGAAAATACCACGCGCAACGATTGCAACTATGCTGCTTCAGCGCAGCTTTGGCGGGTCGAATTTTAACAGAAACATCAAGTTTTTTTTAAGAAAAATAAATGTCATTTAAAACACCTGAATGGAAATGTGAATTAAGAAATAGGGGTATCCATTCGATTTGGATAGTTATGAAACGAAAAAGTTGGTGATTGTTGGTAACTTGAGAATGCGTGACCGGCAGAATCACATCCGCGCGCTGACAAATGGCGTATGTACTTCAACGGTACGACTGCTTTTGGTCTTTTTTCGACACGGCGTGTGATGGATATGATGTCTTCATGTATTCAGCATGCGCAGAAAAGATGCGCGCCAGCAACTAGCGCATACGTCCTTAAGGTAATTCCGTAATTTTGCACTGCGCATATCTCGAATTTTAGAGTTTGACATTTCTTATCATCAATAGATTAATTAATTAATTTATTTATTTATAAGGCTTTACACATGAATATGTGAGAGTCCACCACAACTGAGCTAGGCTCCAATAACTGAGTGGCTCATTAAAAAAATACATACGAGTGAATGAATGAACAAAATAGTTTTACAGGAAATATATATATATATATATATATATATATATATATATATATATATATGAGTCGTGACTAGTTAAATAGGGTCTAAGGGTTTCTGAACTGAGAAACATCGACTTCGAAAGAAAGAAAAGTGAAATTGGAAAAAGACGTGCATCAAATATAATAATAACAACTTTCTAAAACACAGTATTGTAACTGAATCCCTGTTCTAGATGACTTTAAACAAGATAAGTCGAGGCAAAAAAAAAAACAAAAAAAAACAGAGTTAAACTATCTGGGTTTTGCTTTATTTTCACATGAAATGAGCGTTACGAGCGAGAATTTTCGATTTTTCGGTTCTATGCTTTGCTCACGAGCGTTTAGTTTCCCATATGTCTTATACATTAAAAGCCCGCGATAAAAACGGCGCGCGGTGTTTGCTTTCAGAAGCTTTGAAGCCGCTCCGCGTCTGTGAGAGCTAATGTTGACAATGTTGACTGAGTGTGCTTCCACGAGGGACTTCAAGTTTACATCTGAATTGCTGTTCAAAAAAGAAGACGATTTTCACAAAATGAATGCGAATGTGTTTTAAGGGTATCATGAAAAGTATATACGTGTGCTTATGGCATTTCGTGGATGTATAGCTGTCCTTGGCATCAAGTATTTTCCACGTGAAGGATACAACATAACGCCCGGCATGTACTCACAATTTACCAGGCAAATTCAAGCAATTTGAGAGTTGGCCTCATCTTGAAATTGCTTCTTTTCTAGAGACTGTTGCTATCTTGGCACAAAAAGCAAAAACATAGACACAAAGCTGTTGTTTCAAGACATGCATTTTCACATCGAACTTGTGCCTTCGTCATGGCTTGACTGCACGACACAAATTTCCCTATTACTTCTTTGTTAATTGTTGGTGTGCTATTTTACCAAAATAAATATCAAGTACAACATTCTAACACGACTACCTAGCCGCAGGTATAAGGAAAATTAGTTATTTGCTGTTTCATGCTGGTTATGTGCACTCTAGTTCAAATAGTTTACTAGTTGTCATGCTTCGCACGTTCTTGTCGATTATGCATCAGATAATGTCACTTCAAAACGTATTAAATAGTAGGTTATCAAAGACTGGCCTCAAAAAAGTAATTATTGAAAACAATTTTTATAAGATATAAGTTTGTTTTTCAATTATTCTTATCATTGTAGTTGTTGTTCTACATAGTTTAATTTTAATATTTCTCCGTGACCCTTTTGCATCGTGACCGTCACGAACATCCTTCTATTTCACCATAATATTAAAATGATTTTCTAAATAAAATATAAACAGGAGCATATGTTTCTGGTTATTGCGCCTTTTTTTAAAAAATCACATTTGTGAAAGAAGCATATTGTTATTTCTACTTTTGGCAATGAAAAATATGTCATTCTGATTATTACACCTGTCGAGGGACTAAATATCTTTTTGTTTCAATTTGTAATGTCGTATAGACACCAATAAGCGAGCAAATATACAATCAAATAAAATCAAAATAAATTGCGATTAAATAAGCTCATGTTAAATAGGTTAAGACATACCTTTATGAATTACATATTTGGTTAAGTATATTTTTGATTTGGACCTTGTTTAAAATTGAGCAACAGATGTCAGTACAAATTCAAAGCGAACGAGATGGTTGTTTTCATCACGGCATGTCGACAACGTTTTTGTCGAAGGTTCATAATTATTTTCATCTCCATCAGTTGTTCTCGAGACTTTTTTATCAAAACAATTTCTTGTGAGTTCAGTAAATTTTCTACATGTATTTTTAGTTCGATAATTTTTTTTAAAACCAAAGGTTTTTTAAGTAAAAAGTTTAAACATTTGCTTTCGCTTGTTTGCTTTCCACTGCACAACACGCTGCATATTTTACCTGCATTATGAAAATTCGTGCTGAAACATGCCGCCAGCTCTTCTGCACTATTCCATTTGGCTATATAAGATCTACTGGTTAATCAAGGCGAATTTATAGCGCCATTTTCCCCAAAAACATGTCTTTAGAACGAAAAGAAAGTTTTGGTTATCAGTGCCTTGTTTACATTCCATACGATGCCGATACTAGAATAATTTAATTTTCGCGGTTGAGTGCTACTGCAATAGAAATGCCGCTTACTATTACAAAAATATCGCGGGCATTAAATTGGCCCTCTAAACGCTCGTGTGCTTAGTATTTCATATGATGAGTTGTGACTACTTAAATAGGGTCTAAGGTTTTCTGAACTGAGAAACATCGACTTCGAAAGAAAGAAAAGGGAAAAACGAAAAAGACGTGCATCAAAGGGGTCTTCGCCAGCTAGACCCAATTTAAGTTTTCACGACTCATCTTGTGAAATGCCCGTCTTTGCTAACAGAAAGCCCTTTTTAGTACAGCTTTTATACTTGAAATACGCGCTATCACAACTTTCTAAAACACAGTATTGTAGCTGAATCCCTGTTCTAGATGTCTATAAATAAGATAGTTCGAAAGAACATACGCCGAGGGGGGAAAAACGAGTTAAAATAGCTTACTTTTGCAATCGAGACATCGACTTCGAAAGAAAGAAAAGTGAAAAACAAAAAAGACGTGCATCAAAGGGGTCTTCGCCAGCTAGACCCAATTTAAGTTTTAGGGCAAAAAAATAGAAATCTAAATAATTAATTGCAACATGTTGGTTTGGCTGTACGTTTGTTGGTGCGACAGCACTTTGATACAGAGTTATGTCTGAGAAACACTGTGACGTAAAAATACGAACAGTTTTCGCATTTTCAAGCGAGAAATGACGAATTTCTTTAAATTCACCACAGTCCATACTCGGAAAAGCCTTGATATTATATTGAATTTTGAGGATATTTCTCAAAATATCTCGCAAACCAATATGGGCACCTATTATTTTTATTTCACAATACCATTTGAAATCATGCTTTTTAAAACATATATGATCGATGACAAAATTCTATGGCTAGATTGCCCGATATTTCGAAAAGTGTTTCGTTCAAAGCATGGATGAGGCCCGTTTATTTCTCTTCGCTGTTGAATTTTTTTTAATCGTTTGCATTATATGAGTAGCCCAATGTATAAGAAACACATTAAAGCACATTCAAATTATTTTGTATTGACCAAGCTTAGTAAAGAGGTGCTTTTATGAATGATGCCCATTTTCGAATATTAGACGCTAAATTGACAAAAGGGGGTATACTTTTAAAAATTTTCTTACGAAATCCAATAGGGTAGCCCCATTATTTTAGTTTATATTTTTGATAAAAAACTCAAAATGTTTTACTGTAGAACATTTCTAAGGAGTTACCTTAAATTACCTCCTAGCAACAGAGAGAACAAAACTTTAAAAAAGATTAGCTTGTACATAATTCACTCGAAAGGGAATAGGAGCTGGGCCACAGTTGTTTAATGCGTGATGTGTAAACACATGGACACTAATATTATCCACGCGCGAATTAATAGTCCAATTTAACGTTTATGAACTCCAGCTTTGAATTTATGCAACTTCTTTACAATGTAGCTGCTGTCTTGACCACAGCAATCGTTTGTAGATGTGTACATTCTTTGAGTTGAATAAAAGAGAACTGTAATGGTCAAAGGTAATGATATGAGGATGTTGCCCTGTACTTTGGTCATGAATAGATCTGATGAGCATTACTTATGTTATTTCAGTGCTTCGTCTGATACTAAATGGATGCACGTCGCAGGTGTGTGGAACAGAGCAACTAAAACAGCACAACTATTTCACGATGGGGTTCTAATGGGTAGTGGCACTTCATCTGAAACACCTGATCGGCTAAGCTTCCCTAATTCTCCAAACCCAGTATTCGACATTGGTATGCAGCGAGATCCTCTTACCTACAAGAAAGGACGCGTAAGAAACCTTGTGGTATTCACCAGATCCTTCACGGCTGATGAAGTAAAGGGTTTGAAAGGTAAATAATAGAACACGTAATTAACTTTCGCTAGACGTTATGCCCAAGTAATTGGGAAGACTTTCTCTAACACTAACTTCCCTTATAGTTACAATTGAGCATTTATTTCCACATAGTTGAGTTCTAAGAGTTTTTTTGCATGTACAATGAAAAAACGTCCATAGGAGAGAACAGCATGTATAGCCAATATCTGCTCACGTATAAATTGCTGCCTGAAAGAAACCATAGAAGTGACAGCTGAGATGTACAGACAATTCAGCTACCCATAGTGCGCTGTAGCCAATTATCATGTTGATCTGGCGAGGTTGAGTTCCTTTTTCTTTACCACAGTTCACCTGCATTTTTGAAGTGATTTTAAGGAGTTTCTTTAATGTGAGCTAGATTTCTAAATACATAACCTTTTGAAATGAAAAATTTAGTTGATGTTAAGTGACATCCATATCAACATCTAGTAGACTTTGAACCAAATAAAAACTCTGCCAGAGATAATGGAGTTTGACAAATGATGGCTTATTATCGCAGTAACTAAAACAAGGAATGAGCTAAAATGACCTAAAATGATCTAAAATGAACTAAAATGATCTAAAATGACCTACAATTAACTAAAATGATCTAGAATGAGCTAACATGACCTTTCGATTTCTGCTCCATATTTTTGACCAGGTATCCGTTGATGTGTGTTGTGTTTTTCTTTACCTTTCTGTGAAGTTTCATCCCATTGACATCGCTAGTCTTGCATCGCAACTTGCCGCAATTGCAAACAAATTAACACTGAACTTCCATATTTTGTTGTGCAATTTAATTGAACTTCAATATAGATACATATATTATAATACAGATTTGTTAGGTGATACACATTTACTCGGCTGACATTGCTATGTAATGACCTCGTCACGCCACTTACAAAGCGTTACCATTTTAACATGAAAATATCGCCGACACTAACGTCAATTATTGTATTGTACTGCATTGCGTAAACTATATCACTGTATAAAATGACCACAAAACATTATCATGAAATAAAATCATTTCATTTTGTAAAATATTGCAAGGGGAAATAGGGGGTTTGATTTGCACTTTTTTCGATTGGATAACAAATTTCAGGGGGAAAACCTGGCTTTTGCCCAGCACTGCATAGTTGGATTGACTCGGTCGTTCTTTTGATATTTTTCATCAGTATTGCAAAACAAAAATGACGCAGTATATGTCTATTAAAATGAAAATAACTAACGTGAAAAGTAAAACATAATTTTTATTTTCATTGTTTGTACAATTAGCCAATTATATCGATTGAGTATCGATTTATTGACTGGATTCCGATAATGGATTTCATCGATTGACCACACCGTGTTTATAGGTAAATCATTAAAGTGCAATAGGAGCTTTCTTTTGAAGGTCATTTTAGCTCATTTTAGGTCATTTTAGCTCATTTTAGGTCATTCCTTGTTTTAGTAACTACCAGCTTATTACATATCTGGTGCTACGCACTGGTGGCACTAATCGTCATTCATCTTACTAACAGCACAGCACTCCCCCACACGCCCAGGTTACCAGCCTAGCTGTTGAATGGGTTACCCTGAAAATCTAAAATGTAGCCTCTTATGAATTCTTCTCGAGAGGTGGAATTTTTCATTTATACTAATTGGCTGGTTTTTTTTATTAAGACGCAACTGATATGGAACCTACCCGTTCTTTGTGGATTGGCAGTCCACCGGCTGCTGCGATTATTCCATTTCCAAACGACCTCAACTCTGGATGTGTGGCAATGGCATCCAAGGGGGACTCCTATGATTGGCTGAAAGTGTCGTGTGATTTAAAAATGGAATTCATTTGTAAAAAGGCCGTTTAAATTGAAAACAAAAAACAAAAACAAAAAACACTTTGCATGACTTATGCAGGAGAGTAGTCGTGGTTACAACCGATGATTCTCAAGGCGTAGCAAAAACGTAAAATCGATGCACACGGAAAAGTCACCAAATCCCAAATTTGGAAAAAAAGTTGGTATTGTTCCTAATCAACTTGTTTCGATTATTTATCTTAAAAAAATAATAGAAACAAAATCCAAGTTTGGTGATAGTACTGGTTACATACGTTAGTTTATTGGGAAAGTCTTGGTGCAATGCTTGGTGAAATTTTGTTACATTTTACATTTCCTAAGTTCTGGTGTAACTTAATATGAAATTAGCAAGTGTATTGCAAAATTCTTGGTATCAAAAAATTTCCCTCACGTTTCATAATTTTCAAATTTGGGTGATACTTGCTATACACAATAGTTTATTAGGAAATTCTTGGTTCACATAAATTTTGATACATTTCACATTTCCAAATTTGGGTGTTACTTGATATACACGGAAGTTTGTTGGTAAAAACAATTAAAATTTGATAAAATTCCACATTTACCAAGTTTTCTACTAAGTACAATCGTTAGTTTATTGGTAAAATCTTGGTATAAAGAAGTTCTCCCAGATTTGGTATTTCCCATGTTTGGGCGTTACTTTGCACAATTGTTAGTTTATCTCTCACATTTCACCCTACCCACCGAACGCTCATTCCAAAACACCAATGCTAAAAAATACTTAAAAACAATAAATATTTATTGAACTAAGACCATATAAATACAGCTAATTGGGCAAGGACGATACAGCAGACCTTAACTCCATATGAAAGATTGAAAACACCTTAAGTGAAACGACCAGATGGCGCAAATTACAGACTGAGTTTTTGGGCGAACGACTCAGGTATTTGTGAAACTATATTGTCTGCTTTTTTTGGATGGACAAACTTTTAAACGTGATTTTTGACACCATCACTTGTTTGTATTTTCAATGACAACCTGCGCTTTAAGTATCAGCCTTGTTTTAAAAAGCAGATCATGAAATTTTTCATTTCCATTTTCTGATGAAAACGTTATTATAGACGTTTAGAATAGTTTAAAACATAAATAACAAAACGTATCGTGCTATTCTTGTAAAAGCTTATTGACGAATGATAAAGCGTGTTAGAATCTGGACAGATATAAAACATTGAAAAGAGCTGTCCGAGAGCTCGCGTCCGCACACGTGTTTGAGCAGACCAGAGGTTTATTAGCTTTATTAGATTTTTTTCTGACGGACGAGGGCCAATCAATAATCATAATCGTTGCTAGTCCGTATGTGGTCCTGAACACGATACTTAGGACAATGGGCGGACTGTTACGGAAGAAAATTACGAATATAACACAGGCTATGCAGTAGTGGTGCAATGGTAATTTCTCCATTTACGTTAACGGCCCATTGTACTAGCTGGTACAACCATTTACCAGTACTGGAACGTCACAGTTTCCTAGAGGTTTATTGTTACCAAGCACAAAAAAGTTTTAAGAATTACTCATAATAACAGTAAAGTTTAGTTAAATTAAAAACAAAATTTTGAAAAACAAGGAATTGCTAAAATACTTGTTTGAAAACCTAGATATTTACTTTTTATTTTCAACTAAACACGTTCCGACGACAGAAGCACTTTTTATAGCCACTTACTAAGAGACAGAGACAGAGAGCGAGAGCGAGAGAAAGAACAAAAAATGCCTATGCTTATTTGCTCTTTTAAACCTACTAGACATTCTTTCAATAGAAAACCTCTTCCACTTGCACGTCTTGAAATTCATGTATTCCTGGCATAATGGAAGCCTGCCCAGTATCTTTAACAATGTTTACTAATGCTAGTAATGTTCATGGATATCACACAAGATATGCAAGCGGGAAAAACCTCCATAAGACTAAAAAACAGACATTATCATTCACGGCAATTGACCTTTGGTCAAACATGCCTCTGCAACTCAAATCAGCCAGTAAATTGTCTTTTCCTAAACAATTAAAAATATTTCTTCTTTTCCATCAGCATTCTGAGTTGTGTAATGTGTAATTTTCCATCTAATATTTCTAAACAATTTTTCTTGTATCTTTCTTGTATTTATCTAGCAAAAATTATTAACTATTTTATTTCTCTTTTCATTAATATTCTTTAATATTCATTCCATTTCTTTATATAGTTAACCTCAATAATACTTATTAACTTTAAAACTGGGGGCTAACCAGAAAACTTAACAGTTTATTTAGCCCCCAGGCTCATTTTATTTTACGTACAAAAACATACAGGCCTGTAAAAAGACATTTACTTTTATTATTATTGTACACTTATATAAAATATAAATATCGCTTATATTGAGCAGATAAAAATTCTATTCTATTCTATCCTACTAATCTTATTTTAATCAATTTGTCGCAAAGGACAGGACAATTTAATTACACAGGGCAAAGCCCCACTTGCTTAGGAATGCCCCCTAATTTGAATATAACTTATACTTATACATTTTGGGGGAAAACATATACAAGCCCAACAAATCATAATAATAGTCGGTTTATAATTATATAATAGTTCGTGACTAGACTGGTATTTGTCCAGTTTGTTGAAGTAGCAGATGAGTAGCTGTGCTTTGAAATAGTTCAGGTTCAAAATCAAAAGGAAATTTGTTTCAGAGTCTGAGGACTCAAGAGAAAAAACACCTGAAATAGTTTAGTCTTGTTTAGTTTAATTGGTTTGCCTAGTAATAACGAACATACAAATATATATATACAACAATAAACAATGTAGTGACAGGAGAAATGAACTGGACTCTCGTCCCAATTGCTTATTGTTTATTATAGTTTGACATATCATAGTTGTTTAAGGGGAAGTTATGAGTTTTGTATTTAGAAGTAGCAGGCCATAGGCTATAGAAATATTCTAGCTCTGGGCGAACCAGATAAAAGTACAACCGTTTTCTAGTAGAGCTGTCCGAGAGCGCGAGTTCGCACACGTTTTTGAGCAAACCAGAGGTTTATTAGTTTTACTTGAAGTGTGCTCGATAGCAGTTGTTCACTGGAGATCGCGAGAGACTGTTAAAACCGTATAACCAAGCTCTGCTTGCTGGGTATCTAAACTTTTTTAAAGGATGTTAAATTTTATGTTTTTTAAACCCGCTAGAATTTGTTATTTGAACTGGTGTCAAAATATTTATATCCGATTATCCTGTAGGAGATTATCCTGTAGGAGATTATCCTGTAGGAGATTATCCTGTAGGAGATTCTTGTAACGGATTAGGCTTCATATCCCTAGCAAACAATCGTCCACAAGCTCACTGTTGGAAGAGAAGCGGGCGGTATGGATATACCTGCTTAATACCTAAACGCTTCGGGTAAGATATTCATATTTGATCTACTGACTATTTCAATATAAGAAACTTGTCCAAGTCACATAACAACGGTGCTACCGAGAAGCTAAGATCACCAATTGACATTTAGGTAAGTATCCTCCATTTTTCTATATATTGTTTATGAAAAAACTTGGTATGGTTTATTGAAAGACGGAATGAGAACTACGTGCTTGATAAAGCTCAAAGGATATTTCAAAATTAATAATGAAAACCATCGAAATAAAACAATATCATATATATCCAATTTTGAATGACACGCCAAACGGCAATCGATTGCAATTAATAAAAGGTACCACAAATATGAAAAAAACCGTTAATTTTGCTTCATATTTAATCATTTTTGTTTTTAAGAGAGCGGATCAGTAAATGTCGACCAGGGGTGCGCAAAATGAGTTTTTCGAAAAATCCCAAAATATTCCTCAAGATAGCTTGCTATGAGTTATTGATGAAAAAAATATTGATAGGTTGGCTGGAGTTAATTTTTTGGCGAATCCGAGCATTTTTAGTACAATGGCTTCCTAAGGTCTCAACTACTGTCTAGAACCGGTAATGAATGAAAAATTAATAAAATAGAAAATACGATGTCTAACAACAATTTGAGCATTTGTTCAAAATAACACATGTTTGAGCTTAGTTTCTGTGCATTTGTGTAACTTTTCGTTTAAAACTCAATTTTTGGCAGATTTTTGATTTTTTTCATAATTTCACTCAATTTTGACGGTACTAAAATTCACTATTTTCAGAAGGTCGAAAAGCAAATTGCTACATGCCAAAATGAAATAATAGAACATTTTCTATAATATTGACCATTTCTAGTTTACAAAAATGTAATAAAATTTTTGGGCCACTAAAACTACGATTTTTCAGCGCTCTCCAAAGTTTCCCTCTCGGGCGCATTATCAGTCACTTTGCTGCCGTCACGCAATACACAAAGTCTACTCCGGAACGATGGAAAATTTCACTCAATTCATCCAAAATGAGAAAATACCCTATAATAGAAATTCTAGACAATCTGTAGCTTCTTTCATATTTAATCGAACTATTTTTGAGTTATTATGGCCATTTATTTGGTGATTAGTTGCTAATTCGCAATGTTTGTTTTGTTATCGTTGGCTGCCCTTGTAGCGAAAAAAGGTAGATTACACCTAATCCAATCTATCTGCTTTCATGATATAAAAAAGAAAGGCACTTTTGTTGCAGAACATTTTAATGATATGTTTTATTACATCTTTTTCTTTATTTAGCTGTTGTTAGATAAAATCGGTTTTGATTATGTTAGTTGAGATTGCGTTACACTTTATGCATAATTATAGTTACACATGTATGCGCCAAACTAATCAATCTTTATTCAAAATCATCAATCTATATGTTATGCATAGTTACAATAATACAATTACAATTTACAATTTTGATTATAAATCTGCTTTGTGAGTCTAAAGCCTTGTCTAAAGAAAAGCAACAAAATGCTTATATAGTTCTGGACTCCCATTTGTAAATCAACTGTAACAATTTGAATTAATTAATATTCATGTAATGTTATGATAGAAAAACACCTAAAAAAACGATATTGAAATGATATTACAAAAAAACAGCGTTGACAATTTACGCATTTCTAGTGCCTTTCATTGCGTTAGGAATACGATGTCACACTATCTATATACATGTATACAAGTGAATATAGGCAAATGAAGACGTATTTGATTCAAATGGTTAAGTGCATTAATAATTGAGAAATTCATCTGCACTTTTCAATGTAAAATATTGTTTTTATCTTTGTATTTTGTTGATACACACTGCGCTTTTCACTATTACAATTGTCATTGGAATGTCTCAAATTACTTTATGACTCTATCCATTCATCTAGCTGTATAATGTTAGTTTGAAAATGATATGAAAGGTGATCGCCAACAGTTTTATTTGAACAAAAGAGTCAAGAATCATTTGTATTTCAATTCCTTTTAGATTGGTACGTTCCCAAGGGATGCACCTCATAAAGAACAATATATCACCTACTATCGAGCAATGAAGAACGCCCGGGGAGCTACTCCCTTCAGATCTGGGTAGGGGTGTTCCGCTGGGATCCTGTAGGGGCTACCCTGTTTATGACAAAATATACCCAACTTCCATACCCTGTTTATGACAAATTACAATTGTTTACAAACATTATATGATGTGTTTAAATATATCAATTAAGACACACGTGCTGCTCTTATCTTTTTTTTAAGTCAACGAACTTATTCCTGCCGATTTCCTGAATGCAAAATAATTTCTCTCATTTTTTGGGCCCTCAGTATGACAGGAAATTTGGATTAAATCGGAAATAGAGTAGAATTAGATACCCTGTTCATGACACCAAAGTCGAAAAACCATACCCTGTTCAGCGGATCATCCCCGTATAGTCGATATAGGGTAGTACTCCCCCCCCGGGAGTCTGTATAACCCGGAACGTTTCCGGAACACTCCGGAACACTCCGGAACACACCCGGGACACCCCCAGAACACCCCCGAAACACCCCGAAAAATGAATAGAAAAAATAAATATATAAAAAATTTGAAAAATGAAAAAAGAAATGAAAAGAGAAAAATAAAAGAACAAAAACGAAAAACAAAAGACAAATATTCCCAACTCCCATCCATTATCTATTATATATATTTTTATCCTTTTTGAAGAATTTTTAAATATAAATAAATAGATATTAGACTGAATGCATGGATGGACTGAATGAATAAATGGATGATGAATAACTATCTAACTAACTAAAACTGATCTCATAAGCTACTTGTAATTTGAAATTTTTCTATTCTGATTAGTGTTCCGGAAGTGTTCCGGGTGTGTTCCGGGAAATTTCCCGGTTTTACAGACACCCATATATCATCCCATGAAACGTAAACTTTTGTCTGTTAACTGGCAAATTTCCTCCGGCGCAAAGAGTCAGCTAGTCTCAAATCATACTAGTAAGATGCACTGTTATACTGTCCGTTTTACTGTAAGATTTTGTGTAGCACACAACTTATACTTATGATGGTTATTTTTGCTATTGTGCTTTATAAACTTCAAAAATAAAGCTGTCATTCAATTTACCTGATCTCGCAAGGAGAAGACCAATGAGCTTCCGTGTCGAAGGACTGATCTGAGGTGTTCGATGTTTTTGGATGACCTTTTATATTTTTTCACTATTCTCTAAAGCAACAAATTGTGTACCTGTAGGATTGAACTTGCTTGAACCTCAGAAACCATAAACAAAAACTTAGAATCCACTTACCGCCTTGTGATTGCAAAAGCAAAGAATACGTAGTGATTGTGGAATTTGTCAGCTCATCATTGCATTCCACTGACTTCTTCAAATTTCACTGATTTGTGTGTATTTTGTTTTTGATAAGTCCCAGCACTTTTCATCCTCGGAAACCCAGGCGGTATACTCTGTCGCTCTAAAATGACCTCCTTGAATGCGAACTCACTTGAACATTGCTGGAAAGTGGTCTCGCATGTTGGCGGGAAAATATGGAAAAAAACCTGCGCATGATAGTAAGGAGCCTTGGGCTCTATCGAGCCACTGGGCACAAAAATTCTTATGATAAAGAAATAATTGCCTTTGAACGTATGTACACAGGGCAAATGGTAAGTAATGGACGATAAAGTATGTATTTTGACGTTTTATTCATTGATCTATTAATTTCGATGCATGGCAGAGAATGCCATGGATAAAGTATTAGAAAATTATTAAAGTTAAATGCTGATCTAGAGCAACGAACTTTTGTGTAACGCAATAACTTCAGCAGTACTCGAAACGTTTTATGATATTGAACACAGCTAAATACAGCAAAAGATAAAAAAAACGTATTTTTGAAATATTATTCTTATGTAAAGCAAATATATTGTATTAGTTTAAATTGACTTTTATAATGGCAGACTTGTCGGTCCTTGTCGAACGATAACAAAACAAACATTGCAAAATCAGAAACTAATTCCCAATAACTAGTCATAAAATATCTCTAAAAGGCACAGAGTACATGGAATTACTATTTCAATAAAGTTTAGCATTTTAAATGAGTTTGTTTATTGCGTGACGGCAACAATGTGACTGATTATGCGCCCGAGAGGGAAACTTTGAACATGTTTGGAGATCGCTGAAAAAAAACAACAACAAAAAAAAACGATTTATCTAACAATAGCTAAATAAAAAAAGGATGGAATAAAACATATCATTAAAATCTTCTGCAACAAAGGTGTCTTTCTTTTTTATATCATGAAAGCAGATAGATTGGATTAGGTGTAATCGACCGTTTTTCGAGGTCGAGGGCAGCCAATAGTCGAACGATAACAAAAAAAGCATTACGAAGCAACTAATCACCAAATAAATGGCCATAATAACTCAAAAATAGTTCAATTAAATATGAAAGAAGCTACAGATTGTCTAGAATTACTATTATAGGGTATTTGATCATTTTGGATGAATTGAGTGAAATTTTCCATCGTTCCGGAGTAGACTTTGTGTATTGCGTGACGGCAGCAAAGTGACTGATAATGCGCCCAAGAGGTAAACTTTAGACAGCGCTGAAAAATCGTAGTTTTAGTGGCCCAAAAATTTTATTACATTTTTGTAAACTAGAAATGGTCAATATTATAGAAAATGTTCTATTATTTCATTTAGGCATGTAGCAATTTGCTTTTCGACCTTCTGAAAATAGTGAATTTTAGTACCGTCAAAATTGAGTGAAATTATGAGAAAAATCAAAAATCTGTCAAAAATTGAGTTTTAAACGAAAAGTTATACAAATGCACAGAAACTAAGCTCAAACATGTGTTATTTTGAACAAATGCTCAAATTGTTGTTAGACATCGTATTTTCTATTTTATTAATTTTTCATTCATTACCGGTTCTAGACAGTAGTTGAGACCTTAGGAAGCCATTGTACTAAAAATGCTCGGATTTGACAGAAAATTAACTCCAGCCAACCTATTAATATTTTTTTCATCAATAACTCATAGAAAGCTATCTTGAGGAATATTTTGAGATTTTTCGAAAAAATCATTTTGCGCACCCCTGGTCGACATTTACTGATCCGCTCTCTTAATTGTCTAATTTGCTTGTTTTAATTTTGTTAATTTGTTCTTTAACACCTAAATCTTCGAGTGGATTGTTTTTCCATAAAAAAATGTTGTCTGATTTTTAAAGATGATTGTAGTGTCTTAACAAAAAAAGTCTTATTAACTAAAATACCAGTTCGTTTTTGGACTTATTTGCTCTGAATGAGGGAAACAAACATTCAAAATTGGATTTTTTAAACTACCCATCTCAACCATAATGATTTGCCCACCTCTATGATTGTTTTCAAATCAATTCAATATACAGAGTAGCTAACTATTAACCAATAAGGATCTCTCAAAAATTCCGGCGTAAATACCCTACCATCAGCTAGATTATACATTCTATGAAAAAAAGATCTTGCTCTTCTTCGGTGATGATGCTACATTTAAAAACCAGATTGTCTTGCTTTACCTTTGTAGATTCTATTTGATAATAAACTGGTTGAGTTATCGAAACGTCGTTTGTGACCTCACTAGATAATATAAAAATTAGGTAAACCTAATAGCGGAGCTAAAATCAATATAATTATTCGGATAATTTTGATTGCTGCGATCACAATGTTATATAATTTAATGTGTTTTTGTGGCAAAACAAAAACGCTTCTTTTGCAGCAACTTTAATGTTAAGTGTTTTACAGAAATATGACCTGAACACCTACCCCTCTTTCAGCTATTAACCCCCTCCCCCTTCCTTTCTGCACAAAATTGAATTAATGCACCATGTCACTTTGATAGCCTTTGCTTATCAGAACACCAACAAATATGGATGGCATTTGTAGTCTTTATTGCCTACAACAATTAATACAGCTACAACAAATCAGTAAAGTAAAAATTATAATTAAATCTATAATTATAATTTAAATTATTTACAAGTGCCTGGCTGATACGAACAACAGGTCGATAAATAAATAGCCTGGAAAAACAACAACTATGTTGAAACATAGTGCCCATCCATTGCAAACACATTTTACTCTGGGATTGAGAGCAGTAAAAACATTTAACAACAAAACTCAAATTAGGTTGATCATATTATTATAGATATAGCTGTTCTTGATATGGTTGTCTTGTTGAAATACTGATTTAGTAAATAGCAAAGTCATTTGCATATTTCATGATTTCTATTTTTTAAGAAATGATGAGTCACAATTTACAAAATAACTTCTTCACATTATTATAATAACTATGTAACTATATGATATGTGCTGCTTTGTATTAAAAACAAGAAAATAATATTTTAAATTCAGTTAAAATTGTACATTGTTTTGAAACCTGTTTTGAGAGATCATTATTTCTTATATCTTTAAAATACAATTGTATAAAGATATAAGAGAAATATCAATTTGTATGTTTGTGGTCTTTAATAGTGAACAAATGCCCAGTGTGTCTTCAGGAAAATTGCCATTTCTACCTGTGAAGAATCAAACAAACAAAATGACTTAGCACACATTATTGACTTTGTGAAATGCAATGAAAATTGGAAGACCACTAAATTCACTTTGTGTCAGAATGCAAAATTCATATATGAAATTCCACCATTTAAGAAGAATTAATGAAACTACCATGTACATATTTGGCCATTTGGGGTTATTTCCTCTGCCTCTCTTATCAAATACAAGCAGCATTTTTTCATTTATTCTTCAATATCAAATATAACTGTTACAGTCTCTGATAAAACAATACTAAACAAACACACATAAGCTGCAAAACACTGATATATAGATTACAGCTAACAAATAAACAAACAAAAATCTAATTTAACATACAAAAAACTGAGCAAATAAAAAAAAAATGAGAAAACAATTCAATGTTCAATTTAATGTTAAAAAGAGAAATAATTTTAAAACAATGCAGTAGTCAAGTGGGATTTGAGCCAAATTAGCCTCCACTGTCTAAAAACATTGGTTTTAAGCTAATATTGCCATATTGCTTTATTTTGTTGATATACAAATCTAAATGCTAAAAAAAATGAAAAATCTTAACTTGTAAGACTTGTAACTTGTAAAATATCTGCTCACACAATGGGAGAATCACAAACCAAATATAGCTATAATTTTAGTTAAGATAAACATTGTTGCTGTAGTGGTTGGTTATGTCCATGAAATATGACAGAATTGATGGAAATTATATTTATGTACTAAAGTTTAATTTTAGTTAAAGATATGTTTATGTAAAAACAATGAATCTGTCAAAGATTAGCAATGCTAAATAGTAAAATTTTATGCTAACCGCATTGTTTACCATTGTTGGATCAGCACTATATTGTTCTAAATAGTAAATAGTATCTATCAATGTCACTTATCCATAAATGTAATTTGTTTACCCTCATACTCATTATTACAGATGTAGTGAGAATGAAAACCAGTGGTTTCAGTTGTAAATATACTTTGCAATAACAGCTCATCACTATAAACTCATGTTGTTGAACATTATGACTAATCTCTTATCTGAGTTTCTCAAAATGAATTAAATGCTGCTTTGAGCTATTTTCTCAAATAAAAATGTCAAAACTTAAGTAGTGGCTTTTTTAACAAATTGCATAATATTGCCTTGGCGATACATATTTCAAGTCAATTCTCAAACATAATTTCTCAACTACAGAAAAACTAGAAACGCGAGTGTTGAGTAATTTCGTTTTCAAAACTAATGAGGACATTTTGAGCATTTTAAATTGAACATTTAGAACGTAATCAGCCGGCAAATAAATTTACATGATTTAAAAGACAGACATTTTACTCTACAAGCTTATAAACAAAACTTGGCTAAAGAAAGACTTCACGAAGAGAATTTCAGAAATAAAAGTGTACTGTTGGAGAGAAACCACTAACCTGCACTTCTCCAGTGATAATGCTAATTTACAAAGAAAAAAAGGCCATTGAAAAAATTGTGCTAATCCATATAAAGGATTGCTTTTACAGCCAACGTTAACAACAGCCGACACTCCACACGAGTAGTCCGCCATTTTCTTCTACGACAGATTTGTTGTTGCTATGTCAACGCGGCATCGAATCGACCACTGTCCTTGCTTGAGAAATAAAATCGATTCATTTTTGTAAATTTTTCTTTCTGTCTTAGTGATTAAATTAAAGCAAAAATAATACTACGCTTTCGCTTCTTACCAGAGACAGATGACTCCTGAGCTCTTGCTTTTTTCTTTTTCCAAAGCCATTTGACTCAGTTGAATGAATCCTGGAGCGCCTTCAGTCTTTTCGTATCATGTCCTTTTCCTTTTGCTTTTTTTCTGAGTATTCCTCCTTCTTTAAAATTGTCTTTTTATGATTCGCTAAAGTTCTCTATGATTGTCTTTGTTGACCAGTTACTATCTGCTTAGGTAAAATTTCTTCTACACTTGCCAGTTGACGCTTTCTTTCTCGCTCAGCTCGCTTTGCTTTTCTTCGTAGAAAGTCCTTCGTGTTTCTTTTCCTAGTCTTTGTTGTTGTTGTTGTTTTTTTTACCCGGTACGGTCAAAACAGTCACTTTTAACAAGCGGCTTAGCTTTACCAGTTTCTTTCTTCTTGTGCATTGAAGAATTTTTTTTTTTAGTTTTAAACAGTGAAAACCAGTCTTTTTAAGGTTTTAGTAAACTGAAAATAATTTGCTAAATACTTTTGTGTGCGTAGTGTGTCGAGGACAGCAAATTTCCTATGTCACAAGTCTAAAATTTGTCAAAGTTTTGGAGCCAAAACTTCGGCTCACCAAAACTGGTCAGCAAGTTTGCGCGTGAGTGTACACGTACGGACGTATGTATGTATGTACGGACGGACGTTGTACGTATTTTCTAATTCCGGGCTTCCTGTGGTCGATTTCAAATGAGCTCGTTGGTTTACCATATTTTCTTAATTATGGTGCTCCGCTATTAAAACTGACAATAAAATAACTATCTTTTTTGTATTTTTTTTTTGTTTGAATTCAAGGACTGACCATTAGAAAAGTTTTCATGGAAATCCAGAAAAAGATGTCTTAAATAGACAAAAAAAAAATAAAAAAATAAAAAAATAAAGAAATATTTACATAAAAATATGTAGGGGAAAGTATGTAGAGGATAACGGAGCGTAGTGTTCGAGTTAACCTCTGTCTATACTATTCTACTATATTGAAAAATACTCTTGGTTGATTGGTGAAAAAAAATCCGATTATTTTTTTATCAATCAACAGCAATTTTCTTGAAACTTTGTGACCAATTGATTTTATATGTGAGTCAACATTATATTGTTGTGTATATATTTTATCTATAAGAATTCGTTCAAAGCATGCAACGATATCAAGTCCAGCTGTATTTTTCAATTGTGAAAATTTTTTCGAATTGTAAACACCTTAACTGACTAACTGATTATTTTTTACCTATTTTAAATACACAGAAATCTGCAAATTAATTTTGTAACACTGAATTGAGAATGCTAGATTATTTTGAAACATTTCGTCCACGATATAAAACTCAGGACCGATGTATTTGCCGCCACGTTAAATTCCTGAAGAAAAATTCCATGCAATAGTGCGTATGCAGAGACTGAATCGATACATTAAAACTCTTAAATTACACTCTTTTAATTGCGCTCGAATGCGTTTGGAATTTTTGTTGTTTTCACCTCATGTTTAAACACTATAAAACATTAAAATAACAGTAAATTGGAACATCGTTTTCTGCAGTAAATATGAGTTTTAAGGTCATATATAGTTGAGAAACAAAGTGCGAACCTCAACGACGTAACGTTGATTCGGAGTGATACTGGAGATTGTTGGCATTGTGAACACTATTAATTTAAGTCGTATTGATAAATGATACTCTTAAAACTGTTAATGTGTTTTATTAGGATTAGTAAAGATTTTACAGTTTTGTCCCGTTAGAGAAAAATATTTTACCGAAAAGCTCTGTTCTGATTTTTGGTGAATTAATGAATTAATTCAAACCCGTTAGTAAATTCTAGATCTCCGTCCAACAAATTTCCCGTAAAAGCATTCACAAGAAGGCATAAAGCCGAAACGTTAGTGCCAACATAAAATATTTCTAATTGTGGATATTGCTTTTGTTTGCCAATACTTTTATGTGTATAAATAGGTATATGTAGTAATTTCTACAAAAAAAATATAGACGTGATGCTGATAGGAAATAGGTGGTGACTTTGATCATGTCTTAAAAAGCTGGTGCAAATCAATAATTAATGGGTTCAACAAGTGATCCACTGTTGTGGCAAAACAAAGAAACAATCAACAAGCTTTTTTTCCAAACACAACTAACAGAAAAAAACAGCTACTGAAAATAATTTACAATGAAACAAATAAATCACGCTGGTTCATTTGATAAGAATGTAACATTCGTACGCTACATTTCATATTTTAATGTGTTGAGTAAACTATCTGTTATTTCTATGTTGCATTTAGGAAGCTTTAACATGGTTAGTTTTCATAAACGGTGAAACAAGTGTGATTAAATTTATCAAAGGTTAACAAAATGAAAGATTATAAGGTGTCTTCCATGCTTATTATCTTCTCAAAACTACTCCACTGATATTCACTGCAGACAAAACATGGAAACAGCAACAGTCTAGTATCTCATTGATAAAGCATCACGTTATCAAGCTTTATGTGAAAACGAGCAAAGAATGTGAAACATGAATAATGCATGGCTCAACATCTCTAAAAGAAATGCTATTATGATGCCGTTAAGTAAAACTGCCAGATATCAAAATTGAATATATTTTGTTTCATCAATTTACTTTTTGTGTTTCCTCTTCATATCACATTCAGTCAAAACATTATCTGTATTTACTAAATATAAAAGTTAGGTAAACCTAATGGCGGACCTCTGATTAAGAGCCTTGGTTACAATGTGTCTTCCATGAACATTTTCACAAAATTCATTTAAACCAGGAATATACCAGATGTCTCGACTAGCTTATGCTATTTACATCATAGTTGTTTAAGGTGAAGTTACGAGTTTTGTATTTAGAAGTAGCAGGCCATAGGCTATAGCAATATTCTAGCTCTGGGCGAACCAGATAAAAGTACAACCGTTTTCTAGTAGAGCTGTCCGAAAGCGTGACTTTGCACACGTTTTTGAGCAAACCAGAAGTTTATTAGTTTTACTTGAAGTGTGCTCGATAGCAGTTGTTCACTGGAGATCGCGAGAGACTGTTAAAACCGTATAACCAAGCTCTGCTTGCTGGGTATCTAAACTTTTTTAAAGGATGTTAAATTTTATGTTTTTTAAACCCGCTAGAATTTGTTATTTGAACTGGTGTCAAAATATTTATATCCGATTATCCTGTAGGAGATTATCCTGTAGGAGATTATCCTGTAGGAGATTCTTGTAACGGATTAGGCTTCATATCCCTAGCAAACAATCGTCCACAAGCTCACTGTTGGAAGAGAAGCGGGCGGTATGGATATACCTGCTTAATACCTAAACGCTTCGGGTAAGATATTCATATTTGATCTACTGACTATTTCAATATAAGAAACTTGTCCAAGTCAAATAACAACTGTGCTACCGAGAAGCCAAAATCACCAATTGACATTTAGGTAAGTATCCTCCATTTTTCTATATATTGTTTATGAAAAAACTTGGTATGGATTATTGAAAGACGGAATGAGGACTACGTGCTTGATAAAGCTCAAAGGATATTTCAAAATTAATAATGAAAACCCTCGAAATAAAACAATAACATATATATCCAATTTTGAATGACACGCCAAACGGTAATCGATTGCAATTAATAAAAGGTACCACAAATATGAAAAAACCCGTTAATTTTGCTTCATATTTAATCATTTTTGTTTTTAATTGTCTAATTTGCTTGTTTTAATTTTGTTAATTTGTTCTTTAACACCTAAATCTTCGAGTGGATTGTTTTTCCATAAAAAAATGTTGTCTGATTTTTAAAGATGATTGTAGTGTCTTAATAAAAAAAGTCTTGTTAACTAAAATACCAGTTCGTTTTTGGACTTATTTGCTCTGAATGAGGGAAACAAACATTCAAAATTGTTTTTTTTAAACTACACATCTCAACCATAATGATTTGCCCACCTCTATGATAATTTTCAAATCAATTCAATATACAGAGTAGCTAACTATTAACCAATAAGGAACTCTCAAAAATTCCGGCGTAAATACCCTACCATCAGCTAGATTATACATTCCATGAAAAAAAAGATCTTGCTCTTCTTCGGTGATGATGCTACATTTAAAAACCAGATTGTCTTGCTTTACCTTTGTAGATTCTATTTGATAATAAACTGGTTGAGTTATCGAAACGTCGTTTGTGACCTCACTAGATATTAAAACTGACAATAAAATAACTATCTTTTTTGTATTTTTTTTTTTGTTTGAATTCAAGTACTGACCATTAGAAACGTTTTCATGGAAATCCAGAAAAAGATGTCTTAAATAGACAAAAAAAAATTAAAGAAATATTTACATAAAAATATGTAGGGGAAAGTATGTAGAGGATTACGGAGCGTAGTGTTCGAGTTAACCTCTGTCTATACTATTCTACTATATTGAAAAATACTCTTGGTTGATTGGTGAAAAAAAATCCGATTATTTTTTTATCAATCAACAGCAATTTTCTTGAAACTTTGTGACCAATTGATTTTATATGTGAGTCAACATTATATTGTTGTGTATATATTTTATCTATAAGAATTCGTTCAAAGCATGCAACGATATCAAGTCCAGCTGTATTTCTCAATTGTGAAAATTTTGTCCGAATTGTAAACACCTTAACTGACTAACTGATTATTTTTTACCTATTATAAATACACAGAAATCTGCAAATTAATTTTGTAACACTGAATTGAGAATGCTAGATTATTTTGAAACATTTCGTCCACGATATAAAACTCAGGACCGATGTATTTGCCGCCACGTTAAATTCCTGAAGAAAAATTCCATGCAATAGCGCGTATGCAGAGACTGAATCGATCCATTAAAACTCTTAAATTACACTCTTTCAATTGCGCTCGAATGCGTTTGGAATTTTTGTTGTTTTCACCTCATGTTTTAACACTATAAAACATTAAAATAACAGTAAATTGGAACATCGTTTTCTGCAGTAAATATGAGTTTTAAGGTCATATATAGTTGAGAAACAAAGTGCGAACCTCAACGACGTAACGTTGATTCGGAGTGATACTGGAGATTGTTGGCATTGTGAATACTATTAATTTAAGTCGTATTGATAAATGATACTCTTAAAACTGTTAATGTGTTTTATTAGGATTAGTAAAGATTTTACAGTTTTGTCCCGTTAGAGAAAAATATTTTACCGAAAAGCTCTGTTCTGATTTTTGGTGAATTAATGAATTAATTCAAACCCGTTAGTAAATTCTAGATCTTCGTCCAACAAATTTCCCGTAAAAGCATTCACAAGAAGGCATAAAGCCGAAACGTTAGTGCCAACATAAAATATTTCTAATTGTAGATATTGATTTTGTTTGCCAATACTTTTATGTGTATAAATAGGTATATGTAGTAATTTCTACAAAAAAAATATAGACGTGATGCTGATAGGAAATAGGTGGTGACTTTGATCATGTCTTAAAAAGTTGGTGCAAATCAATAAGTAATGGGTTCAACAAGTGATCCACTGTTGTGGCAAAACAAAGAAACAATCAACAAGCTTTTTTTCAAAACACATCTAACAGAAAAAACAGCTACTGAAAATAATTTACAATGAAACAAATAAATCACGCTGGTTCATTTGATAAGAATGTAACATTCGTACGCTACATTTCATATTTTAATGTGTTGAGTAAACTATCTGTTATTTCTATGTTGCATTTAGGAAGCTTTAACATGGTTAGTTTTCATAAACCGTGAAGCAAGTGTTATTAAATTTATCAAAGGTTAACAAATTGAAAGATTATAAGCTGTCTTCCATGCTTATTATCTTCTCAAAACTACTCCACTGATATTCACTGCAGACAAAACATGGAAACAGCAACAGTCTAGTATCTCATTGATAAAGCATCACGTTATCAAGCTTTATGTGAAAACGAGCAAAGCATGAGAAACATGAATAATGCATGGATCAACATCTCTAAAAGAAATGCTATTATGATGCCGTTAAGTAAAACTGCCAGATGCCAAAATTGAATATATTCTGTTTCATCAATTTACTTTTTGTGTTTCCTCTTCATATCACATTCAGTCAAAACATTATCTGTATTTACTAAATATAAAAGTTAGGTAAACCTAATGGCGGACCTCTGATTAAGAGCCTTGTTAAAGCCTGGTTACAATGTGTCTTCCATGACCATTTTCAACCTCGTCCCCAGGGCCACTCTGTTCGCTCTTTTTTTCAAAATGGTGGTCGCTCACACATTGACCCTGGTACCGGCTGGTTTGACACGTTACTGTCGGCCATATTGATTTTATTGGTCACGTTATCAAAATCTCCAAAAATCTTGTAGATTTTGATCACGTGTCAAACCAGCCGGTGCCAGGGTCAATGTGTGAGTGAACGGCATTTTGAAAAAAAGAGCGAACAGAGTGACCCTGGGGACGAGGTTGGACCATTTTCACAAAATTCATTCAAACCAGGAATATGCCAGCTGTCTCGACTAGCTTATGCTATTTACAGCTGACATGTACCTATAAATCTGGTAATTGACAATTGTATAGTAAATAGGTTAACTAAAGGTACAAATAAAGATTGACTTGACTTGACTTAATCGCAAACGATCGAAAAAACATTCGATTTTTGGGAAACCTACAACCATTTTTGAATGATTTCACCTCGATCATGCATTGATCGAAGACAGTTCTAGAATCGAAAAACCAGGGACCAATGAACTATGGCAACTTTAATAAGGTTTTTGGAAGTTCAAGCTTGAAATTCTGTTGATGTGCGAACTAAAAATGCACAAAGCACTAAGCAATTTACAGATCAATTGAAACAAATCAATTCTTGAATCTTACAAGGACAAATGTGTTTTTTTGTCCATAAATTTAAAAGTTGATTACTTATAATTTCTTACTCATAATGAGGTATATCAATTATTCTATATTTATATGATTCTATATGTATGGCATATGTACATATATGCACGTGCGTATGTGATTATCTATTTCTATATCTTTTTTTCAAATACGTTATATGTACTTTTATTTTCCCCGTAATATATTCATGAGAACTCTTGTACTATATTTAGTATGAATTAATTTAAATGTTCACCGAGATATTTTTCAGTTGAAATATAGAGAGCTGAAAAGCTACATTAGCCAGAAATAGGTTATTCTACTCAGCTTGCACCTACTGAATAAAACTTGTAATATGGCTTGGAAAAACGTCACGCAATCGCAAAACCTCGTGACATGATATTCCGAAATCACAATGAATTTCAATAATTGACAAACTATATCATTTTTTTGTGAATTTATGATTGCTTCAGATATGCTCATTAATTCTAGTTTATTACACCTGTAACTAGAGTATTTTCTAAGTGCTAATGAGGTTATGCTAAAAAGGCTAAATTCGCTACAAAATGCAAACAGGTTAATAAATGCTCAAAAATATTGCTCGTTCATTTTCACTGTAGAGATTATCCAACAAGTTTGGGCTTAAAATCTGATTAAAACAATGAACATTTTATCAGGCTTTGGAGATTTTGTCAATTTTGGAAAGGTTATACACTAAAATTGTGTAAAAAATATTTAATATTTAAATTTCCTTTGCTTTTATTGCATGTTTTGAAAATTGCTCAAACTTCAGAATCGAACATACGAAATAACGTTCTAAAAGGTTGTGGTGTTTCCTTTTTCAAACTACTCTACTTTTAGCTGCATCGAAGCATTGACATCTTGTTATTTCAACTGCGTGACACTGACCATTTTCCCCTCAAATCCCCAAAATCAAATTCTGCCTTCTTGCACAGCGAAAAAATGATTGATTCAAAAACGAAGTCCATTTCAATTATACGGATACCAAACATTTTTCATACCAAGGAAATATATTTTGGAAGATGAATGTCGATAGACCACTTTTTGCGGGACTGCTACTTAAGCTGTAACGTGAATAACTTTGTACCTTTGCCACACGTGGTTCATGCATTTTAGTATTTTGTTTTGTAAAATATCATGTTCCTTTGAAACTAGAGATATTGTTACGATAGTGTCAGGTCAAGGTGTTTCAAATTTACTTTACTATATTTTATTTTAAAGAGCGTTCATAGTACCAAATTGTTGCTTATGCAGTCCGCCAAATGCTTCATGCAACATGCTGCTCGAACAATATTTTGCAATTGGATGTGCGCGCAAATCATTGTGATTATCCATCTTCAAAAACTTTTCAAATTTTAATTCTGAATAAGATATTTTCTTTAATATTATTCCGATGTAATGACTGGTGGTATTTTGTCAAAATAGTTATTCGTTGATATTTTTTTATATGTTTTATAAACCCATTTGCATTGCAAGCGAGTTTCATTAGTGTATCTTGCTTTAAATATTTCCCGTTGAGCGAGAGTTGAACTAAAGTCCCTTTTAAAAATAAGTAATATGGGTCTACCCCTCTATTTGGAATGCTATTTAGAACAAAACCGTAGAGTTATTTAATATTTTTATTGCAAAAATTCGTTTAAAGTTGATGGAGCAAAGCGGCAAATTTGTGACAACTCAACGACCTCGAGGAAATTCACACGGCGTGGGCCAATCACGGGCAAGCCCAAGGGAAGAGCCTCGTTTTTGTTTTGTACATAAGAATCTTCGTTTGGTCATAAGTCGCTAGTTGAGCGACCTAGCAAATACAAAGAGCGAAAACTAAGACTTATGGAATCAGTCTAACAAAATAGAACATTTTAAAGAATATTTTTAGAATGAATCTTCCAAAAAGATTAGTGTTTGGCCAATATCTTTGTAATTTTAGATTGATTAGTTATTGAAATTTAACTTCATCCAAGTACCCCTTTAACTTTTCCACTTTAGGTCAAATGGAGGTTGGAGTCTTCCGTAAGAAAGGATTACGATCCTTGGTAGTTTGTTTTGTTCTGGTATTTGTTATCGAAGCCAATGTTTATACGTCATGGTATCACACTCCAAACGAGGAAACTATCAAAACGTCTGTTGCAAGACAGGTTACAGGGAAGACGGTAAAAGATGAATGGAACACATGGAAACAGAAAGGGGTCTTCACAGAGAAAATCACAAATGGCGAAAAGGAAATCACATTCTCAACCACTGCTAAACAGCCCTTGGGGAAAGTTCTTGGGTATCTGAATTACTTTCCACTTTTGGAAAAGGGTTCTGTCACTTACAACATCCCAGTGGACGGTGAAAACATCAAGCTGAGACTTAGGCCAGACAGCACAGGGACAACATTCAAAGCCAGTTTCCTTTACCCTTACACTGATCCTTCTGGACAGCAGAAATGGGAACGAACGGAACTTTCCAATTCAAAAAGGATTACACAGGAACTTATTGCGAGCACAAAAGACCATCCTGCACTACGTCATGCTATTGAAGCAGCCATGCCAAAAATCTTGAATCAAAGAGTGAAAAACACTGGTACCTTTGATCGAGAATTACAAGCTGCAGCTTCAGGGGTTTCAATACCTAATGATGTCAAGAATAAAGCATTTAGAAATGCACTGGAAATAATGGTATCTACTACTGTTTTGAGAAAAAGCCCTGAAAATTGGGTAGCAGTTGTCAACAAAAACATTGAAGCACAAAAGCCAAATCTAAAGGTCAGGTCAATGGAACGCATGGTCAAAAAACAGTGGAAAGAATGGCGTGCGCAAGGCCTATTTACCGAAAAAACAAACCCGGCAACTAACGTAAAGGAAGTAACATTTAAAAATGGCTTAAGCATCAGTCCTAACGAAATTTTTCATGCGTTGCAGCATTTCCGACAACTAGAAACTGGTCGTGTCCAATATGCTTTTAATATTGATGGTTTTCCTTTCAAATTTGAATTAGCCCCTAAAGGAGCAAATGATTTTACTGCAGAAAGAGTTTATACGGATCTTAACAATGTTAACAAAAAGAAAGATATTACTGACATTTCGTCTCTAAGGAAAGAAATTGACCATGATGTGTTACACACTAGAAATGGGGTACTTCAATATGCCCTAAAATCAGAATTACGAAAAATTTTCAGATTTTCAGAGTCAATTACTAAAAAAAATCTATTTGTCAATGAAGTAAAAAGTGGAATCCAACGTACAAAAAAGCAGATACCATCAAAAGTCCAGGAAAATGTATTCAGAAACGCTGTGGATCTTATGGCTGCATCAATCATGTTAAAAAAGCCTATTCCTGAGGTTTATTGGATGCATGGCATTTATGACAACATCAAATCCGATATATCCATAAAGGAAAATCAAATCAACAGCAAAGCAATTAAAGATGCAATAATAAAGAACTGGGATGCAATGAAAAATAAGAAAATTTTCACAGAGTCAAATTCCAACCCTAAAGAAGTTGTTTTCAATACGAATGCTGATATAACGGCTAAAGAGGTGTTTGATCATTTAAGGCATTTCACAGCCCTTGAAAGTCAAACTGTAATATATAAATTTCCAATTGATGGACAGGATGTGAAACTGAAACTTACCCCAAACGGCAGAGGTGGGTTTACTGCAAACTATCTTTATGAGGACGCAACTGGAACAATTTTAGAAACAGAACTTTCTAATACTGAAAAAATAATCGGTAATCTCATGGGAACTACTCAAGATCAAAAACTATTAAGCAGCGTGCTTGAGTCCACTCTTCCAAAAATATTCAAGGCAAAACTTGGTCAGACAGGGCAATTTGAAACCGAACTGAACAGTAAGATATTATCTTCCTCCAGATTAACTGGCCCACAACCTAACATTCCAAATGACTTAAAGCAGAAAGCCTTGAGGCAAACATTGGAAGCAGTGGCTTCCATGTCGCTGATGGGGCGAGAAGGTAAAACATGGGTTGATTATATGGATAGTAAAATGGAAGTAAAACGAGCAGAATTTGAAAGCCGTCTGAACAAAAAAATAGCAGACGAAAGAGAAACAAACTTAAAGCTTGAATTGGCTGTAAGTATGACACAAAATGCAAGAGAAATAAAAGAAAAATGGGAACAACTCAAAGAACTAAACTACATTGAAACAGTAGTAGATGCCAATAATGTAGTAAGAAAAATCAGGATCAACAGAGATATGCCGTATACTTTAAAAGACACTTTCAGGCTGCTGCAACACTTTCATGATCTCTACCCAAATCAAGGGAAAAAAAGAGCAGAAGTGACAATACCAATTGGAGGAGAAGATAGAACATTTCTATTGGCATTGAGTGGAGAAGACAAAATACGGGACCATGGCATAAACCAAGTAGTTATTAGAAATAAGGACAAATATTGGCAGGGAACAACAAAAAGCCAGGTACCGGATAAAGACACAGGGGGCACAAAAGAAGCAACACCAAATGCAGAACTAGTTACCACATACAACGACCTATTGGATAGAGGTTTAAGGACGTTTGGTAATTCAGGAAAACTTGCCGATACCATGTTGAAAGCTATTGAACGTCCGTTAAATGAACAGCCCGACTTCAACCGCAAACTTGAAGTAAAAGATCAAAGAAATCAAAGAATGGAGAAAGAAACTTTGGACACCATAAGAGGTACAGTTGAATTTTTAATAACAACGATGATTTCTGAAGCTGCCTTTCCACCCCAACGTGTAAGAGACCAATTTATATCTGATCTGGCAGACACCATAAGTCGAAAAAGAAAATTCCCCGAACAAGGAAGAATGCCTAATCTGGAGAATCTTGTAGATAGTGCAGGGAATAAATTAAAAGAAGGAAGAAGTCCAACCGCTGATATGGTGACTATCAAACTTTTAAACGAGATCGTTTCAACTGGAGCAAGATTTGATGCTGTGTTTGTTGATTCTCCTAATCGGTTTCCGTTCATGAAAGCACCCGGTGGCACGGCAGCAGGGAGACAATACTTGCTTGCTCATGGAGACGACCCCATTCCTTCCACTGTGATCCTCGAAGAAGCTGCTGGAGAACATGATGGACAAACCCTTGCAAAAAGGGCACGGAGGTCTTGCACCGGCTCCAGAAAACGTAGGAAAAGACAAACATGCTCGTTGGAAGAAGTCAGTGATCACATGATGGTAGATGAAAAATCTATTAAGGTGGAAGACACCAAGGTTACACTTGATCTTGTCGATCGTCGCGATGCTAGTAAAAGAAAACGTTTAGTGATTCCAATTACTTCTGATGAGCTGGCAACTCCTCAGTTAATACAAAATAAGATTTCAAATTCGGAGAGAGCTGAGGGAAGCAAGACTTATGCAAAAATCAATAAAGGACTTGCTGTGCATGGACTTGTCTTTTCTGCTATTGGAGCAATCGATTACTTTCAAAAAGGTGACAATCTTCATGGAAGTATTGCTGTTTCTCAGAGTCTTCACACATTAGGAGGACTCACAGGCTTTAATGAAATCGCATCAAAAGCAGCTAAAAAAGTTCTTCGCTACTCAGCAATTAAGGTCGCAAGAGGTTTGAATATGGAAAGAGGTTTGGAAAAGTTTTCCCTTAAAGTAGAGAAATATATGGAAAAAGGTGTGGGGAAACTGATGGGTGATTTGCCAGGTGTCGGCTTGGCATTTGACATCTACTTCATCGAACAAGATATAGAAGCCTTATCAAACCTTGATTTGAACAATCCTGAAGATCTGAAAATGCTGCCGCTACGTGTCGTGGATCTGGTTCTCGATGTTGATACAACTGTTCTTAATCTCATTGGCACATTTTGTCCTGAAGCAGAGATTATAACAGAGCCTTTGATAATCGTCATTTCTATAGTTCGCATGGCTATAGATGATTTCTATGTAGACATAATGGAAGAAATGGATAAAGTCAATTGGAACAGTCCATGGGCAGGTTTTGAGTTTATCGGGGCGCTTTTTAAGGGTATCATTGAGGGAGCGGCAGATTTCTTGAGTGGAGGCCTAAGGAGACAGATGAAGAACTACTCCAAACAAGAAAAGGCAGACAAGAAACTCATATCATCATTAAAAGATGCAACAAGTTATTATAAGATCACGGGTAAAAAAGGTTCTAAAACCATTGACTTTACCCAAGGAAAGCTATCAAGTTTCGGTGGTTTTATCACTTTTCGTATGTGTGATAATGGAAAGGCACATCTAGAAATCGGAGACGTCACTGGAAATCATGAGACAGTAACAAAGAGCTTTGATATTGGGCATGATGTTAAAGATATTGTCCTTGGAATCGGTGAATCAAGGGAATTTTTATATGAGAAAAAAACGGCCAAATTATGGGCGTTTATTCCAGTCAAGCACTACAAAGTCATCAAAAATGCAAACCTAAAATCCTCGTCTCTTTTCGGTACATATTACGGTAATAACAAAAACAACAAATTTTTTGCTGTGCAAAACCAGAAAAAGAACAAGAAACAAAAAGATTATCAACAGTGCGACTACGGCAAGATCAATATTGGTTTTGTTACTGGCCATTACCATTACAACTTGTATGGCCGCGGTGGAGATGACTTGTTTTATCTCGGTCCACAGATGTCAAAGGTAACTGGTGGACAGGGAAGTGACATTTATATCGTCCAGTCATACGGTGGCAACACGATCATTGATAACTTTGCAGAAGACAACAAAAAAGATATGGTAATAATCAATGTTCCTTATGATGATATTTCATGCAGCAGAAATAACATAGACTTGGACATTTTGTACAGAAATACACATCACATTCGCATTACCAACTGGTTTGTACCCGGAAATACCGAATACTACAGACATGTCTCATTTAAAAGTCAAGATGGCGTTATTTTTATTGCAAAAGATGTTGGAAGTGGAGCTACATGTACACCAATAGCTATAGCCAAAGGATCAGAGAAACAAGGGCAAAGTATTGAAATAAACAATCAAAAGTTTTCTAGGGTCAAACAAGTTGTTGGTACTGACTTTGACGATAGTATCTATGGAAACGATCTCAGCAACATATTGGATGGCGGAAAAGGAATGGATTTTTTAAGAGGAGGTAAAAGTGAAGACACGTACATAATTAGAGCTGGAGAAGGATGTGACAAAATTGACAACTTCGCTGAAGACTACAAAAAAACAACAGACATTGTTATTTTCAATGTAAATTACGAGCGCATCCTTCTTCAACCTACAGGCCAAAATCTAAAAGTACTTGATAGTACAAATGGAAATTCTTGTGTTGAAATTCTTAACTGGCTGAAAGGAGAAAAATATCGACATATGATATTTACTTCACTGGATCATGTTGTCTTCAAGATTAAAAAGCTACACAACCAATACACGAAATTCCCAATGGTCCTTGATTATTCTAAATCAAAAGAGGGCGTTAAGGTAGATCTGAACTCTCCTCCAATTAAAGGCTACACTTATCAAAATGGATTTGAACATGTTGCCACCGTGTCAGATTCCACTTATACAGATCATATCAAAGGAAATAAGCAGTCAAACTTTCTCAGTTGCACAGGTGGACGTGACGTTTTATTTGGAGGTGGAGGTAGCGACAACTACATAGTGAAAAAATCATGTGAAGTAGCACACATAATAAATTTGGATGCTAAAGAAAAAGTCGATCTCTTACTTATAGACTATAAATTCCAAGAACTCACTTTATCTAAACAGCACTACAGTTTAATTATAAATTATGATTCTGTTAAACCTAAAGTTATCTTATCACAATGGTATACACACTCGATATACAGGCATATCTGGGTTCGGTCTAATGATGGGATGACTCTACGCATCAACGGGGACAGCAAGACTTTAGAACCTGTTGAGATATCGAAAGATCCCGAGGAATGCTTGTGCAAAGGAAAGAACTGCCAAAAACAACATATCATATATGATCTTAGGAAAAGCCCATGGAAAACAGTTACTCGTTTTCAACTCAAATCAAGTTCTTGTAGCTACAATATTATAGGAAATGACCTGAATAATTACATTGATCCAGGTTCGGGGAACGGCTACAGTTACCAACATCTTAGAGGCGGAAATGGAGCTGATACATATGTCCTAAAACACGGTTATGGAGAATTTAACGTTATTAACAACGCTGCGAGGGATAATAAAACCGATACTCTTAAGTTGGGACTGGAAGTAAACGACATTAGATTTTCTTTTTATGGCGAACATGATGTCATTCTTGCGTCTAAGTCAAGACCGAAATCATTGACTGTAAGGATTAAAAACTATTTTAAAGGTCCAGAAAATCAGCATCTTCAAGTAATTACATCAGATCAAGTCACTTTTGAGATAACACAGGCACGACCATTTATTAAAGTTATTTCAATGGACTTGTCTCAGTTCGAGTCTCCACAAAACCTAACTTCAAACGAGCTACTTCTTTCTTCTAAAGCACAATCAGTAAAAGGAGCTCATAATTACCCAAATCAAATCTTGGGGACGTCGTTTACAAGGGAAATAGAGGGCGGCTTCAAAGAAGACGTGCTTGTTGGTGGTCCAGGTGATAACATTATCAAAGGAAGACAAGGAAATGATGAACTGTTTGGAGGAGAAGGAAATGACATTATATTCGGTGGAGATGGTGACGACTTTATTAAAGGTGGTGATGGCAATGATTATATCTATGGAGGAGATGGTGCAGACACGATAGATGGTGGTTCGGGTGGTGATACCATATGCTTTAAAGGGGAAGGCTTTGACAAGAAAGGAGTTCACGTCGACCTATCAGGTGGTTTTGGAAAAGGTGTAGATGCTGAAGGTGATACATACACAAGTATTGAACACGTCTATGGAACCATACATAACGATACACTGATAGGATCGAATAGTGATAATAATCTTCATGGGTTAAACGGAGGTGACGTCATAATCTCAATGGGAGGCGACGATCAGTTAGTTGGTGGAGATGGTAAGGATCGTTACATATTAGATAATGCTTATGGAATAAAAACTATTGACAATTATGCCAAAGATCAAGTAAAAGATACTCTTTCTCTGGCAAATACATACTCCGACGATGTTTGCGTATTTCTTGTTGGCAATAACTTACACTTACAGGTTAAACAGAAATCCCTTTCCTCTTTACTTTACCATAAGAGGCCATTGACTGTCATTGTTTTTAATTGGAATAAATCATACCGATATAGACATTTAAATATACTGTTCAAAGATTCTTTTTGGCCAAGTCATGCCTTAGGGAAATCTAAACAGTTTATTGACCGAAAGACAAATGTGGTACAACACATTGTGAAGAAATCGAGTTTTGCCTTTACTTCTGGCTCTGATGTTGGATTATCATGGAATCCTAACAGACAGTCACTTTTTGATGATAGAACACAGATGGAGGTACTACAGTATGACGTAGACAACCCTCAAAATTCAAAACGAATAGAGCTTTCAAAAAATTCAATATCCAATGGCAAGTTTACTCCTGTGAATTTGACAAGAAACAAACATTATGTATTTGCATTATTGCTCAAGTATTGCTCAGCAATTATTGCTAGTTCATACTCATTGACATACCTTGGCGAAAAGAGATCGTGTTCGGCCTTGAATGTTGCAAACTCAAGAATAACATACATGCCGCAGGAGCCACTCGCGCACGGATCATCAGCAACTCTTACATGCTTATCGGGATATAAGTTCAAGTCCAGTTACAAAACAACATATACTGAAACGTGTTTAGACGGGAAATGGGAGCCAAAAATTCCAACATGTATTGCAAAAGCAAACTGCCGACAGCTTACTCAACCAGAACACGGTCAAGTCAATACACCAAGCACATCGGAAGACGCACTAGCAATTTATGCTTGCGACAAAGGATTTGAACTACTTGGCTCAAAGCAGCGTCGTTGTGGTAAAGATGGACAGTGGTCTGGGGAGGAACCAAAATGTGAAAGAATCAATTGTTTTCAGCTACCAAATGTCAAACATGGAAATCTCACTCAATGCAATGGAAACAGCGTAATCTATGGTACTATGCAATCTCCTAAGCATGGATTTTGTGTTAAACGTACATGCAATGCAAACTACGTTGAGCACTGGAGAATGAAAAATCACGACAGGGAATTTGAAAAGCTTTTGCCTGGAGAAGAACATAGCACTTGGTTCTGTAGAGGAAGTACGTGGAGAGGTGTTGGTGATCTTGCCTGTCTTCCAGCCATGCGACTGACCGAAACAACATCTACGTGGCATGAAAATAATGGTGTATTTCAAGAATGGGACGATGCTAATGGTCAGTGGAAAAATAGCTTGAGTCGGGATACCAAAAAACATCAACTTGCTTGCGCAAACTCTGTAGGCGTGGAGAATTACAAAGAAAAAATAAGGATCCTAAGTTCTGACTCGCAAAGGCTTAAAATTGCATGTCCCAAAATTCGTTTTGGTAAAATGATCACAAAGTTTGAAGGGAAACTTGAAACGTTGATTGAAGGCAACTGGCACCCTACCTGTTTGGTTGGTCCGGACACTAATAGGAGACTGGAAAATGTTTATGAGCATATGTGTACAGAGATCGGACTCAAGTATGAAAAACCAGGAATCGCAACCAGTAATCACGGTCAAACTAGCCACATTCTCGCATGTTCAGACAAATCTTCTGATATGTAAGTTTTTATCAGTTCGCACTTAAAACACTGATGATGTTTAATAAGCCTGAAGCGTGATGACGTTTTACCCCCGTGTCTAGACCAGAATTATTTTCATATCGCTTTTGTTCACTAATTATCAATATATTATTGTTTCTGTATTCTCGAGCGATTATAAAAAAATGAATATGAAAAGATTCAAAAAACTATTATGTTTTTTTATAGAGACGGGGGTAAAACGTCACCACACTTCAGGGCTATTTGATAATCTAATATCCAATAGCTCCTACGTTTGGATATTACACTACTGTATTTTGAATAATAAGAAAGATTTACAAATTGATGTCATTGTGGCCTTATATTTGTTATTTCCGCAGCAACTCGTGCAAAGTCAAGAAGTTTTCAGTTTCAGACTGCGTCAGTCTTCTACAATGCAAGAGACGATGTAATAATGTTTATCCCGTCGATAATGCCAAAAATAGATGCACGGGCGATTACTACGAAGATGATACATGCAAAGTGGCCTGCAAGTTTGGCTTTAAGTTGATTGGCCCTGATATCGTTTATTGTAAAGGCGGTGTGTGGTCCGATTCCACTGGAAAACCAGCAGTGTCTAGATGCGACGAAGACAAAAATGCCATGGTTTTGGCGTTGCTCAAAAAGCTTTTTCCCTTTTTCATTGTGGGCCAGTAACTTAATTTAATATAAGCTACAACATGGGTGTGAATTATTTCACCTGATCTAATTTGTCAATTATGCCGTTTTAATTTTGGCTGAACTTTGATTTTCGTCGAATCGATGTTGACCTTGATTTTATTTTCAATCTCTTTGATTCGATTTTGATTTTATTTCAATTATATATAAAAGTATCAATCTACCCAAATTGCTACTAGCTGTCTGTGTATTGCTCATCATCTTTAAGTTTAAAGACTGCAAAACAATGTTTTTGCAAAAATTCGGGTAGGTTGTTTAACATGACTTTATTATCTCATTATCCATATATTTTATTGTACACTTCAAAACATAAAAATCCTATTTGTACCAAATAGTTAATTTATGTTTTAAATTCTCAATTTTAAGCTAATAACCGGATTTTCCATACAGTGCTGTATTGTTCGAGCTCGAGGGCTATCAGAAATGGCAGAACACAAGTCCTTGCAATGGGTCCTATAATGAAAGTCACGTTCACTTTCCAGTTCTAAAATTATGCAACAGCATTTAAATCGTACGATCCATTGTTTATTATATAACGACCACAAATATGGTACAGTCAATGAAGTTATCAGAGGAAGGTCCAATCAGGAGCGTTGAGTGTTGCACACTAATATCTAGCTGTCCCGTATTGAGCTGATCTAACTGTTAACAAGTGCAGTACGTTTTTACATCCCGCCTCCTCCCCGGGCCTTCCTTTACGTTTCGTTTTTTCTCCGCCCTTCACCTTTACTGGGCACAAATGTTTCATTCAAATGATTCGTAAATGATACATGTTATTTGTTATTATTAAAAGCGGCTTTGAGGTTCCCCCAAAGCCGTCATAACTCCAGGACTTGTGTTTCTGTCATTTCTGATAGCCCAGTAAAACGAGCTCGAACAATACAGCACTGTATGAAAAATCCGGATATAAGTTAAAATTGAGAAATGAAAACATAAATAAATGTGTAGCCGGAAAAAAAAGATCGAAACACAGATATCGTTGTTTTCGAGAAGAAATTAAAAAAAAACAAGTTTTAGTCAATGTCTTCAGTGCAAAGATATTTAATGATTAGCAAACAAAAAATCAAAAACGCAAAGACAAATATCGTAGCAACAAAGGCAATAAGTACAAAACGGAGAAGATATTTTAAATATCAATATTTTGCTTTGCGTAGCAACAAAGGCAATAAGTACAAAACGGAGAAGATATTTTAAATATCAATATTTTGCTTCTACTACAACGTATTTTAGTTTCGATCGAATAAGTTACAGCTGAGAGTTAACATTGTAATAGCAATATAATAAATCAATATTAACGTTGAATCTACCTTCTGTTAATTCATAGTTCTATTAAATGTCGGTTGGACATCCATCGCACTGATATTATCTTGATGTCTTAAATTAGATAACATATAAAACATTTGTATGAACAAGATTCAAAATGCCTTTACGGTTAAGGAATGTCTCATGGTTAGCGTGCGTATATCCAGTTCTGGATGCACGCGGGAGGTTGTTAAGCACGAGAAAAGCGTAAGAGTGGCACGACGCGAAGCGGAGTGACACTCTAGCTTTTTCGAGTGCTTTAAGCAACCTCCCAAGTGCATCCAGAACTGGATATACGCTCGCTAACCATGAGACATTCCTTTTATAACATAGACAAATTTTTTTTGCTGATCAAACGAGATATTCTCGATACTTCGCGCGTAGAATGGACTAAAAGGCGCCAAAAAATACTGCTTTCAATAAGCCAGTTTAAAACAGCAAAATTCTGCAATAATATCCAGCTTCAGTTGAGAATGCTTATAACTGATAACAAGAAAGAATCTTCGTTATTTTTTCTTCGTGTTTTTTGGGCTAATTGATGTTAGAGTGAATGAAATATATCAAAGCCGCCACAAAATGACTGCAAGTGATCGCTAAAACCAAACTAGTAAAACTAGACCGAATTCGATCTCACTTACAAGTTAAAGTTATTACTCGTAATGGATAATTGAGAATAGATAGTATGGGCATCCATAAAATGTATTTTTTGTTGTTTTATTGCGAGAAAACAACGAGAAATTGTACGTTTACTTTTACAAATATTTTGCCAACTCAAAGGCTCAACTTCTCCGACAAAAACAAACAAAATAACTATCAACAAAAACTACCAAAAAACATTTGTCAAATCAAGGCATCATTTATTGCAATAAGTTACTTACATTTTCTTAATTTCCATTGATAATTTGTCCGTTAACGTATTTTTTAGCGAAAAAATCCATGCAAACTTTCGCACAAGTTTCGTGCACCAGCCATTTAGAACATTTAGTGAGTCTGTCATCCTAGCTAAACCACGGTTTACAGCCAATCAACAAATGGTCGAAAATATCATGATCGTTTAAAAATTGTCCTAGTTTTTTTAAATCAAAAAGGACTTTTAATAAAAGTCTTTCTGCATTCACTAAGCTTGGTCGGTTTGTACAGGAGATCGAGAATCTTGATCGCCAAAAAGAATGCTGACGCAAGTTTATGAAATATCCACTGATGGTTCATAACAATGAGCCAATCAGAGCGCGCGTTATATCGTGTCTATGTTATAATCAGATTTATTTTGTGTTAAGATTTATGTCCGATTTACTGGTAAAACTTGCATTAACGCTTTTGACATATTTTTATGCTTATATCCTAAATCTAATTTATTTACTTTTTGCATCAGTATCCCTATAATGTTTTCCTTACATAATCCGCAACCTTCTAAAATCTTTTTTGATTTTATAAACTTAAGCATACTTTACAGATTATAGCTAAATGCAGAGGTGAGAAGGTCAAAGTACGTATTCTTCGTATACATTTTATGCAAACATGTCATGCATTCTCCCGCTTATATAGTGTTGCCCAATGCATGCAAGGTTATTATGTCAGTTGAAGAGTGCTGTATACTTGCACTTTCTCCATAGCCTGTACAGTAGCATATTACCACACGTTCCTTAACTTATATAACCTTATACCGACTTGACGCCGGTGCTTGCACTGACCTATCAGAAATTGTTACCTTCAAAATACTTCTATGGCATTATCGTGCTCGATAATGGCTCAAAACTAGTATCAACTCAACCGAAAGAAAAGGAACTGTTAAAATGTTAAAATTTCTGAATAAACACCGCAATAGAGCAAGGATTTTGAAACTTCATCAAGTACAAACATGTCCATTTATATGAGTATCAAATATTCTTTTGGATTAGTATATTAGGTTTTGAAGAAATAAAACACCTCAATGTCATCTGGCTGAAAGTAGTGGCTACCAGTAAAAAACGTACAAGCTGCACCCGCTGTGCATCCTGGAGCTGGTTCATATGCAATGGTTGTGGTTGTAAACGACGTTTTTGCAGAAGATGCTAAGTTGGCGATATGCAAATCATGAGCGTTTCCAAATGTTGGTCCATAATCTCTATTTCCGTAGAATGCATTCTGATTGGCTTTTCCTGTGAGGTTCAGCTGGACTGGATGGAATCCCTTGGTGTTGTACAGGGAAAATAGAAACGACTTGGATGACCAATAGTAGTCATGGAAAACTGTTGATCAACAAAATTATAATTTAATATTTAAAACTGATTATTGAATGTAATTGTGATGGTATCTGAATATCAACCTGATACTAAAGGAAAGAACTACTTGTCATTCCAACATTAACAACAACAATAGTGTTAAACGAACCAAACCTTCGGAAAATTGGAGACATTCCTTCATTTAGTACAACGAAATACGCAATAAACTTAGATAAAGACCGAAAAGGGCCACTTTTGTCAACTTTGTATTGTTGATCTAACTTACAATATTATTAATACTCGTGTACAACTGTTGGTCGACACCAAATAGAATTAAACTTGTTTGGAATAATATATATTTTAAAATAATTATCGGATGAATTTTGGAATGTCAACGCCAATTTTGCTGACACACAGCAAGATTGGTAATAAACAAGAGGAAATGAGCTAAGAGAACCTATCCCCATTAGGAACCACGCCAGTGCTATTTTTAAAAACCAGGCTATTTTTACACTGTCACCAACTCCGCTAAAACCTAATTCTCAAGAGAAAGACGACTGTGGGAACATGTTAATATATCCAGCATTGTTAAGTTTTTCTTTTGCACCTTTGAAGAGTTCTTCTTTATCCTCTTCGACGCCAGTACAACATACGTCTATTTCCCCTCTGGTCAATCTGACCAATCACTTCCCGTTCTTAAAATAACTCGGCGGCAATGAATAGACTTAACGTCGCTGATGATGTGTGCAATTCCCAGTATGGGGGATATTGATAGCTTATTTTCTTTTGCAATAAGTTATGGCAATATTTGTCAGTACAACATTAACAACAGCAATAGTAATTAAACAAACCAAATCTACGGGAAGTAATATTTTTTAGTGTAGTGCCAATAGATTTGAAGCATGCAATAATAAATAATACATTGCCTTGGATTATAAGATCATTTATAGCGGAGCTCCGCGCGGGCCGAAGGCCCGTGCAAGCGGAGCACCATAATTAAGAAAATATGGTAAACCATCGAGCTGAATTTTTGTCGACCGACACAGGAAGCCCGCGCGTCCGTAATACGTCCTTCCGTCCGGCGTCCGTGCCCATAAGCGCGAGGTCGCTGACCATTTTTAGTGGGCGCCAAAACTTTGACAAAATTAATATATATATTTACTAATCTCCACATATCCAAATTCACAATCGATTTTTTACAGTTTACTGACTAAAACGTTCTGCAAATGTATTTCTAAAATGGACAAAGAACAAGAAAATAGTCAAGCTAAGCTGCCGGCTAAAATAGTTTTGACTGAGAAAGAAAAACAAAGACGCGAACGCCGAATTTGCAAAAAGAAAAAGAACTACGATTCAACGAAGAAAAGCTTTAAAATATTTACACTGACAAGTCCCGTGCCGATGTTTTTAACTAGTCAAAATTGATGTGAAGTCCTGTAGAGCTGTTAAGATTTCCTTTGGTGCTTAAAAGTCATTCAAAGATGGGATTTTACAAGTTATAATTTCTGGAAGAGTTTATTTGGCGAGTTTGCAAGATGCTGGTAGACAAGGCTGTATTCTTCGGGTTCGTGTATTCTTTGTGGCGTTTTTTCAATCATTACTCATCGACTAATCTACTCTTAAAAGTAAAATCGACGGCGACCAAAAGTTCATAAAAAAACGTGCATTTGCAGCTATTCAAAAGAGGTGAAAAGCATAATGAACACACGATCACGAAGATGACTTCACTCTGTTCATTCATCATTTTTTACGGGCAATTCATAAACACAGAGAGCTTTAGGATCAATGCAGATTTATCAACTATTCACAACGAAAAATAACTTTTCATACACGATGTTTGTCAACAAAGTAGAACTGCCAGTTCAGGGAGTGGATGGAAATGCAAATTTAGCACAATGTGTGATCGAGCAACACTAGCTGGACGTTCAGTTGAACTGTGTAAACTTTTTAGAGGCGGTGAAAATGTTTTTTTTTTTACTTTTAAAATTCTGAAAACATGAACAAGCTTTTTGTAATCAGAAATGAGGACAAACATTTCAGTGGAAATTTGAAAGAACAGGACAAGAATCGTGGCGCCGGTATGTTTACATTTTTTGCCGATCTTCCTTTAATTAATGTCTTTTTTACCACCAACATACAAGCTGTTTGCAATAATTCCTGTAAACTATTTTTTTTTTTTTGTAAGATATTTCTCCATCGCTGAGATCTTTATGTGCTTTTTTGTTGTTGTTGTTTTTAATTTGATTCTTGTAATTCTTTGATTTGTTATTGAATTGCAATAAAACGCTTGTATTGGTCAGTGTACTCATCTCCAAGTTGAAATTTCCAAACGTTCATATTGAAATAACGCTCATAAGTACTAGCTATTTTTTTTAAAAAACGAATTACGCAGTACTCACATTTGGTAATTAAAAAGTATTAGATAGCTAGATTACCAACAAGTTATTTTTATTGAACATTTCACCAGAAAAGTGAAGTTTTTGTCGATTTTTATAACATGTTTTTCAGAGTGTGATAAAGCGAGCGAATGGCACGGGATTTGTTTACAACTCAAAGAAGCCATGTCAGTGCTTTTCTAACTTCTCATTGGACAATCAATTTTAATATTGACAAGTGCTATTTTTACCATGATAACAACATAAAGGAAGCCGGTTGTACGAAGCCTGAAAAAAGTTATCCATTGGATAAAGTTGTCCACTCTATAGAATTGCTAAGCACGAAAAAAAGAAAATATGAAAAGAAAATAGCATAGCAAAAAAAAAAAAAAAAAAAAAAAAAAGGGAGAAAATTACCACATCACTTCCCTTGTTTTTTAAATGTTATTTTCTTTTCATGATTGTTTGAATGGATTTATTCATTCATTCATTGGTTTGCTGTTTTATCTACAGTCATTTTTGATTGATTGATTGATCAACAATTTGATAATTGGTAGTGAATGAACAAATAAATGAATGAATGAATGATTGAATGAATAATTCATTTCATTAAATCGGAGCTCCGCTATTAGGTTTACCTAATTTTTATATTAATATGATCCCAAGTAATGTTTTATTAGTCTCCGTCTTATTAGTCTACGTCTTATATGTGGTTCCCAAAAACAAAGCAAGGCAAGGCTTTCTTTTGACGAATTTTAATGTGAAATGTTTTAATCTAATTGACAAAAACTTCACTGCGCAAGTGCAGTCAACCTTTACAGTCTGATGACAAGGATAACTTATTGCTATTGGTAAACGAAAAAAAAAACATGACACAACGCCACAAAAAAAAAAAATCTTTTTTACTTACTCCAAAGAATGGTTTATTAGTGGTCAAAAATGTATGACTTATATTTGGATCCTGACAACACACCCAAAGACGGGTATGACGTCCTGATAAGTAAATTCGTCACACTAATTGAGTATTTAACTTACCTGAAAACCACGATTTATCATTGAATCCACCAAAGATGTACTGACCAACACGGACTATCGTCACAGTGGCTTTTTTACCGTCACACTGAGGATGAAAGGTTTTTCTTGTATCCCAGCCATCTTGTGCAGCATGCCAACATCTCACCCAGTTACTTGGAGTTGATTGGGGTATAGCAGTGGTTAAGAACCCATTAAGAGCTGACACATAGCTAGAGTTACCATGGTCTGTAAGAATCTTGGATCTTTGTAAGGTGTCATCAGCTGAAATAGAAATCATAAATTAATATTCAGACATCAAATGTGAATAAAGTGCAAATGAATTAGCTAGGAAGAGTACATATAACCACGTAAAAAAATCATTAGACCTTCCCTGCATTCAGTTGACTTGAACCTCGGACACACGATTTCTTCACACTATAAGACGTTACCTTTAGTAGTGTTTTTTCGTGGTTGACATCATCGCTGAGCCAATAATTAGTGGATTTAATTAATGTTTTCAAAGTTGAGTGTGATGGCTAAAAGCCAGATTGATACTAGTTAAACACTACTTTTTTTCAATTTAGACACAATCAAAAGAACTAATATATAACTGAAATTTTACACTCAGTTATATCTCCATCTCAAAATACTGGAAAAAGACTTTTGCCACATTCCACAATTCAGGAAAAAGTCCTTCCCCAAGTGAATCATTAATTATGTAAACAAATGAGTTGGAAATTAAAACAGAAGCAATATCTATCACTCCAGAAAGATTTTCATGAAGACCCGTGGATTTGTCTGAAGTTTGTTAGTTCGTTAACGTAATCAAGTCTGGGGCATAAACACGTTTGTAAACAAGCGTACCAAAATCAAAGTTGGAATTAAAAATGGAGTTAAAGGGATCAACTCGGAAAGTTTTGGTCCTACGAAAACACAGAAATTATTAAATAATACCGATATTTTTTTCGAAGCTCATTCGCCGGCGGCAACCAAGTAGTAGTAACAATCTTTATGGAAGAAAGTTTTTTCTTTAAAATAATTTTCAAAATCGACCTCACAAAAGAAAAACCCATTTCGACTTTGTTTCATAAAAGCAATTTTCTTCGTACATGAAATTTGCGCACTTTGTTGCCATAAACATTAATTTATTATTTATATGAATAAAATAATCAATCACATCAATAACTAATAATAAATGAGGAGCTATATATGTGCTCATAGCTCACTTGCATTGTAGTAAAATACTTCAACATCTTCTGGCTGAAAGTAGTGGCTACCAGTAAAGAACGTACAAGCTGCACCCGCTGTGCATCCTGGGGCTGGTTGATATACAACAGTTGTGGTTGTAAAAGACGTTTTTGCAGAAGATGCTAAGTTGGCGATATGCAAATCATGAGCGTTTCCAAATGTTGGTCCATAATCTCTATTTCCGTAAAAGGCGTAATGATTGGCTTTTCCTGTCAGGTTCAGCTGGACTGGATGGAATCCCTTGGTGTTGTACAGGGAAAATAGAAACGACTTGGATGACCGATAGTAGTCATGGAAAACTGTTGATCAGCAAAAATTCTAATTTAATGTGTTTATACTTGCAGCTAATTATTGAATGGCATTGTGATGCTATCTGAATGACAAGCTGAATTTTGTTCCCTGACGGCGAGATTGATACTAAAGGAAACTAAGAACTACTTGTCATTTTAGTGGGCCGGGGGCTTTCCTCTTTTTTGTTAACTACCCTCTGATAATATTAACATAAGCCTTACAGCGCAAGTGCAGTAACTTAAACAGTTCAAGTTCATTATGGCTTATGGATATAGGTTAACGACAAAACATGCCAAAATATCACACAAAAAAGTAAATGAAACATTGATCTTTTTAATGACAATTCTTTCTCCGTTAAAGGTGCATAGCACCAGTAAAGTAAACTCGCACTAATTGAATGTTGTTCTTTTTTAAATTACTTGCAAACCATGATTTATCATTGAATCCACCAAAGATGTACTGTCCAACACGGACTATCGTCACAGTGGCTTTTTTACCGTCACACTGAGGATGAAAGGTTTTTCTTGTATCCCAGCCATCTTGTACAGCATGCCAACATCTCACCCAGTTACTTGGACTTGACTGGGGTATGGCAGTGGTTAAGAACCCATTCAGAGCTGACAAATAGCTGGAGTTACCGTGGTCTGTAAGAATCGTGGATCTTTGTAAGGTATCAGCAGCTAAAAGAGAAATCATAAATGAATGTTCAGACAGCAAAAAAAGTATTTATGTAACTAAGGTACGCATACTCATAAGTGTATTTAGACTTTTAGAGGCAATACATTGCTTTTAATCGATTTTCCAGAATACTCGATTTTTCCGTCGGAAATCATTTTTTGAATAGAATTATAAATTTTATGCTTCCCAGTCATTCTAAAATAAGGAAACGACATGCAAAGAGCAAAATCTCTTCTCAAAACTCATAAGCTCTAACAAATGTTTCATTTACAGCATCAAGCGGCTAGTTTGAATCTACAATCTTGGAAAAAACACTTGAGACAAAACACACATTTATGTACGTTTTTTCAGTCTTATGGCTGTTGCTGCCCCCCTCCCCCCAGAACATTGTTGTTTTAGTCTAGAAATCACGCTTGGGATAGCTGTTATCCGGGCAGCAACATTGAGACGGGGGAGTGGGGGGGGGGGGGGGGGTCACATGTCTGAAAAATGCGCATGAATGTGTAAAATGCATTGAATAACAAATAGTCGTTTTTGCGCACGCAGTCTCAATTCACGTTGTCCAAGATTGTAGCTCTGTGTACCATATATATTCACTAAAAGGGGGTCAAAATTCTGCTAATTAGTCTGGATTATTCGGAGTATGGAACCGTGCTACATGTTTCAACCAAAAGAAAGCAAAAGAAAATAGCTTTAAAGTTTTTGCGCTTTAGTTTAATTATTGGATTGAAGCAACAATTCAAAAGATTTGAAAAATTAGGGATAGTACAGACATTGAGGAGATAAAAAAATACCGTTCTGTCCCTGTCATTTGCAAATGTGCAGTTGAGCAGCCTGATGACTAGCAGATGAGTTGTTTATGTGAGACTAACAATAGTTCATTGTGCTAAACCGTGTCCCCACTGTCCCTGCATTCTGCATATATAGCAATAGATTAGAGCCAACCAGAAAAAATATGATATAGGACAGAAATTATTGCCATCAGTTAAATCTTCGCTTATAAAAACTGGAAAATCTTTGCCACATTTGAGGCGAGCGAAGTGATAATTATGCCAACAAGTTATTTGATATTAGGATTCATTTGGATGTAGCTTGTTAATCAACGTAAGTAAGTCTTGCATTTCAATGTATAGGTTTGAAAAAAAAACCACCAGAATCGAAAGCTGAAAATAGGAACGGTGTTATAGAGATGGATTCGTAAAGTTTTTATCCTACTGAAACGAAGTCGACATTAACTAATTCCGATATTTTTGTTTGCTGATATGGCGACTGTCCGAAAAATGATCACGACTGAAAAAAATCTATTGACTCAGTTCTTACTGGGAATTGTCACTCTTTGTTTCCCCAAAACATTAATCATTTTTAAAAGCAAATAATCAATTGAATAATAATTATGGCGCCATATGTGTGCTCATAGCTCACTTGTATAGTGGTAAAATACTTCAACGTCGTCTGGCTGAAAATAGTGGCTACCAGTAAAGAACGTACAAGCTGCACCCTCTGTGCATCCTGGGGCTGGTTGATATACAACAGTTGAGGTTGTAAAAGACGTTTTGGCAGAAGATGCTAAGTTGGCGATATGCAAATCATGAGCGTTTCCAAATGTTGGACCATAATCTCTATTACCGTAGAATGCATACTGATTGGCTGTTCCTGTAAGGTTCAGCTGGACTGGCTGGAATCCGTTGGTGTTGTACAGGGAAAATAGAAACGCCTTCGATGACCGATAGTAGTCGTGGATAACTGTTGATTTATAACAAGTAGAATTGGTAACACTGGTGGGATATACTAGAGTGGACTGCGTAGGTATTTTTAAGAGAAACATTTGTAAAATTTGTAAATAAATCATACACCGTATTGTGATGATAGCGATACTGACTATCGTCCAAAACGTCTTCTGGACGACATTCCGCAATCAGCCACATATATGTTAAATTAACCCCAATTTAAAAATTAAATTGTGTTGCATGAAAACAATTATTATAGAAACTAAAATTATTATATTATTATTAGTCTTAGATCAACGGTTAGTTGTTACAGTCAAAACATTTCAAGCGTACCCATCAAAAGTTCATTATGATTTCATTCTTTGAATCTTGACCTGGTTATTCGATTTGAATATTCAATTTTGAAATTGACCGGTCTAGCATTCAGACAAACAGTCGCTGTTTGACACAGAAAAAAACTTTGAAAAACTGCAACAAAAACTCTCGATGAAGTATTTCTGGACAAAAGAAAGGTGTTATTTTGCTTATTTAGGTTTTTTGTAAACAAGTTATTTTGAATTTTGTAGAGCTGTTTTCAAATTCAATTACTGGAATTGAATAATGAATTCAATAATGAAGTTTGGGTAGGTACACTTGAGGTGTTTTGACTGTTAAGAACCAACAAAGAGTTTCAGATCAATGGTTAATTGTTAATGGCATTTAATTTTGATACCTGGGTGAAATGTGTCATGCTTAACGACGTTAAATAAAGTTGTTTTTTCCTCCCTCCCATAATAATAGAGTCTTAATGTAAACAGTAAGATCTATGCAACCATTAACTCGGACTCATTTAATAATTTTACTTACAGAATCCGAACCACGATTTATCCGTGAAGCCGCCAAAGATGTACTGACCAACACGGACTATCGTCACAGTGGCTTTTTTACCGTCACACTGAGGATGAAAGGTTTTTCTTGTATCCCAGCCATCTTGTGCAGCATGCCAACATCTCACCCAGTTACTTGGAGTTGATTGGGGTATAGCAGTGGCTAAGAACCCGTTCAGAGCTGACAAATAGCTGGAGTTACCGTGGTCTGTAAGAATCTTAGAATCTCCAGGCTCTACAAAAAACAGGTAACAAAATGCATAGCAAGATTTTTTTTGTTTGCTTTTGGGAAAAAAAGAAAAACGTCGAACATTAAAGCTCCACTTAAATTGCCTTTTGGTATAAAGAGCATAGAGTTGGTTAAATAGTGCTGCGACACCGAAAACGTATTTCAAAATGGCCGTATTAGGTAGCTTTATATTTTTAACAAACTTGTGCCTTTTACAGAAAATGTATGTATATTTGCTTCGCCAGAGAAATTAAAGCGGGCCTCGATTGTAGAGTGTGTTTGGCTAGAAATAAAGATTAATAATAAACCATAACTAATGAACTATAGACTCACTGATTTTCGTCGTCGTGTAGTTTTGCTGATCGGATTCAATATGACCTAAAAGATTGAATATAAAACAAAACTGCGGATCATTGCTATTAATTTCACTTTGACGAAAGTTAAGTATAAAGAAAATTGTCCATTACAAGTGGATCAACATTCAATATAAAGGCGTCTAAATATAATTTGAGTAATTAATTAAAATGAATTAATATTATAATAGAACAATAATTAAAAAGGAATATTTTTCCAAGCTGCCTTCTTTCGGGCCTGCTTTGTTAATTCCCTAATGATCACAACGCATTTGTTATGAGACGTATGTAGTGTGCATGATTTACTGTGATTGAATAGCTTAGCCCTGATATTTTGTCTCTACTTTAATGTCATCTGACTGCTGTGATTGTTTGACATACCGACGTAAATGCTGCAGTTTTTCCCTTTAAATCCGTCTTTGCAATTACAACTGTAGTCTTGTTTTTCATGGGAATTGATGCACTCGGCACCATTTTGACAAGGATTTCTTGCACAAGGGTCGACCTGCGGTTGATAATAAATATCTAGTAGGTTGTGATTAAGTAACATTACGGGGTAAGAACTAGGGAGGTTTCTATTGTTTTGCAGCATTTGCAACTTCCCCACGCAGAAATAGTTTTATATATCAAGCTATGGGTTACAAATTTATTAAGGTAATTCCGTAGTTTTGCACTGCGCACAGTTCTGCGCATAGTTCGAATTTTAGAGTTTTACATTTCTTATCATCAATAAATACAGAGCTATGTCTAAAAAATACCAACAGTTTTCACATTTTCAAGCCAAAAATTACGCATCAATCAATTGATCAATCAATCAATCAATCAATCAATCAATTAATTAATCAATCAATCAATCAATCAATTTTTATTCACAAACATATCACTCTAATCATGATATACTTTCAGCCATTCTTGAAATGGTTGTCCAATGGTTGTACTCGCCCCAATCCACACTCGTTAAAGCATTACTATTATTGAATTTTGAGGATATCTCTCAAAATATCTCAAAAACCAATACGGGCACCTATCTTTTTTTATTTCATAATATCATGTGAAATCATGCTTTTTAAAATATATGTGATCGAAGACAAATTCTATGGCTAGATTTTTCGAATTTCTCACAAAATCCAATACGGTGACCCCATTTTTTTATTTTATATTTTTGATGACAAACTCAAAACGTTTTACTTAGAAAGTTTTATCAAAATTCTATGGCTAGTTTTATTTCTACGGAATTACCTTAAGTAAAATCTACAAAATGCCGTTTACTAGCCAGTGTTTCTTTTGTGTTTGAAGGTCTTCTCCAATCATAATTATTCAAAACAATGGCTAAGAGTACTAATCACCTATGAATACTCTCTATTCAAGATGTTTTTGTGTTCATTGCTTAAAGTATTTTTTGAAATTGGTATTGTTAGTAAGGATAACATCATGGTAAAAACAAATCTGATAAAATAATGACCACCCATATCGGTCTTGAGGACGCAAAACGAAAATGGTATCCCATATCTGTTTTCTTAAATGCAAACGCAACATCCATAAATACAAAAATTAGGTAAACCTAATAGCGGAGCTCCAACAATATGGCTATAATCAATATAACTATTTGGATAATTTTAATTGGTGCGAGCACAATGTTATATAATTTAATATGTTTTTGTGGCAAAACAAAAATGCTTCCTTTGCAGCAACTATAATGTTAAGTTTCTAATGTAAAGTTAATTCCTATTTCAGCTATTAACCCCCCTCACCCTTCCTTTCTGTACAAAAATGAATTAATGCACCCTGTCACTTTGATAGCCTTTGCTTATCAGAACACCAGCAAATATGGATGACATTTCTAGTCTTTATTGTCTACAACAATTAATACAGCTACAACAAATCAGTAAAGTAAACATTCTAATTAAATCTATAATTATAATTTAAACTAGACCCTGTTAGCAGGGTTGACTCGTGCCCTGTGATACGAGTTGGACACATTGTTGAGAAGTGCATGTTTTTTGTCTGGATGGTGAGAGTCAAGTGTGTCGTGCTATTAATGTATGGTTGTTATAGACAATGTGCACTGATGTGTGTAGATACAAGGAACGCAAAGGTGTTGCGACTGCAGTGGCGGATCTAGGATTGCCAGGAGAGCTGCGTCATTTTCAGGAGAGGGTGCTTTATCCAGTACGCATGAAATACTGGTGATATTTTGGGAAAATACTAATAAGAATGCAATGACTTGAAATCCTTTAGGGAAGGGGCATGCACCTTTCCCCTAGATCCACTACTGGACTGGTAAAGAAAAAATAAGAACCCTTAAAGAGGTGAAACAATGTATTGCTGGAAGGAAGCTTGGGGAGAGTGAAGATATTGTAATCCTTTAACTAAGGGAGGGCCATGATTATATTTCCATCTCCATTTTAAATTTGCACCCCGCCCCCTCCCTCTGTTAATTTTTGTCAAGTCCCTTAATTTGAAGGCTTTTAAATGATATTACACAGATAATAAGTATGCTTTGAATATAATTATTCTGTTAGTGTAACTTAAAAATAAAATCATGTAAACCCAACTATGTGCATTAAATGTAATATCAGGCTGTTACAATGTATGGAAAGTTCATTGGTAATTACAACAGCTCGGTATATATCTTGAAAATGAAGCGCCCAATGGGCATGTAACTCAGACATTGTGATGAAGAACCGACAGATCTTAGTTTTTAGTAAATAAATATTATTTTTGGAAATAAACTCAAATAATAATAATAGTCTGAACATCGATCTGATATCTCAAAAATACTTCGCTGCCATCGATCCGGATCGATAACAAAATATTCACGTTCTGTAATAGTGCGAAAAGAATGCAAAACATGAATGAAAAAATTCAATTTATTCAAAAAATAAATAGCAAAAAAAAATAAAAATAAAAATAGTAAGAAAATATGCGGTAAAACTCAAGAGATAAGAAAATAATTTTTTCAAATCTGTCAGGGTTGGCCTCGAACTCGAGTACTTCCGATGAACCGCCATTTTGAAACTTTTAGATTGGGTGTGATATCACGATTAACTTGATCATGGGCGGATCCAAGGGGGGGCCTGGGGGGCCGGTGCCCCCCCCCCCCCCTTTTTGGAAAAATCGTGATTTATTTATTTATTTATTTATTTGAAATACCCTTGCTAGATACGAATCAAAATCAATTTCATTCAATAAATTCACTTGTTAACAATATTTTGGAGAGTAAAAATTGATAAACCTTTGATTTTCCTTCTTAACTTATTTGCATTTTCGATTCAACGGTGATTGGCGAAGCGTATTCCCGCGAAAGTTTCCCGCCATGTTTCGAACGTTCGCGCCGACCACGGTTAGTTTATCGAATTTCGCAATTTCAAAGGATTTCATTTTAGTGCGATGTCTGATCTAGAAGTGTACTTGGATTTTATCCGAACTGAGAGGCTAGAAATTGTAGAAGATCTTGAACAAATTTATATCCAATTACAATCTTTCATTTCAAGAAACAATTCCACCAGAAACCAAGACTATTTAGCTAACCTATTTGATTTAATTTCAAAATATATCGAAGCAGAAAAAAACACGGACAATTTGATGCATCACTTCGACAGAAACGAGGAAGAAATCGAAAAAATGATCCTTGATACCAAGGTGAGTGTTAGCTGAGTTGTAATTATTAATAGACATTTAAGAGCATTTGCTGTTTATTGTGATTTTTATGTATACTGATGTGTTATGCATTTTGGTTATGCGAGGATACTAAGACTAATTTCCAACTATTTCCAATTCAGCAAATTTAGAATGAAAAGAAAACAATCCTGTCTTACTCAAGGAAATATTAAAAGATTTTTCAGGTATATCTTCTGTATATATTTAATATGTAAAACACAGCAAGTTTAAAATTTTAAGCTTTACTCAGACATTGGTTTCGATGAGTAAAAATTGCACTGAAAACCTTATTTTCTCAAACTACAAGACTGTGCATTGTAACATTTGAAGAGCTTACCTGTCAGTCATGACATGATAGCGCGCGAAAATACTGCAAGCTGATTGGCTAAAGATGATATAGGAGTAGCTGTGGAGCTTAAGAAAAGTCGTTCATTAACGTACGGTGAAAAATTCTTCTATCTAACCAAACACTTTGTACCAACTAGCACGTACAAGTTTGAGAAAAAATCGTACTCAGGAAAATTAAGATCTTTCCAAGAACAATGGCTGCAAAAATTCAATGGACTTGTATATTCTGAGAAGGATGGAGGGGCATATTGTAAGTATTGTGTTCTGTTTGCAGATACCTCGTCACGTGATGCCAGAATAAATGAGTTTGGAGTTTTAGTTGTGAAGCCTCTTACTATCTGGAAAAAGGCTACGTGCAAACTTCAAGACCACTTTGGGGGGGAGGGGGGCATGCAAGTATCACAACAAGGCCTTAGAATTGGCCGATAATTTCCAGAAAACGATGGCAGGTCAGAAAGTGCCAATTCACCATCTCATTGAGACCTTGCGAATAAGCCAAATCAAGGAAAACCGCACGAAGCTGATGTCTATTATTGACACTATCGTTACTTGCGGTAGGCAAGGTATTTCGCTCAGAGGTCACCGTGATGACCATACAACTACGAAAAACAACCCAAACGCTAATCATGGATGCTACCTTGGAAGCACATCTCAGTACATCCGCTGGAAATGCCCGATATCCCAGCAAAACTATCCAAAATGAGTTGATAGATATATGTGGCAATATTGTAAGAGATTCTATTCTCAGTGATGTCAAAGATTCTGAGTTCTTTTCAGTAATTGCCGATGAAGCCACTGATTCATCGAACTCTGAGCAGCTAGCTATTAGCGTTCGGTATGTGGACAAAGATTGCATTCCTCAGGAATGTTTTCTGGGATTTAGTGAATGTCTGCTAGGAGTTTCTGGGAAAGCCATTGCTGACTCAATAGTGTCCAATCTACAAAACTGGAAATTTGATCTCAACCAGTTACGTGGACAAGCCTACGACGGTGCAGGAGCAATGGCTGGTGCAGCTAAGGGAGCTGCGGCTCGACTCTTGGAATTGTATCCCAAAGCATTATTTACCCATTGCGCCTCTCATCGTTTAAATCTCTGTATTGTAAAGTGCTGCTCCATCCGTGAGATCCAGAATTCAATGGAGATAGCTGATAGTGTTTGCCGATTCTTTAACAACTCACCTAAACGCCAACTATTCCTTGAGACCTTTTTACAAGGGCAACGTAAAAAGAAGTTGAAAGAACTGTGTCGTACACGTTGGGTTGAGCGGCATGATGCTTTTGAGGTATTCATACATCTCTACAAACCACTAGTTACCTGTTTAGAATCGTTATCTCAGGCACCAGCTAGTGAGTGGAATAGGGACACACGCCAGGAAGCGAATGTATTCTTTAACTCTCTACTTAGATTCCCGTTGATCGTTGCACTGATGCTTACTCGTGAAGTCCTTCTCATGACCAAAGTTCTAAGCATTAAACTTCAAGGTGCCTACATTGACATAGCACGTGCCCATGAAGAAGTTGAACTCGTCAAACAACAAGTACAGAAAAACAGGGAGCACTTAGAAGTATACCACAAACGTATATATGATGATGCAGTCACCTTGGCGACTGACGTGGGGATTTCCGAAGAAATGCCAAGATCAGTGGCATGTCAACAACACAGAGCAAATCCTGAAGCAAGTGATCCATTCGAATACTACCGACGTACCCTCACAGCGCCTCTTCTTGATCATCTCTCGTCTCAACTCCAAGATCGCTTTGAAAATAACTCACACAAATCGCTACATCTCCGCCAGTTTGTTTCTATCTTGCCAAGTGAGTTATATGGAGCTAATCCTATGAAGATGTTGATTAAGAGTGATATTAAAGATATCTGCACATTCTATGACGAAGACTTGCCTTCTTCTTTTGCAGTTGACACAGAATTGCAAGCCTGGTGTATGAAGTGGAACAACGACAAGGATGGGAAAGATTGCAATACAATCCCCAAGACTCTGGAAAAAACCGACAAATGTTTCTTTCCTAACGTACACACCTTGCTTCAGATTGGTGCAACACTACCAGTAACAAGTGCAGCATGCGAGCGCTCGATCAGCACCCTCCGTCTTCTTAAACCAAGTTTGAGGTCAACCATGACCAACGTTCGTCTAAATGGTCTGGCTATGTTGTTTGTCCACAGAGAGCGTAGCAACACAGATGCTCTAAATTTGGAAAGTGTGGTTGATGAATTTGCTACTCGCCACCCTCGTAGGATGGAACTTACAGATATGGGGGCCACACAAGACACAGATTAGTATTATTGTGAGTATTAGTATTATTAGATTAGCATCTAATAAGTTGTTGTCGTTTAATATGTGATAATAAAGAACAGAGACTTATACGTTGTTGGCAGGATGGTTTTAATCATAGTAAAACTCTTGTGGAGACGTGCTGTTACTCGAATTATTTCAATAGTCATAGTAGAAATGTACATTTTTAATGTATTACTTCCTATCCGAATAAATGATTGTTTTGACTCATTTGGGGTGATCAAAATTCGAGTAATTATCATCATATACACATTATCTTCATAATTCAATTCCACCAGATCGACAGACGGACAGACAGACAGATAGACAGACAGACAGACACAAGAATCTTTAAGGTGCCCCCCCTTTCAAAATTTCTGGATCCGCCCCTGTTAATGTGAATGATTTAATAAGCTGTTTTCGTTTTACTAACAGCAAAGTAATATAGATTTTTACATACAAAATTACATCGGAAAGCTAGTTACTCGACTGTGATGGGCATTTTAAATTGTCAACTGAAACTGTTGACATCGTCGAACGACTCGAGCTCACACGTCATTTAATTTTCTCGGTGTTCGCACTTCTATTGAAAATAACCATGAAAATAAGCACAAATTATTCTCCTTGATTAAATATATCGGTCGGTTTTCGAATGTAGTTCAGGTAGCAAAAACAATAAAAATTGATGATCGTGTGTCGATGAATTCAAACACGTCAGGTATAAGTAGTTATTTTTCGCCTACGTCATCACATGGGTCTCGATGGCGCGGTGGTTAGGCACTTGCCTTTCGAAACCAAAGGTCCCAGGTTCGAGTCCGGCTCAAATGATATTTATTTCTCGAAAAGGAAAAATGAATAAATTTAAAATATTAGCAATGTGGATGGGGAGGGGAGGTTAGCTCGAGCGGGCAAGTCTGAACATGAGAAAAAGTTCGACTTGGACGAAAAAAAATAGTGATACTCGCTGCATTTTAAGACACGTGCCCCCGGCCTAAGGGCCTGGGCACGAGTAATTATTTACAAGTGCCTGGCTGATATGAACAACTGGTCGATAAATAAATAGCATGGAAAAACAACAACTATGTTGAAACATAGTACCTATCCATTGCAAACACATTTTACTCTGGGGCTGAGAGCAGTAAAAACACGTAACAACAAAACTCAATTAGGTTGATCATATTATTATAGATATAGCTGTTCTTGATATGGTTGCCTTGTTGAAATGCTGATTTAGTACATAGCAAAGTCATTTGCATATTTCATGATTTCTATTTTTTAAGAAATGATGAGTCAAAATTTACAAAATAACTTCTTTACATAATTATAACAACTATGTAACTATATAATATGTGCTGCTTTGTATTAAAAACAAGAAAATTAAAAAACTTGATATATGCAAATGATATTGTTATTTACTAAATCAGTATTTCAACTCGACAACATTTTTAAGAACAGCTGTATGTTGATGTTCAATAATATTTTAAATTCAGTTGTTTTGAAACCTGTTTTGAGAGATCATTTTGTATATTTGTGGTCTTTAATAGTGAACAAATGCCCAGTGTGTCTTCAGGAAAATTGCCATTTCTACCTGTGAAAAATCAAACAAACAAAATGACTTAGCACACATTATTGACTTTGTGAAATGTGATGAAAAGTGGAAGACCTCTAAATTCACTTTGTGTCAGAATGCAAAATTTATATATGAAATTCCACCATTTAAGAAGAATTAATGAAACTACCATGTACATATTTGACCATTTGGGGTTATTTCCTCTGCCTCTCTTATCAAATACAAGCAGCATTTTTTCATTTATTCTTCAATATCAAATATAACTGTTACAGTCTCTGATAAAAAAATACTAAACAAACACACATAAGCTGCAAAACACCGATAAAGAGATTACAGCTAACAAATAAACAAACAAAAATATAATTTAACATAAAAAACTGAGAAAATAAAAAAAAATGAGAAAACAATTCAATGTTCAATTTAATGTCAAAAAGAGAAATGATTTTAAAACAATGCAGTAGTCAAGTGGGATTTGAGCCAAATTAACCTCCACTGTCTAAAAACATTGGTTTTAAGCTAATATTGACATATTGTGTCTTTATTGAAATTCTGTTGATATGCAAATCTAAAAACTCAAAAAATTGCAAAATCTTAACTCGTAAGACTTGTAACTTGTAAAATATCTGCTCATACAATGAGAAAATCACAAACCAAATATAGCTAGTAATTTTAGTTAAGATAAACATTGTTGCTGTAGTGGTTGGTTATGTCCATGAAATATGACAGAATTTGGATTTTTTTCATTCATTTGTTTTATTGGAATTGATGGAAATTATATTTATGAACTAAAGTTTAATTTTAGTTAAAAATATTTTTATGTAAAAACAATAAATCTGTCAAAGATTAGCAATGCTAAATAGTACAATTTTATGCTAACTGCATTCTTTTCCATTGTTGGATCAGCACTATATTGTTCTAAATCAGTAGTAAATAGTATCTATCAATGTCACTTATCCATAAATGTAATTTGTTTACCCTCATACACATTATTACAGATGTAGTGAGAATGAAAACCAATGGTTTCAGTTGTACATATACTTTGGAATAACAGCTCATCACTATAAACTCATGTTCTTGAACATAATGACTTATCTCTTATCTGAGTTTCTCAAAATGAATTAAATGCTGCTTTAAGTTATTTTCTCAAATAAAAATGTCAAAACTTAAGTAGTGGCTTTTTTAGCAAATTGCATAATATTTTCTTGGCGATATATATTTCAAGGCTATTCTTAAACATAATTTGTCAACTACAGAAAAACTAGAAACGTGAGTGTTGAGTAATTTTGTTTTCAAAACTAATGAGGACATTTTGAGCATTTTAAATTGAACATTTTGTACGTAATCTGCCGGCAAATAAATTTACATGATTTAAAAGATAGAAATTTTACTCTACAAGGTATTTAGGCTTATATAATATATAAGGAAAGTTTATAAACAAAACTTGGCTAAAGAAAGACTTCACGAAGAGAATTTCAGAAATAAAAGTGTATTGTTTGAGAGAAACCACTAACCTGCACTTCTCCAGTGATAATGCTAATTTACAAAGGACAATAGGTCGTTGAAATAATTGTGCAAATCCATAAACGATTGCTTTTACAGCCAACGTTAACGACAGCCGTCACTCCACACTAGTAGTCCGCCATTTTCTTCTACGACAGATTTGCGGTTATGTCAACGAATCGACCACTGTCCTTGCTTGAGAAATAAAATCGATTTATTTTTGTAAATTTTTCTTTCTTTCTTAGTGATTAAATTAAAGCAAAAATAATACTACGTTTTCGCTTCTTACCAGAGACAGATGACTCCTGATCTCTTGCTTTTTTCTTCTTCCAAAGTCATTTGACTCAGTTGAATGAATCCGGCTGGAGCGCCTTCAGTCTTTTCGTATCTTGTCCTTTTCCTTTTGCTTTTCTTTCTGAGGATTCCACCTTCTTTAAAATTGTCTTTTTATAATTCGCGAAAGTTTTCTATGATTGTGTTTGTTGACCAGTTACTATCTGCTTAGGTAAAATTTCTTCTACACTTGTCAGTTGACGCTTTCTTTCTCGCTCAGCTCGCTTTGCTTTTCTTCGTTGAAAGTCCTTCGTGTTTCTTTTGCTAGTCTTTGTTGTTGTTGTTGTTTTTTTACTCGGTCAAAACACTTTTAACCAGCGGCTTAGCTTTACAAGTTTCTTTCTTCTTGTCCATTGTAGAAATATTTTTTTAAAGTTTTAAAACGTGAAAAACAGTCTTTTTAAGGTTTTAGTAAACTCAAAATAATTTGCTAAACACTTTTTTTTGTGTGCGTAGTGTGTCGAGGACAGCAAATTTCCTACTATGTCACGAGTCTAAAATTTGTCCAAGTTTTGGCGCGAAAACTTCGGCTCACTAAAACTGGTCAGCAAGTTTGCGCGTGAGTATACACGTACGTGCGTATGTATGTATGTACGGACGGACGTTGTACGTATTTTCGAATTCCGGGCTTCCTGTGGTCGATTTCAAATGAGCTCCATGGTTTACCATATTTTCTTAATTATGGTGCTCCGCTTGCGCGGGCCTTCGGCCCGCGCGGAGCTCCGCTAATATATAACAAGAAATGTCCAAGAAATTTTAAAACAAGAAAACTTTTGTTAGATCGAGAATTGGTCGTTTTTTTAGATAATTATCTTTTTTCGATATTGAAATTCGAACGGGCCTCTATTTTAAGTGGTTTCTGTGTGTACTTGATGCACTTTAAAGTTAAGGTAAAAACTAGTAAAAAATAGTAGGCAGGACTGCGTCGGCGTTTCTAGAGAAACAGTTGTAAATGAAATGATAAGTTCGACACCGTAGAAAGATGGTAGAGAAACTGACTTTTCGGACGTTGGTCCTTCGTCGGAGTAATACGAGACAAAAAGGAAAAAAGAATGGGTATATATACAGTAAGCCTTCCGTCATGTCAGCCGAATCATGTACAGGAGTGGCGTGGAGTACAGTGTAGAGAAAGTTAAAAAAATATGAACAAAACGATTTACAATTTTTATAGTCTATGGAGATTATAAGACACATTTGTTTCATTATGATATTATCCGTAAGAGTTGACATCGACACCAACGCATATACAGAGTGCAAAACAAATTGAATAGAGGTGTAGAGAAAGTGGATTTGGGGGTACATATTAGTATCATATTCTCGGATACAAATATTAAAAACGAAGAAGTACCATGGATTAACAGGTTAGCTCAGTTGGGAGAGCGTTGCCTGTTAACCGGAAGGCTGCGGGTTCGAACCCTCAACCGGACCATCACTCAGGGTCTTTAAATAATTGAGGAGAAAGTTCTTCGATTTATAATTGTAAGGGTTCGCGTCTTCTCGGATAAGGACGATTAACTGGAGGTCCCGTCTCGCCAAACTACACATTAACCATTAACGGGGGGACGTAAAAGAACGACTGAGCACGCAGGTACGACCATCCTCGGTGATAGGCCTACACTAATACATACTAATTACTAATCAACCTCATGCTTGTAAATCCGGATTACATACTATACATATTAGAGATTGTAAAGCGCATTGAGACATTAGGTGGAAATGCGCTATATAAGCACTACATTACATTACATTACATTACATGCCTGTATGATGTGAAACTTTACCTTGATATTAAAGTGATAAAATTCCTGATTGAATATCAGTTCGTTGCCTGAAGTAAATCGATCAGATGGCAGCAGTTCGCATACATGAAGACCATTGCTTTCAGGCGTTGTCTTAAAATTACCAGATTGACACCAAGAAATCTCAACACATTCATTGATACAATCCAATCTACTCTCAACTAAAGTTGATTTCGTCGGAGCACTCCCAGTTAATGTTAGTTTTTGTTCGGAAAATAGATCCAGAATTACTGGTTTTTGATGTCTGGTGCAATTATAACTAATATGTATTACAGCCAGAAAGATACTAAGGCAAATGAACACTGTGCGAAAAGTGGAAAACATTTTCCACAGACATTCAGATCATTATGTTACTTAGACCATACTATTGCATTTGTTTTATAGGTACTGGCAGAAAAACAAATTTTCCATTATGCTTACACAACCGTACTTAATGAAACTTTAATTGTATAATTAGTTGTGTTTATTATTTAATCACCCAATTTTTGCCAAAACGGATAGATTATACAGAATTTCAGAAAAATAAACATTTTGTTGAGAACTCTGCAAAAGTACAATTACAGCTTTAATTTAAATACTTTTTAAATAACTATCTATTTCTGAGCAAGACATTACTACAACATGCTTAGAGCTGCATTCACATCATTTTCTGTGCATCTCCACTTTTAGAACTAACATGTTCTCCTTAACTCGTTTAATTTCTCTTCCTAAACCATGTACGAATGACTTTGGTTCAGCGAGAATTGTTCATTTGGGGCGCTTTTTTATATTAAATACTTAATTTTGTTGACCAGTAAAAGTCAATTGAGCTCTTATTTTCAGTAGTTTCGGCTTGCATTTAATGGACTTTAAGTTTACGTAATTACCTTGTCAGCAGAATCATCTTAAGAAGTTGTATAGAGAAAGTGAAAACATACGTACCCTTCTAAAGTTCAAGGGTAAACAAAACGATTTACGTACAGTTTTATAGTTATCTTTTAATGGAGACTCTAATATCCCAATCACACCTAAACATGTTCAAAAGTTGTTTATTTAAACCAGGTTAAAGTTCATGCGTTCACAGCAACTAAACGTGCGCGCTAAACATGGTTAAAACGCGGCTAAAACAAGGTTAACTAAACTACCTCGCCGAGGTAGTTTATAGGTTGTGTAACCAAGATGACGGATGAAACAAGTCGGTGGAATGAAAACATTAAGGACAAAAACATGGTGCTGCTATTTATCCGTGGAGATAACCAGACACAAAAAAAATCGCAGAAAGTATAAAAAAGGGAAAATTCATGCAGTGTGTGTCAAATATTTTATTACAGTACCGGATCTTCAGAAATCGTCAATGAATTTTTTTTTAATTTTGTCATTTGAAGATTATTGTTGGGGCATTCAAATATTGGGAAAACATTATTTAGTCATATTGGTTTTCGAGGTATACGACGTCAAAAAGTGCGATTTTTCAGTTTTTTGCGCGTATTTACAGAAAATCTACCTCAATCAATATATTCGAATCACTCCCATGCATTTATAGAAGAAAAGCAAAAAACTGTTTTGAATTATAGGTATTGAGTTTAGAAAACATATAAAGATAAAAAATCCATCCAATATTTTATAAGTAGTGTAAAGAATAAATTGTAGAAAGCAACATTCCTTGTATTCGGCCAAATTATATGTTCGTGCGGGTGTAAAAATGTCGAAATTTGAGAAAATTGGCCAATTAACTTTTTTTCTCTTTTTATCTAAAGGAAAACATATGTAGAATCGAATGAAAAAGAAAAAACATGGGGATCCCCGTGTTATTTTTGGAGCTATAAGCTAAAAACGCGTGAAAATTGTTGTAATTTTGATGTTTTGGCAGGAAAAGCATGGGCACTGACTTCCATTTAGGTCCATATAAAGAGTTTCAAAGTTAATTTTGAGTGATAAGTCCGCAAATGGACAAATTTCGCCTTTAACGTATGGTTTCAATTTACAAATCTGATAAAATAATGACCACCCATATCGGTGTTGAGGACGCAAAGCAAAAATGGTATCTATATCTGTTTTCTTAAATGCAAACGCAACATCCATAAATATAGCAAGTTTTTCTTTTGTGTTTGAAGGTCTTCTCCAATCATAATTTTTCAAAACAATGACTAAGAGAGGTACTTGCAGAGGAACTGGCAGAGCACCAAGTCGTCCATTATGCTAACACGGCCGTACTTACAAACACTTATTATTTTGACATGCAAGCATAATCACAAGATACCTATGAATACTCTCTATTCAAGATGTTTTTGTGTTCATTGCTTAAAGTATTTTTTGAAATTGGTATTGTTAGTAAAGATAACATCATGGTAAAAACAAATCTGATAAAATAATGACCACCCATATCGGTCTTGAGGACGCAAAACGATCTATATCTGTTTTCTTAAATGCAAACGCAACATCCATAAATGTATAACAAGAAATGTCAAAGAAATTTTAAAACAATTAATCTAATTATTCAGGGAGATAACAAGACAAAAAAAAAAAAACGAAGAATGTATAAAAAAGGGAAAATTCATGCAGTGTGTCAAATATATTTTCTTTAATGCTGTAGGGTACGAATAAATTGATTTTTTTTGTTGTGTGGCCTGAATGAGCCGTGTTTCACTTTCAACTCTCAATGACAAAATAATTGATAATATGAATGAAATTAATCATTTTTATGAATGAACTACTGGTCAAAACAGGAAAACAATTGACTTGTAAATCAAAAGGTTGAGAGATAAAAAATATAAAGGTTTTTCAACCACGTGAAGGAATTTCACGTTTGTACTTAAAATTACAAGAGCCGGCTTAGACAAGGAAAAAATAAAAATAAAATATATACATAAATTTAAATAGACAACAATGCCAAATAATCAACGAATGGTCTCAAAACAATATATGTTCAGCTTACAGTTTGAAAACAATTTAGTAATTGTAGATAGAATGCAAGCTTTCAATGCCAGAATATTGCAGTTGTGAGTTGAAACTTAAATAAACTTGCATCAAAACAATATATGTTTCTTATCACCACGAGGTTGAATGAAAAAAGTCTACTTATGAGGAATTGAAGGGCACAAGTTATTTGTCTCATCAAATCGAGACAATGACATCACGCGCAAAGCTTAGTGGGGGTTAAATTAGTTAAACAAGTTCAGTTGGTCTGAATAGGGTATAAGACGAATTTGTTTTATGAGTATATTATCTGTAAAAGTTGACATTGACACTAACGCATACAATTAGCGTGAAACAAATTGAATTGGAGTGTAGAGAAACTGGATTTTGGGATACATGATAGTATATATCATATTATCGCAGACAAATATTTAAAAGACTAACAAGTATCATGTATGCATTATGTAAAACTTTACCTTGATATTAAAGTGATAAAATTCCTGATTGAATATCAGTTCGTTGCCTGAAGTAAATCGATCAGATGGCAACAGCTCACATACATGAAGACCATTGCTTTCAGGCGTTGTCTTGAAATTACCAGATTGACACCAAGAAATCTCAACACATTCATTGATACAATCAAATCTGCTCTCAACTAAAGTTGATTTCGTCGGAGCACTCCCAGTTAAAGTTAGCTTTCGTTCGGAAAATAGATCTAAAATTACAAGTTTTTGATGCCTGGTGCCATAACCGATATGTATTACAGCCAGAAAAATACTTAGAAAAAAGCACATGGATACGGTGCAAAAAGGGAAAACCATTTTTTCCACAGAGATTCAGATCATTATTTTAGCGAATGTCATATGATGGACACATAATCAAGAATGATCTGAGGGATGATCATTAAAGTGTTTTATAAAATAGATTCATTATAACGCGCGTTCTGATTTGTCCACAGACATGCATTATTTTGTCCGTAAATGCACGCTCTCAAAGGAAAGGCAAACTAACTTTAAAGCTCATTTTTTTCCAAAATACTAAAAGAAATGGTGAAAACAGGAGTTTTTGTTGCGATAGAATTCACCGAGTTTAATTTGATTTTAAACTAAAACAAGTCACACATGACACAATAACAAACACATGAAAATACTGCGAGTTTGTCTTTATTTCATGGACACAACTAAAAACATTGAAAGACAATATTGAACTCAGTGCAGCCCAGTTGCATCGCGATAAAAGGCCTTTTTTCAGGCTTTTTTCGAGTTCTACCAAACATCCTATGTGCATTAACTCACCGATGAAATTGGAAATCCACCCTTTATTGCTTAAATAATCCTCCACTTTCAATGAAGAGAAGATGAATTACTTCTCTAATCATTTCTCGAAAAAACATTAGATCCTGAGGTGGTCATGATAATACTTTTGTAGAACAATATAAAAAGTAATTTGAGTTTTTTGACATCTGCTATTTTTTTTGGAAAGCATGCATGTATTTAGTAACTATTAAATTTTACGTGCCATAAGACTTTCTCCCTCTACTATGGTCTTCTGTAACAGTCTTTCATTAAACATAAAACTTTTCAAGCGAATAATCAAGGCGATAACATTTCAAAATATTATATTTTCAAGACCTCTTTCTTTAAGTTTTAGACTATTGTAAACTTTAAGTAAATATTATTTTTCTTTGGTATTTAGTTTATACCCTTAGTAATACGTTGTTCAACACTGGTGTTTGCGGCACAATAGTAAGCATACTTAACAATACACAAACAAACCGACAATGTTTTCCACCAAGACAATCTTCTAATCTAATTGATTACAAGAAAATACAGGAGAGGATTTTCAATGGTCTATTATATCTTAGACCATTTGTGAGTTGACACTATCAGTAAACATTCAGTGTGGGTTTTTGACCAGTTTTCAGATATCAGTTATTAAAACTTGGAACATATAAATACATATTTCTTATATGCCTTGTCAAAGGTATTGTTATATGTTTTTATTTAGAAACCTACTTAAAAAAAGTTTTTTTATTTAGAAAATACGCATTACTAATCAATTGTAAGAATACCGAGATTAATGTTGTGTTCTAAAATAATCTTACATCTTTTGATCTTATAATCTAAAACCTATATTTTCCTTGTTGTTAAAATACAACATATTAAACATGAGTTTAACACAAGGCAAGTTTTATTGCAAGTTTAAGGTAATTCCGTAGAAATAAAACTAGACATGGAAATGCCTTGAAACTTTCCACAATAATATTTTTTGAGTTACTTATTTCAAAACTAAACTAAAAAAATGGGGTCCCGAACTCGTTTTCTCGCGGGAATTTTTGGAAAAGTACCATGTTTTGTATTTTGGGAGTAAAATTCGAAAATTCAAAAATAGTTAATTACTCGGGTCGATTAATATTTCTAGACATACACAATTCTCTTGATTTTTTATTTCCCTATAAAGATTTCAGAGGATATAAAAATCATGTGATTATTTGATCCGAGAATCCTTTTTCCTAACCAAAAATGCTAAGTTTCTAGCATAGAGTACAGTGTTCGAGGGAAGTCGAAGGGCCTATTCAAGACACATTTCTTGAAACATCTCAAAAACTAGACATAGAAGTTTATTGGCAATTAGATATGTGAAAGAAAACATAGTTCTTAAAAAAAATTATAAAATAAAAAAAGATAGGTGCCCGAGTTCGTTTTCGTGCTATCGCCGTCTAAAGACCTAAAATGTGTGAAAATCCAAACATTTCCGGGAGAGGGCTTGGTCGAGTTACAGAAATATCGCGTTTTCTCGCTTGATAATGTCTGAATTGTCCGGGTTTTTTCTTTAAAGCACTTGACTAGATTCCATGATAAAATTAATAATAGTAAACATTTTGAAACATGCGCAGAACTGTGTGCAGTGCAAAACTACGGAATTACCTTATGCGACCCGAAACTATATCCAGCAATGATATGATTTATGATTTGATATATGCCTCTTTATTACATATGTATTTCCAATAAATCATTTTTGTGTTTACTTTTTTTATGAAACTGAAGCGGTTTTCGTGGCATTCAAATTTATACTTAAATTTATTTTATCTAACACTGCTTTCATTAACCTTACATTGAAATAAAGCACCAGGGAAACTTTTCCTTAATCAGGTCACTTAATTATTTATTTGGAAATTACATCTTATCTAGGGGTATTATTTTTTATGTATATAAATGAATGTTTCTCATTCAACTACTAGTTGTATTATTTGAATCTGCCGTAAAAATGATTCGCTCTTTTTGCGTTTCGTTTATGATTACTTTTCTGGCAGCAATACACAGCAGTTACAGTGCCAGACACCAAGAACCTGTAATTATCGATCTACTGTCTCAACGAAGACTAACTTTACCCGTTAATGCTAAGACTAAATCATCTTTAGTTAAGAACAGAATGGACTGCATCGATGAATGTGTTGAGATTTCTTGGTGTCAATCGGGTAATTTTAAGACAACACCTGAAAGCAGTAATCTTCACGTATGTGAGCTGTTACCATCTGATCGATTCAGCTCAGAAAACGTATTGACAATAACCCAGAAATATCATCATTTTAATGTCAAGGTAAGCACGCGACATTTGCTCAGAAAAGAAGCCTACTACTTTGGTACCACCTCTTGGTAAAGCGGCTGACTTTGGGACACGATGATCGCAAAAGTAGAGAAAAAATCACATTCGTAAAAAAATATATTTTAGCATTTATAAGTCAGTTTTTTTTTCTGGATAACATAGCTATACATATGTCAAGGGTGACCATAACGTTTTAAAAAATCAGTTCATGTTGATCACCACAGGGCCTATAATGCATTGAAAATATGTTAGATAGGAAATCGTTTCAACAAACTGAGAAAATACCTTTGAATACATGTAAGAAAATTAATGCAAACAAAAACATTGATTTCAATTTTGCATTACATATTGCACGAATATGACTGCATAGGTCATGACATGTTTTAAAATGCTTCTTGAAATCCAAGACCTTTTAATGCAATTCTTAAAACGAGCGTAGCTCAATCAATTTTTTAAATTGAATTAGAGACCATTAGATGCCGAAACGACGATAATGAAATCCCCAAAAACGCCCCAAATTTTGTGGAATTAAGAAAGTCTCTTACTTTTGATGAGCGATAATGAGAGTACATAACAATCAAGAAATATATTGTTATAACTACATTTTTCTTCTTCGGTGTAGTAATTTAAACGAGGGTAGCTCAATCAATTGTTTAAACTGAATTAGAGACCATTAGATGCCGAAAAGACTAATGAAATCCCCATTAATCCCCCAAATTTTGTGGAATTAAAAAAGTCGCTTACTTTTGATGAGCGATAATGAGAGTACACTACAATCAAGAACTATATTGTTATAACTACATTTTTTTCTTCGGTGTAATAATTTATGCACCTAGGTTTTAGAAACAATAAGAGACGTAGTAAATATCAGTATCGTAAATCTATTAAACTGATTCCCAGTTCGCTCTCTGTTGTACGGTTTTTTTCTCCGCGGAGATCCGACTTATCAATTTTGCTATGTGAAGCTGCGCAAATGAACACCAGACAGATGGCGCGCCATTGGCGACACATTTCAGCATTACTCAGTTAACGTTAAATTATGACAAAGTAAGATAAACTCAGTAGATGTTTGTTTTCACTTTATTGATTTAATTCAACAATAAAAATATCAATTTTAAACTTATTAAGGGATTTAAAGACTTTAATAACAACGACTTGGAAACATTTGCCTTGATTAAAAAAACAACAACAAGGAGGTATACAAATACGTACAGGAGTTGGGATAGTCGTTATAGACTCGCACAATATGATCTCTGAATTAAATGCATATTGAAATTACTAAACACATACAGAAGTATAAGGATATATACTAAAATTGCTTCGGGAAGAGCGATGGTTTTCAGCAGGAATTGAAAGTGAGCCTCTACAGTGAAAAAAATCTTTTGTTACAAAAATCATTCAAGCTTAAGTGAGGTATTACGGTCAATTCAATGGTAGTTACTAAAACAACAAATGAGCTAAAATGACATAAAATGATCTAAAATGACCTTCAAAAGAGATCTCCTATTGCACTTTAATGATTTACCTATAAACCCGGTGTTGTTAATCGATGAAATCCATTATCGGAATCCAATCAATAAATCGATGCTCAATCGATATAATTGGCTAATTGTACAAACAATCAAAATAAAAATTATGTTTCAGTTTTAATTCACGTTAGTTTATTTGTTATTCATTTATTTTATTGTTTATTTGAAATTTGTTATCCAATCAAAAAAGTGCAAATCCAACCTTCTATTTTCCCTTGCAATATTTTACAAAATATAATGATTTTATTTCATGATGTTTTGTGGTCATTTTATACAGTGATATAGTTTACGCAATGCAATAAAATACAATAATTGACGTTAGCGATATTTTCATGTCAAAATAGTAACGCTTTATAAGTGGCGTGACGAAGTCATTACATAGCAATGGCAGCCAAGTAAATTTGTAGAGTGCACGCACTAAAAGTGTGCAACATAAATACCACTAAGTTTGAGGTGTGCGCATGTGCGTGGTCATGCACGAGCGCGCGCGCTGGAATTATATGGAGCCACCCTAACACAAGGCCAGTTTTATTACAAGTTTATGCGACCCGAAACTATGTCCAACAATGATATGATTTATGATTTGATATATGCATCTTTATTACATATGCATTTCCAATAAATCATTTTTGTGTTTACTTTTTTATGAAACTGAAGCGGTTTTCATGGCATTTCAAATTTATACTTTAATATATTTTATCTAACATTGCTTTCATTAACCTTACATTGAAATAAAGCACCAGGGAAACTTTTCCTTCATCAGTTCAGAAGCAGTTTTCATGGTATTTCAAATTTATACTTAAATTTATTTTATCTATCACAACACTGCTTTCATTAACCTTACATTGAAATAAAGCACCAGGGAAACTTTTCCTTCATCAGTTCAATTAATTATTTATTTGAAAGTTACATCTTATCTAGGGGTATTGTTTTTTATGTATATATATAAACGTTTCTCATTCAACTACTAGTTGTATTATTTCAATCTGCCGTAAAAATGATTCGCTCTTTTTGCATTTCGTTTATGATTACTTTTCTGGCAGCAATACACAGCAGTTACAGCGCCAGAAACCAAGAACCTGTAATTATCGATCTACTGTCTCAACGAAGACTAACTTTACCCGTTAATGCTAAGACTAAATCATCTTTAGTTAAGAACAGAATGGACTGCATCGATGAATGTGTTGAGATTTCTTGGTGTCAATCGGGTAATTTTAAGACAACACCTGAAAGCAGTAATCTTCACGTATGTGAGCTGTTACCATCTGATCGATTCAGCTCAGAAAACGTATTGACAATAACCCAGAAATATCATCATTTTAATGTCAAGGTAAGCACGCGACATTTGCTCAGAAAAGAAGCCTACTACTTTGGTACCACCTCTTGGTAAAGCGGCTGACTTTGGGACACGATGATCGCAAAAGTAGAGAAAAAATCACATTCGTAAAAAAATATATTTTAGCATTTATAAGTCAGTTTTTTTTTCTGGATAACATAGCTATACATATGTCAAGGGTGACCATAACGTTTTAAAAAATCAGTTCATGTTGATCACCACAGGGCCTATAATGCATTGAAAATATGTTAGATAGGAAATCGTTTCAACAAACTGAGAAAATACCTTTGAATACATGTAAGAAAATTAATGCAAACAAAAACATTGATTTCAATTTTGCATTACATATTGCACGAATATGACTGCATAGGTCATGACATGTTTTAAAATGCTTCTTGAAATCCAAGACCTTTTAATGCAATTCTTAAAACGAGCGTAGCTCAATCAATTTTTTAAATTGAATTAGAGACCATTAGATGCCGAAACGACGATAATGAAATCCCCAAAAACGCCCCAAATTTTGTGGAATTAAGAAAGTCTCTTACTTTTGATGAGCGATAATGAGAGTACATAACAATCAAGAAATATATTGTTATAACTACATTTTTCTTCTTCGGTGTAGTAATTTAAACGAGGGTAGCTCAATCAATTGTTTAAACTGAATTAGAGACCATTAGATGCCGAAAAGACTAATGAAATCCCCATTAATCCCCCAAATTTTGTGGAATTAAAAAAGTCGCTTACTTTTGATGAGCGATAATGAGAGTACACTACAATCAAGAACTATATTGTTATAACTACATTTTTTTCTTCGGTGTAATAATTTATGCACCTAGGTTTTAGAAACAATAAGAGACGTAGTAAATATCAGTATCGTAAATCTATTAAACTGATTCCCAGTTCGCTCTCTGTTGTACGGTTTTTTTCTCCGCGGAGATCCGACTTATCAATTTTGCTATGTGAAGCTGCGCAAATGAACACCAGACAGATGGCGCGCCATTGGCGACACATTTCAGCATTACTCAGTTAACGTTAAATTATGACAAAGTAAGATAAACTCAGTAGATGTTTGTTTTCACTTTATTGCTTTAATTCAACAATAAAAATATCAATTTTAAACTTATTAAGGGATTTAAAGACTTTAATAACAACGACTTGGAAACATTTGCCTTGATTAAAAAAACAACAACAAGGAGGTATACAAATACGTACAGGAGTTGGGATAGTCGTTATAGACTCGCACAATATGATCTCTGAATTAAATGCATATTGAAATTACTAAACACATACAGAAGTATAAGGATATATACTAAAATTGCTTCGGGAATAGCGATGGTTTCAGCAGGAATTGAAAGTGAGCCTCTACAGTGAAAAAAATCTTTTGTTACAAAAATCATTCAAGCTTAAGTGAGGTATTACGGTCAATTCAATGGTAGTTACTAAAACAACGAATGAGCTAAAATGACCTAAAATGATCTAAAATGACCCTCAAAAGAAATCTCCTATTGCACTTGAATGATTTACCTATAAACCCGGTGTTGTTAATCGATGAAATCCATTATCGGAATCCGATCAATAAATCGATGCTCAATCGATATAATTGGCTAATTGTACAAACAATCAAAAGAAAAATTATGTTTCACTTTTCACGTTCGTTTATTTGTTATTCATTTATTTTATTGTTTATTTGAAATTTGTTATCCAATCAAAAAATTGCAAATCCAACCTTCTATTTTCCCTTGCAATACTTTACAAAATACAATGATTTTATTCCATAATGTTTTGTGGTCATTTTATACAGTGATATAGTTTACGTAATGCGATACAATACAATAATTGACGTTAGCGATATTTTCATGTCAAAATAGTAACTCTTTATAAGTGCTGTGACGAAGTCATTACAAAGCAATGTCAGCCAAGTAAATTTGTAGAGTGCACGCACTAAAAGTGTGCAACATAAATACCACTAAATAGTGCTAGTTTATTCTAATTCTATTGTTTTCTTTTGTTTAATTAGTGCTATTTACCACTAAATAGTGACAAATGTTGCACACTTTTAGTGCGTGCACTCTATCACCTAACCAATCTGTATTTAATATACTATATGTAAAATGTTAAATTGTACAAACAATATGGGTGTTCAGTGTTAATTTGCTTGCATTTGCAGCAAGTTGCGATGCAAGACTAACGATGTCAATGGGCTGAAACTTTACAGAAAGGCAAAGAAAAACACAACACACATTAACAGTTTTTTCTTTTGCATTTTAGATGTGTCGTTTTATTGCTTTAAAATCCAACGAAAACGTAGTTAGGGCCACCGGTGGTTGCAGTAGCGCATAGAGGCAGGGATGTTGGGTTTTGTTTAGATGGCGATTGTCACATTATTTGATTATATTTGATTGGTTCATGTAGAACAATATTGACATACCATATGTTATATCATGTTACATCTAAACTAAACTGTTACATCTGAACTCGAAAAGTCGTGTCGTTTACTGAGTCATAGAAATTGTAGCTATTGTAACATGGTGGCAGTATAATGGGAAACCAAGTTAAAGAAACACAAGGAGCGTCTGGACATAGTCCACGACCCATTATACAGGGCATACACCCGCCAGCACAACTCAACACGAAATCAAACATCTCCGAGAACTGGAAAACATTCAAACAATCATGTCAAAACTACTCTATCATTATGAACATCGACAATCAGCCTGAAGCTTACAAAGTCGCTCTGTTCCTCCACTGCATTGGGCCTGAAGACATGATGAAGATCTACAACGGCATGTCATTTGAGAGCCCAGAAGCAAAAGGTGCGCTAAGCACTATTATCGACAAGTTTGATCAATTCACGATAGGTGAAACAAATGAGACATACGAACGCTATGTTTTCAATAGTAGAAATCAGAACAGTGATGAATCTATCGATGCTTATGTCACTTCGCTACGCACACTAGCGCAAACGTGCAACTTTTGTGAATGTATGGGTGACTCCCTGATTCGCGATCGCATAGTCTTTGGTGTCAACAATGATGAAACGCGAAAAAAGCTCTTGCAGCGACGAAAGCTCAAGCTTAATGGTTGCATTGATATATGCTGAAGTATGGAATCTACCTCATCACAGCTTAAAAGTATCGCTGAAGCAAGTTGTAAATTAGACGAAGTTCATTTTGTTAAAAGCAAATCCAAAGGAAGGTCAAGAGGTCAAACCACGCGTCAGCAAAACTATGACAAGAATTAACACACCCAGCAAGTTCTGGACGGAATCCTAGATATCACTGATGATATACTCGTGTACGGCGTAGGATCAACAGAGCAAGAGGCCAACGAAGATCACGACCGAAAGTTAGTTAAACTTTTTGACCGATGTAAGGAATATGGCGTTGCTCTCAACCCAGACAAAGTAAAACTAAGACGAAGTAATTTAAGATACATGGGACATGTATTCTCCAGTGAAGAGCTAAAGATCGACCCCGACAAGGTAGCGGCAGTGCTAAAGATGCCTGGCCCTACAGACGTCGAAGCAGTACAACGGCTAAACGGATTCGTGAACTACCTGGCAAAGTTCCTGCCGAAAATCACCGACTGCATGGAGCCCATCAGAAAACTAACCCGGAAAGACACGCCATGGGAGTGGGCGCAGCAACAAGAAGACGCCTTTAAAGAAGTGAAACGTCTGGTGACTGTCGCAGCTGTTCTGAACTACTACGACACTGATGACGAACTCGACGTACAATGCGACGCGAGCAGCAAAGGCCTGGGAGCGGCCCTCCTACAGAAAGACAAGCCTGTGGCATACGCCGGTCGGGCCCTGACGGAGACTGAACAACGATACGCGACGATTGAGTAGGAGATGCTAGCCATTTTATTCGCACTTGAGAAGTTCAATCACTATACATACGGCAGACATGTGACTGTGAACAGTGACCACAAACCGCTAGAGAGCATACTGAAGAAATCAATAACACGTGCGTCACCGAGACTACAGAGAATAATAATGAGGTTACAAAAGTACGACTTCACGGTCAACTACGAACAGGGAAAGAACATGCATCTGGCCGACACTCTCTCACGAGCCTATCTAGCGTCGACAGAGCATCCATCTGGAGCAGAATTTGAGGTGGTGAACAACGCGAGCTGTCTTCTCATGTCTGACGAGAGATCCGCACTGCGACAAGAACGATGAGGCACTGCAAATATTGAAGCAGATTATCCTAAGAGGATGGCCCGACGAACGAAAAGACCTCCCTGAACAAGCGAAGCCCTATTTCACCACACGAGATGAACTTACGGTTCAAGAGGGTTTGATATTTAGAGGTCAACGACGGAGATGAAGCGTAAAGTGCACTCCTCACACCTTGGCATAGGCTCATGCCTGCGTCTAGCGAGAGAATCCCTGTTCTGGCCCGGCATGACAGCGGAGATCAAAGAGATGGTAACCTCGTGTGAGACGTGCAGAAAGTACGAGACCACACCCCAGAAAGAAACTCTGATGCTCCACGAGGTAACAACACGACCCTGGGAGCAAGTAAGTGCAGACCTGTTTACTCTTGATGGCACACAGTACCTCGTGACATCAGACTACTACAGCAACTTCTTCGAGATTGCCGAACAGCCGTTCCTCGACAGTGATAACTAAGCTTAAAAACCATTTTGCCCGGTATGGTTGTCATGAGCGCTTAATCTCAGACAAAGGACCTCAATTTTACTCGGAGGAGTTTGCGGTGTTCGCCAAACAATGGGACTTCGTCCATAGGACCAGCAGCACCGGGAACAGCAAGGCCAACGGAAAGGCCGAGTCAGCGGTACAGACTGCAAACAGACTTCTGCGCAAAGCCATCGACGCGAGAACAAACCCTTACCTCGCATTCTTAGACTACAGAAACACGCCCACGCAAGGAATGGAATCCAGTCCAGCCCAGCCCAGCGGTTAATGAACTGGCAGACAAGGACTTTACTACCAACGACGAAGCAACTATTGCAGCCTAGAGTAAAATTTCCTGAGAGAGAGGTCAAAGAGCTGAAGAGACGACAAGAACGACAAGCATATTACTACAACAGAAACGCAAAAGATCTTCCACCACTGGAAGAAAGTGACAGAGTTCGCATGAAACCCTTCGAGCTCGGAAGGAAGTCATGGAAGGAGGCCACAGTATCTGAACGTCTGGATGAGAGCTCGTACATCATCGAGCCACCTGATAGAGGCTCGTACCGAAGAAACAGATGTCACCTTAAGAAATCCCCAGACACACGTGTGCCTATCCCTGCACCTCAACCTAATCAGATTGTAACAGTACCCACTGAACAGCCAGACGACGTGAACCCAATTGGTACACAGCCCGCAGCCGATTCTCGACCACAGAGAACAAGAAAGCCACCAGCCTATCTTGCTGATTGTGCAACAAAATGATTTAAAAAAATGACAAAAACGTTAACATTCTTGAACATTAGATGAATTGCTAAGTAATTTTGTTTTGTTGCCCCTCGAGTCCTATTTTCTGAAATGGGGGGATGTCACGTTATTTGATTATATTTGATTGGTTCATGTAGAACAATATTGACATACCATATGTTATATCGTGTTACATCTATCTAATGCGTTATTCTGATAAAAGCTCTGAACTCGTACAGTCTTGTGTACCGTTTACTGACTCATAGAAATTGTAGCTATTGTAACAACGATGAGAAGTGGTTGATTTGCATGCTAGGAAAAAGCCTTTATGTCTTTTATTTTCATTTTCCTAATTAACATGTAATATGGTATTTTTTTGTCTATACATTCTTGCTAAAAAATATGGAGCAGAAATTGAAAGGTCATGTTATTATTTCCAAAAAGAAAGGTGGCATGCATTCTGTCATGAGATTAGCTCATTTTAGCTCATTTTAGATCATTTTAGATCATTTTAGCTCATTTTAGATCATTTTAGCTCATTTTAGCTAATTCCTTGTTTTTTGGTCGCTACTGGGAATTACTTTATGACAATATTGCGACATCACAACAGAAATCATTATCCAGACATTTCAAACTGAGATACTTATCTGTCATTCTTGGGCTGCAACCACATGACCAGGAATCCCTTGAGGACTGAAGAATAAAGAAGTTGCCGCCATGTTGGATGAACAAACAAGAGAAAATAATAATGAATGCTTTGTTATCGTCATCCAACATGGCGGTTAGGACGTAACGTGCAACCCAAGAATAGGTCAATATGTTGTGAAGAATATAACAAATTATACGATTGGTCTATTCTCATTCTTTCAGAATACAGATTAGTTTGATATAGTAAATTTGATAAGTCGGATATCCCAGAGCAAAAAGCTGTTAAACAACAGCAACCTGACCTTCCCTCAATTTCAATTGGTAGTGCCTCTCTTAATACCAAACGAAGTGCAACGAATCTGGGTGTTCTATTTGACAATCATCTCAATTTTAAGTCCCATATAAGTAACATCTGTAGCAACTCTTTCTTGGCCTTACGTAACATCAGTAAGATCCGAAGGTATTTGGACAATACTACAACTGAGCGGCTAGTCCATGCTTTCATAACTTCACGACTGGACAACTGTAATAGCCTCTTGTACGGATTACCTTCCAAAGAACTTGATCGTCTGCAGAGAATACAGAACTCTGCTGCCAGGCTTGTTACCTTAACAAGTAGAAGAGATCACATTTCACCTATACTTAAGAAATTACACTGGCTTACTGTTCCATGTCGTATAAAGTTCAAGGTTTTGCTGCTAACATATAAAGCTCTACATGGTCTGGCCCCTGAATACCTAACCAGCCTCCTAAAGCCCTACAAACAGAATCGAAACCTCAGATCGAACAACAAACAGTTATTGAAAACACCTTCTACAAAGACAATAACGTTTGGAGAGAGGGCTTTTGCTGCTTGCGCCCCCAAGCTTTGGAACAATTTACCGTTTGATGTAAAATCATCTGAGACAATAGAAATTTTCAAAAAAAGACTAAAAACGTTTTTGTTCAATAATTAATAGATACTGTTTTAACAAATATTTTTATGTTGATTCTGACTACATATATATATATATATCTTTATCTATTTCTATTAATTTAAATTTTTATTATATAATACTTAATTTCAGTTGTAATTTTGTTTTTGTTGTTTAGTATTTTTTCCACATTTGTAAAAAGCATTGAGATTTTTAAATGCGTTTTTAAGAATTAAATTATTATTATTATTATTAAACAGAAAGTGAACTGGGACCGAATATATGGAATCAGTTTAGAAGTTTATTGTCGCATCTACAAAATAAAATAACGCAAATTTTGTTTTGAACTTTCTAAATAACCACTTTTGACAGTGTAAAATTATGCCCCACAAAAAAAAAAAAAAAAAAAAAAAAAAAACTATCCAAACATTTCTTTACCTTAGAGACTCAAAACTTCCAGTTCAGATACTAATGATATATATTACAAAATTAAAACAAACAAACGATCGAAAACACGTACAGAATTGATGAGCGCTTCAAAGTTAAGAAATGATCTGTAGAAGCTCTCGAAAAAGCCACTTTTAGATTTTTAAGGTGGGACTGGAGGCATATCGGCGACTTTTCGAAGACTTTGAAATGTTAGTATTTTGGGACTTTCTATTTATCCATATTCCTTCAAAAATGGCATACAGATGCTATAATGTGTGTAGAATCCGAAAAAAGTATTTATCAGGGGGTACAATGTCAGGAATCCGAGGAATTTGAAGAATGCTGACACCATGTGAAGAGACCCAAATTTTGCCTTTCACCCCAGTCATTTTTCACATAGGATGGGACGGGTTCGTCAGATTTCTGTTCAGCGGATTTGCGCATGAGCATATCATGAGCATACATTCAAAATGGCGGCCAAAAGTTTTACGGCGGATGAGGTTCGTGAAGAGGTTTTGAATGATAACGATGCTTTTGCTGATGATGTGGATGACGATGATATTTGTGAGGAAGGAGATAATGTTAAGGATAGTTTGACGAGTTGGATGAAGACGGATGATGGTGGAACTGATTTTGATGGAGACTTTTTTCGAAAAGAAGCAGTAGGGCTGTTGTTGCCCTTGGCTCGCTTGGCGAAGCGAATTGGAGAAAATCCTGAAGAAGCAGACTCTCGATCGCAAGGTAAATCAATATTTCCTTATTTATTGATGTACAGTGACGGAATTATCAGTTTATTTTGATCTTTTTGATGCATTCAGACTGTAAACAGCTACAATCATAATCACAATCACTACTACAAAATCCATCAAACATACATAAAATAGTCAAATTATATCAGCTTATGTATTCTTTGTTTTTTTTTAGGAATTGTCTTCCAACAGATTCATATAAAAAAATATAATATAAGAATAGTAGTTTTGAAAATGCCTAAAATCAGTAGTGTATATTAATTTATATAGTGAATAGTTTAATGAAAAATTGATCTGAAGACTTATTGACTGCATTTGCCTAAATAACAAACTGATAAATAATTGTTTGAAAACATTTCTGTAGCTATTTTTGTGCCGAACAACTTCTTAACACACATTAAACATGTGTAACATAAATACCACTTAATAGTGCTATTTCATGTGTTAATGAAAAAATCATCAATAAGGGAAAGAACAACTAAAAATCATAGCCATGACCGAGTTTATAAATTTGCATACAACTTTAACTTGAATTTTCTCCCAAAAAATAATATTTATTGTTGTTTGTTGTTGAATATTTCAGCTAAATATGATTTAGGAAATAGACATTTTTTAAACAATATAAAATATTGGCAACTAATGTTTATGTTTATGTTTATCTTAATCCTCATGAAGATCAGTTGCTCATGTTTTATACATTATATTTTTTTATACATTCTATAGTGCTCTTTACAACTAAACAGATATAGCTACTGAACAACAACAACAACAATAACTTAATTTGCATTCTAATTTATTTCAGCATTTACATTACGGCGGCTATTATAAATTGCAAGTTTCAGTCAATAGGTGCAAGTTGAACAGAATAACCTATTACTGGATAACCTGCCTATTCAGTTCTCTATTTCAACTGAAAAATATCTTGGTGAACATAAATTATTGCACAGATTTAGTGTTTGCTCTCTATCTATTTTTTAGTTATTATTCAGATAATTAAATTGGTATGTATAGGAAGAATAAAATTCAAGTAAATCATAATTATTAGTACAACAACAAGTTTTATTTGTACCATTCTCTAAATAATTTTAGAAGTCTTCTGACAAAAAATAAGTATACAAGAGATGGTACAGGCTACCTGAAAAAAAAAACACAAGGCTAAATAGAATCAGACATGTCATTATTTTTGAAATGCCAATGAATCAATTTGTGTTTGTTTGCTGTCAACCTGTTATTCAAATGACAGCTGGATCAGATAAAAACAAAATAGATTTTTACTTAGTTCATAAGTTTTGTTATTATTATTATTATTATTATTATTATTATTATTATTATTATTCAGTTAGTTACTTTTGATGTATAGGAAGAATGAAGTACATGTAAAATACTTCTTTTTTATATTGAATAAATATTGATGAATAAACATGAAACATAATTTGTCTTATAGTTACTTGTTTGCTGTCATCCCATTCAATGACAACTGCATCAGTTCTGGACTCCGAATGTAGAATGTGGCTGAAATTAATCCACCGGAGACTAGCAGGGAGGGTAGCTGTACGAAGACCATACTATGCTGAAATCCATCGCCAGATACCGTATGCTATTGTCAATTCTATGTCACTAGTCATCAAGCGTTTACCAGAATTTAAAGAACCACTGTGCTACTCTTCAAAAAACAACAAAGGTCATGTGATAAGCTTTACGAACTTGAGAGCATTAGTCTTTTTCATTGCCCTATTAACAAGCTTGAAAGAAGCTGAGGTTGAAGATTTCTTTGTTAGAAGGTTGAAGGGTCTCACAAGAAATGGGCATCTTGCCAAACTAATAGTTGAAAGTGGAAAAGATTTTGCTTTTTACTATAAGCACAACACTGGGCAACTCTCAATACAATTCCACTATGGAGTATGGAACAAACATAACTATCCCAGTCATCCATGTGAACTTTCATATACTCTGTAAAGTAAACATTTGTTTTAACACTAACAAATGTTTTTTTCTGTACTTTATCAAATTCATAAATCATGGCATTATTAATATAAACATCATTTTCTTAGTGATGAGAAAAAAAAAATTAATGACTAAGAAAATATTGTTCACTGTAATTTATCTAATAATGGCATTATAAATGAATTTGATAAATTGCAATAAACCCCGGGGGGAAGGGGTACTACCCTATATCTATTATACGGGGATGATCCGCTGAACAGGGTATGATTTTTCGACCTTGGTGTCCTGAACAGGGTATCTAATTCTACTCTATTTTTGATTTAATCCAAACTTCCTGTCATACTCAGGACCCAAAAAATGAGAGAAATTATCTTGCATTGAGGATATTGGCAGGAATAAGATATTTGAATTTAAAAAGAGATAAGAGCAGCACATGTGTCTGAATTGATATATTTATACAAATCATATAATGTAAACAATTGTAATTTGTCATAAACACGGTGTGGAAGTTGGGTATTTTTTGTCCCCCCCTGGGCAGTAAACATCTTTTTTAGGGATAAAATAATATATATTTTCATGATTTAGATCAATACTGGAACAATGCAGAGGGGAACTGTAAATATTGACACAGAAATATCCATCTTGATTTGCATAAGGCTTAGCTTGAAATATCATTACATCTATTTTCAAAATTTTCAATCTAAAATAGCAGCATTAATCTAGGCATGTGAGAAGTAATATACAATATTCATGTTCATCTGTAAGAGGTTTTAAACAACTTGCTAGTCGCTCACTGTTTTAAATCCTCATACTGATCTCCAGCTCATATTGTATGTAAGCACATTCTTGTTTTACTTTAAGGTGGAAAATAAAGAAAACAAACTGGAAGAAATGATTGAACACAAATATAATTGATTCATTGCTAATTTGCAGTTGATAACATTTAATTCTACTTGTGTTCATCAATTTATTTTAGTTTGTTTGCTTTACTTACTCTCATATAGTATGCAATGTCTTCAATATCAAATTAGAGACCATGTATTTGACTAAACATTTATTTATTCATTGGATTATAATATATATACATGAATAAATGCATAAGCATCCTCAACATTTTCATTATGATTTACAAAGCAGTGAAATAAACATTGTATAATAACTCTACATTAAAATATATTTCAGATTGAAAATAGAGTTACATGTCATTACCATTGTTTCAATAAACATCTGTGATCACTTATCATTGATGAATTTTAACATTTGGTTAATAATTAACCAATTATTATGATCATTATTATATTTGGTCATTTATGGCATGTAGACAATAAAGCAAGCCAGCATACATGTACTGTATATGTGAGTGTACAATATTCACACAATCATCTGCAATAACACACCACAAGACTTATAGACAACACAAACAACAAACTACATTAGTCCTGATCTTTTTGTTTTTGCTGTTTCACCTGTGACTTTAGATTTTATTAAGTCAGCATGGTGTGCAAGGAAGGGTCAACACTGACGTCGATCTCTCACCAGGGTTATGAGCCCTGCCTCCCTGTGGCTTGAAGTTGGACAAACATACACATAGAAGAATAAAGGCCAGGAATCTGAGTGACCACCACACTCAGTATCCTGGACACATAACAGGACACCAAATCACATTACATCACATAGTACACCAGTGATATCACATATAAGTAATGATTTATGGATGAGGAATGTGATGGTGTGGATGTGAAAATGATACATGTAAGGTGGACATTGTATTTCTTTTAATATTTCCTAGGTTATTTATTTTAAAAATTTTAAGTTGAATTTATTGTGCTTTCAGCTACAACCCACCCTTGGACAAGTAAAGCAAAAAGCAAATTGAAAATAGTGGGAGGGGGGAGGCTGTGTAGTGCTGTCAATATTGACTACCCTTTCCTTTCAGGGTCTGTTAAAATGCATGACACGGGGGTGGGGGTGGGGACGCTAAGGAGTGCTGTCAATTAAGACTACCCCACACATCCAGTCTCTATTGAAATCCATAACAAAGGGGGTTAAGCTATAGAGTGCTGTTAATTAAGACTACCCTGCACCTCCAGTTCTCTCTTGAAATACATGACATAAGGGGAATGAACTGTATATAAAATAGCCACATATAAACTAGGTAAAAAAAAATCCATTATGTATAAATAAAAGGTGTATTAAAAAAGTATCATGACAATAAGCCTGAAGCATGATGACATTTTACCCCCATGTCTAGACTAGAACCCTTTTCACATTAATTATGACTAGTATTGTTACGGTTTCTGAAGGCCAATTTGGTTACGAAAAATTTCAAAAACTATTATGGTATAGAGATAGCAGTAAGACGGCATTTCTTGGATTTGGGTAACCAATACATATTTATCGCTACAAGGATCCTTGGTTTCTAAAAAGTAAATAATCTGATATACTTTCATTGAGTAGAGTGCACGCACTAAAAGTGTGCAAATGTTGTCACTATTTAGTAGTTAAGAGCACTAATTTAAATGAAAGAAAACAATAGAAATTGGCATAAAATAGCACTATTTAGTGGTATTTATGTTGCACACATTTAGTGTTTGCACTTTATTGTAGAATCAAATTATTTACTTACCAGAAACATATTTACACCTTTCATGACACTTTCTAGCATTTTTCTTCTCATTGGATGGATACAAAATTCACACTTGTGCTGCGTTGCTTCTTTGGGATATCCACAGTAACAAAAATTATCATCAGTCAACGCTCTGTTAGGAATATAACTCTTGCTTCTGGCAGATGGTGGTTTAGTGATATTGTAGCCTCGCTTTCGAAGCCACAGAAGAGAAATATATTCATGAAGAAAAATCTGCTGCCACCTTAAACGATAAATAGTATTAACACTGTAACGAGCTATAGCTATATGCTTTGACTCTCTACCTTCCATGGAATTGAGGGCTAAGGCAGTGTTGTACTTCTTCTTCATATCCTTTACGTGAGCAGGCACAACAAATCCAAGATGCCATATAGTTGTGTTAAAACCAAAAAACAAAACATTAATCCTATGAACTATTTTGCATTGTTGCTCAAGATCCTTAACTTGCACATCTGAAATATCAAGACGGTTAAACAAAGACACACTATCTCTAAGAGACAAACAAGCAAAAGCAAGGGCATGGAGATTAACTTTAGTTGATGAATTCTGTAAACAAAATGGCATTAGTACAGCAATTAAATACATAAACCCTTGAAGAAAGCCTCTGGACTCTTTACCAGTAAAACGCATATCAAATGGCTTACCATCACCTCTGTTCTCATCAAACCACTTCACAACATTCTTGGATAACCTAGTCAGATGGCATTCGGTCCTTAATGTGTGAACATACTTGTGGATGGGAGATGATGGCTGCAGCTGTGAAAAAAATGCAGAAGGTGATAAATCATTGCACAGAGAAACAGCTTCAAATAAAAGAAGACGGTGGAAATATGCACATGCATTATTCTTCAAATGCAAAGGTTCAATGTGCATACGATCTATCAATTTTCCAATTCTGGGAAGAAATTCCTGTCTGCTCTTTTGAGACGCAATGAACTTAGTAATCTTGGTGCGTTTGGTAGACTCTGCAATTTTTTCCTTGGAAACTTGTTCTTTGTACTTCTCCACTTTTTCCACAATCTGCTGTCTTCTGGTATAAGTCCAAGGCCTCCAAGTGTCTTTGTCTGAATCCCCAAATGTCCCTGTTAATTTGTCCCCATTCTTAGAATTAACATCTGAAAAAGAAGAAAAGTAATGCGCACTATTTGAGAGCTCACCCGCAAGAAAAGCTACCATCTTCATATCATTTGGTAGCTCTCCAAAAAAAAACTTAACATTAACTATTGAACCATGATGTACTAACTCAAACGATTGTTTCTCAATATCATGTATTTGCTTTACAAGCATTGATACATACCTCCTAACTGGCAAACATGTCTCACCGCAGTTGGCTCCAAAAAGAAGATAATTCTCATTACAACTTAAGATGCCTCTACCGATGTTTAAAAAACCTATTAGCCATGCCGAAGCTGTGTCATACTTTCCAAATGGTGCTGCATCCCCCCCAATTGAAACAACAAATGTATAAGGTTCATGACCTTCAAACCAAGTTAAATTATACATGTCACCTTCTGATAGATAAAACTCAGCAATGGTTAGTAATAATTCCTTTAAATCCCTATAGCAACCATGCACCTTGTCTTGCTCACTCAGACCATCACAAAGAGTACTGGTGTAAACATCATGTAATGTACCTACAGAAATAGACTTAATAAAAGCAATTAACTTATGATATGGAACTAACTTAGCAAAAGGAATGTGAGCGACAGTTGTACGTATTGTCCTCCTTGTTGCAGGGTTGCGCTTGAAAGCATAGTCCTTATAAACCTTCTTATACTTGGTCTTCCCCATAACACCTCCGCTGTAGTAGATGGCGACGCTTCTTACTAAATTATCTGTTGATGACTCAAAATCACTTATTCTATTTTTAACAACACTAGGAACAATAGTATTCATTACTTTTTTATTGTTAGTTAATGCATCATTTAATACTTTATCATTACAGTTTATTAGTGCGGTATGAATGAGACCTACCTCAGCTGGTTCTGATGTAGACTCACTGGCTCCATTGATTTCTTTAGATGCTTGTAATAATTCTTTCCTTCTCTGTTTTTTTACCGTTGATTTATTAACTATTTTAAAATTTGCAGTATATCTAGTAGGATTTTTTTTCCTATTTTCTACTGACCTAGCTGATAAAAACTTACTAGTACTATTATTACCTTCTACCTGTCTATCTTTATTTACATGTACTCTTCCTCCATTTTCTGCTTGTAGTTCCTGTTGTATACTTTCCAAACTTTCTATCTCGTCTACTACTGTCTTTACCTTACAATTAATCACCAATTACTATACATCAATCTCCTTTCATATAACAAAAGGAATCAACTCAATTTAATTTTTAAAAATCAGCAAAATTACAGCTTACCACACGACTCAAATTAACCGCTAAAATTTAAAACCCCCGCATAAAACTAAACCAAGTCAATTTCATTCATACCTTTCTGTCCAAGTGTAGCAGTCTGGCAGTCTTTCCTTTCAAAAGTCTCTCTTTCTGCTTAATTTCTTCATTCAAAGTGCTCAGCTCACCAGAGAGTTCATTTATTTTCCGGTTCTTTGTTATTATTTCTTCTCTTTGTGCCTTTCTTCTTTTCATCAATTGAGCAACTTTAAAGCGCGGCATCCTCGAAAGTAGGTCGCACGAAAACTAAGAAAAACTAGGTTTTTAAGTCGAAAATGAAAAAAATAGAAAGAAGGCGATACGGTCGAAGGACCCAAGTGTCGTGTAATGTCAAAAAAAAACACAAATAAAGCAAATCCTGGAAAAAAAAACAAGGGTCAAAATGTCACTTATCTTAAGATTTCCGTAAATCCGCTCTGACAGCAAAATTGGACGAGGTTTTTAGCACGTAAATTCACTCCAAAAGCACAGCAAAGCTTCACACAGCCATCTTTGACAGCAGCTGAACAAGAAGCAACTAATCCATATTCATTCGGAAGCTGTGTATTGCCGCCACGATGCATTAAAAATGACCGACCGTTAATTCGTTAAATTCGGCCTCAGGCCCTCAAAAACAGCGCGCGTCCAATATGGCGACCAGCCAAATTTACCCCGACCCATTTGGGGTGAAAAATAGCTGGCGTGTTGGCTCGATATCTGGTCGACAAAAATCGCTTGATAAATGTAAAAATATCTCATTGTAGAGAATGATAAAGCGAAACTTTTGGGTTGAGAACAAATTGAAATATCAAAATCCGTCGGAATAAATCAAAATATTCGAACTATATTTTTTGACACATTTTGATGATAAATTGCTCGGCATGGAAATTGAATTCAAATTTGTACTCAACGCATAAGTTGAAAATGTCCATAATAAATAGCTTTGTAAAGTTTCAAACTTGTAGGATAAAACCTTGATGAGTCAGAATAGTTTCTTCTAGTGTGCAAGTTTTCAGAAGACTCAAATTATTGCCGCATTTCATCCAAAATTAGCCAAACTCGAAAATTTCGACGCCATTTTGTAGATCTCATTCTCTGGGTGCCAGCAATACCTGTATACAGCGGTACTATCCATTATAACTCATCTAAATATAGGAAAAAGCGTCATAGCAACATTTTGTTTTGGAAAGCCAATCATATGCGTGATTTGACCTTTGTTATAGCAACGTCACCTATTTCTATATGTGTTGACATCATGTTGACACTGGCTTTGGCGTCACATTTCACACAACATGGCGGACAAATCTCAACTAAATGTTTATCGCGGCATCGGTGAAGCTTCAAGAACTCCTTTCGATCAAGAGAAAATTAAAGAACTTGGATGGAAAGTTTTACGGAGAGAAGTTGAAACAAGAGGAAAGATTAAAGTGTTGTTTTCGTACATTTCTCCAACGGGGAAGAAAATGAATAGTGCAAAACAAGTCGTGGAAGCATTGAAACACGATGGCGTTTATAGGAACGTACAAAGGACCAGTAGTGCAGATCTTGCTTCTGATGATGACATAAATGAACAGACAGATGGATCAGACGAAGGTTTTGAACCTTCATCAACACAGCTCGAAGATGAGTAAGTTTGATTTCAGTTTGGGTTGTAACTGTTTGATCGCGTGCGATTTATCAAATCGCTCAAGAAAACAAAGTTCACATTGCGAATACAATTTGTTAGAAAATTGACGATTTTTAATCCTTTTTACTGTAGAGATGAAGAAGACAGTGATTATGAACCACAATCCAAAGCACCCAAACAATCAACAAGTACATCCGAGTAAGTTTTTTTTCCCTCGCTATGCGAGGTATGCACAGTAAATCGTTTTGTTGAAACAGCTAGTTAGAAACTTTTGTGATGTGTTGTGATTTCAGAATAACTGTTGAAGAAGGCTTGTTTATGGGCACTACATCCAACGTCGTCCAGCTATTTAGCCAGTTCAACGAGTTTTTCGTATGTCCGTCCGATAATAGATCTTGTAAAGGTACGCTGAATAAATTTCTCGTCTTTTTGTTGATGTGTTATTTCCATTTTGTGGGTATGCTAGTTTTTCTCTTTCAAATAATCACATGTATATAATCCTTTGTCTTATTTAAGGCAATTTGAATTATCAATTTTGTTATTCTAAATCTATCTACATCTACTTTATTAATCCTTAAAACTTACGTATCACAAGGATTTAAAATAATACATGAAATTGAAAGTAATTATAAATAATACATAAATAATAAATAAAAAAATAGAAATAAATAGAAATAATCATATTTGCATGAAGTCAGAGATTAAGCATTGGCTGCAACAACATTTTTTGAACTAAAGAAATAATGAAACAGGAATGAGATCATGCAATAGGATCAATAAAATTATAAATTTCAAAAGAAAATGTTGTGTGCAGGATAGGTTTGTATTACGAAAAGGAGAAAGGCAGTCTATTAGCATTGCCATAATAAACTGTCCTTACAATCATCTCAGTTCACTTAGCATGATTATAAGATTCCTCTTTCCCAATCCTCCTGGCCACTACTATAAATGTATAGCAATGGAATATTTTTATGGAAACGGTACGTGCATATATGAAATAAAGGGGAAACATATAAATCTTAGTCTTTTTAATTAAAAATATTTGTTTCAGGAAAATTAGTTCTAACAGCTACAGAAAAACTTGGCCTTGGAGGAGCGATGAACTTTTCGTTCAAGTGTTCTGGTTGCTGGAGCGAAGGGATTGACTACAAGAGTAGTCAATTGGCATTGGAATCAAGAAGAAATGTTGTATCCTTGGCTTTATCTCTATCTTTTTTTATTAGTGGGAATACATATGCTGGGTATAGAAAAACATTGGGTAAGGGTTTGGGATTGGGTGTAATTTCTGAAAAGCCATTTTTGCAGGTCATTGACCTGGCCTTCCCTGTAATTAAAGAGATTTTAGATGAGGTTTGTGATGAAGCCAAGCTTCAAATGAAACAAATCCCAGAAGCTAATCTAGGTAGCTGGTCTCGTGCCATAACCACATGTGATGGTTGTTGGCTTATCAGGGGGTATTTCAGTCAGAATAGCACCTTTATCATTAAGAACTATCTTACAGGTGGACTTCTATACTATGGCCATCTGTCTATGAGAGGCGCTGACAATATCTGTGACGAGGAGTTATGGACTGCTAAGGCTGCCGAAGGTCATTTGGCCCAGGTTCTCTGGAGTAAGGCCAAGGATGAAGGCCTGAAAGTTGAAGTCAACTGGCAGGATGCAGACTCTTCGTCTGCAGAAAGTTTTCGTTATGCTTTTCCTAGTGAGGAGGATTCTAAGATTATGTTGTGTGGGGGTCATGTTGGGAGAGCTCATGGGAAGAAACTGAAGGAACTTCAGGGGGTGACTGCATTCACTAGTCAGTTTATTGCCTTACACAAAGTTGACTTTCCTGAAATCAAGTCAGTGAAATGTTGTTGTGCTGGCAAAAAGCATAGATATGTTGCTACAAGGAACAATCCTTCATGTGGTTGCATCAGCCCTGCATTTATACAGGCTGCCAAGCGCAACCATTATTGCGCTCTTGTACATGCTGGTACTGACCCTGAGAAATACAGGCAGACCATGCTTACACTTGGCAAGTACCACAGCAGGGACATCCACCAATGGGAAGGGGGTTCTTGTTCTTTTCATCCTTTACGTAAATGCATTTGTAAAAATTTGCCCAGATATTAAGTGCTCTGGCGAGCAATATCACTCAGCTCATGTCCTTAAGTGTGACTTACATGGACTAGCATATGAGATTGAGTGTGCTCAAAGAGCTAAAAGAGCTGAGGAAGTCATACACCCTGGTCTTGGTAAGGGCCATTCCAACCTGCCAGAAGCCACATTCAATGTGTTAACCAAGTTCAGGGCTAAGGACACTCACCTCCACCAAACCCACTATCAAGCAGCAACAAACCTAGGGCTACTGCAATCTTGCATGACGTGGTTATACCACAACAGAGGACCACACTACCACTGGATTACTGACCTCTACACACGCATGGGATTGCCCATATTAGAAGGAGTTCAAAAAATGGTAAATAACAGAAAACAAACAATCCTGTCTCATTTTTTGGGTTATTCTATGTCATAGTTGTCATTCAAACATTTCTAGTGCCTAGGCATAGAGTGTGTGATTGATGGTAGGGAATCAACCACTTTTTGAACAACTGTTTTTATATAGACCAGCGGGTTCTTGTGAAAATAGTGGTAAACAGATATGAATTATTGGAGTGTAAATTGCTTTTGATTCAATTTCTTTCTTTCGTTTTTGATTTTTTGTTTTATTTAGTGCCAACATGATGCAGAAACAAGAATGCAAAAGCTGAAGAGGAAGCAGACAGAAGAGACAAAGAGGAAGAGAGTTTTGCACAAAATTAACAGAACCGAAGAACAAAAGATGAGGTATTTTTATTTAGTCTTTTTTTTTTGTGTGAGTTTCCAGAAACAAAGTGTACCTAATAAAAATAATGCATATTTTTGAGAATGGGATTAAATAGCAAGATCTCACCAATAAGCCCACCTTACATGATGAATTCAATGCTCAAATATTAAGAAGTATTCAAAATTAAAAAAAGCATAATGTATGAGATCATTCATTATCTTCTGCTCATCTTTGAAGTAGTTAGACTGTTTGCATTGAATGTATATAACACTAAACTATTAAATCTAAATTTCAGAAAGAGATACACAAAGAGCTTACAGATAACACACACATACGGCGACAAGGAAGATGAAGATGAAGAACTAGTTGATGAGGTTGAAGCAACGGCAATGACAGAACACGCAATTGCAAATGGTACAGCACCAACATTTAACATTCCAGATGTAGTTAACCCACCACCACCAGGTGCTACTGTAAACATTGGAGGAAAAAAATGCAAATGGTGCGGGAGCAACACCCATTCCAGAAAAAGCCACAAAGATTGCCCTCACAACACCAATAGAATAAGTCAAAGTGCAGGCCCGTAGGCTGGGGGGTTCAGGGGGTCTAGTCTTATAACTGGTGGTATGTTTTTCAAGTTCAAAAAGATCACCTAAATTATGGCATTTGGGATAGGAAACCTTTTTTTTTGGTTGAATTGAGTGCTATTTCATGTCATTAATTTGTTCCGAATATGTGAGATTGTTGTAGTTGTTTATTTTTTGTCTGCAAACTCGACACCACAGAACTAAAAGCATGTCTCTGCATTTCCCAAGGTTCCCGCCTAAATTCAATGTGAAATTTGCACTCCCGAAGATCTAGATGTTAAGCATTTCCTGGGTTTAGGCTCAAGTAACTCATGTAGATTTGTACACTCCAGACTAGAGTTACTAAAATGCAAAGAGTTCCTATCCTGAGTGCCAGCTGGACTCAAAGTGAAATCGATTTTTGTAACTAGTTATTGATTTTTTTGGGAAGAGGGAAGGGGTGATTGAGTAGATAAAAAACATATCCTCCCTGTTTGTAGAGCAGCCTACTGATCTGTATTTGATAGTTCAATGTTCAGATGATGTTTCACATAAGTTTTATTATATATGTAAATAGTCTTAAAATATGTAAATAGTCGAATATGTAAATAACTGATAATATATGTACACTATGATTTTGACTGTTAAAATATATATTAAAAATAATAAGAGGACAGTTTACATTTGACATATTATGAATAATGCTCTATAAAATATATTGAAATATATGAACCGTAACTAACTGCAAAACACCCTTTTACAAAAATCAAAATGTCTGTTCTTATTACTACAATTATTGTTGTTTTCACATAGGTAATCTTGCAAATATTGTGATTATTGTTGATTTAATCATTTAGTGTGTGTTTGTTGTGTTTATTAATTATTGTTGCTTTTAGTACTTCTTTTTGTTTTTACTTGAGGCCATTTTGCCTCAGCAAGGTCCTGCAGGGTAACCATGTAAACCTGGAAATAAAAAAAAAGGAATCAGACAATACACCTTTGTAACTGGGAGTCAGTAAGGACGGTGGAAGACATTTTATTTCTTTAAAAAAAATTGAAAGGATGTTGAAATAAAGGGGAAGGTGAAAAATAAAAACAATGTGAAAAAATTAATGAATTGCCATGTTTATATACTTACCGACGAGCATGTTGGGTCATCATAATCCTTTATCCCTTCGTTGACTATCTTCCTCACCACTTCTTTAATTTCTTGTGGGTACACATATGTGGGTGAACCTCCTTCATTCCTTGGTTTAAACTTGTTTTTTCCAACTTTGTTGCCAAACTAAATAAAAAATAAATACATTTCAGAGAATCTTGGCGAACTGCGACTAGCGTTGCTTGCTGCAACGTGAGACAATTGATCTGTTCATAGTCGATTTACAATTCTTATTTTATACACATCTCGAAACATGGTAATATTAATTTCTTGGACGCATAACGTGTTTTTACATTTTTTTACTCGAAAACATTCAGTTTTAGGCGCATTTCTTGACGTGATAATGTTCACTTTTAGATGCATTTACACGCTCGATTATTTTGTTTGGGGCGTTTTGTACTCGTTAGTTTTCACATCAAAATCCTGAGAAAAGAATATCGTCTGGTTCCGAATAGGAAAAATTAGAGGAATAAGAAGATAGACAAATTCTTGTTCTTGTATAATGATACTAGAAAAATCGAAACAAGTCCTAACAATACAGGAGAGTATACACTAAACTTGGCGCTAACTCGGTAATTTTGCGCGCCAAATGATTTACGACAATTTTGCTTTTTCCTCAAACATAAGTTACAATTTGAACGAAAAAATTACACAAATCAATTGCATCAGCAAAATCGCGATTTCATATCACGATAGTTCGTAGTTTACTTGAAACTCTGAAGCACTTCATAAACTTAGATTTATCAGACTCACGTGTTCTATCGCTCAATCGTCCGCTTAAAGTAAAATTTGGATGCCAAATACAGCAGAATAATTAAGATGCTCACCCACAATATTCCAAACAGCCGTTTATACAACCTGCGACGGCCAGCTTCAGCATTTTCGTTCGCATTTAGGCAAAACGATTCCAAGATATGTTTCAGCCCACGAGGAGCGGAGCTGAATCTGTTGAGAAATAACATTAAAAATAAGGACATTGGGTTTGATTTGATTCAAAAATAATTGTGTAAAATCATCAACATTTGAATTTTAGAAATTAAGCAAATGCCGAGTATATCTTACCCGTTCTTTGTAAAAGCGTCTTCAAATTCCAACACAGCTAGTTCTCTTGTTGCCTCCATCATTGATGACTTATCACAAAAGGACTTAGTAATGGTAAAACAAACACGATCATTTTACTCAAAGTGTGAAGGTGTGAAAACTGTCAGAAAGAGACGAAAGTAAATGTCATCGATCCATCTCGGTTCTTTTGTTTCATGACGTCAACCTACCGTTTTGCCGCGAAATCATACCCTTAGATACAGAACTTTGAAAAATCATATCTCCTGAAATAATGTACGTACAGACCTAAAACCTTGAGAAAGTACTAATAATAAGAATTTCTTTCGAACTATGTAAATATTTTTCGAAAAAAAAAGGGTCGATTTAGCCTCCAGTCCCACCTTAAGTTGTGTCATTCAACCATAACTGGCACTATACTCATGCAAATTACTCAGTTGCAAAATTGTTGGGACATTGACAGTTTTTTCCCGTTTCCTTTTGAAACTTCTATTTTTTCATGTATACAACGTTTTCATCCGCTTCAAATCCCCCCCCCCCCCCTTCCCCCGAATCAATGTTGCATTGGCGTTGTTGTGACATTAATCGTCATCGAGACTAGCCACATTATTCTCACAATGGAAATAATTTCAAAATACCAGTGTATAAATATAATCACTTGAATCGCTCCGAGAAGGCCAAGCAATGATGGTCTTAGGACAATTATATATACACTGGTCATCAAAAATTGTAATATTTCTCAAGCACCAGAATGGACTAACTGAATCGGAGAAATGACAGGCATTCAGTGTATACCAGACATTATTTTGCAATGATATATCAAATTTACCAAAAAAGGCGCATGTTCAAAAATAATAGCATTAATATATCAAATAATATACAGGATCCTTGCCTAAGAAATCCATGCCAAAATGATGCCGAATGTATGTACTACACCGATATACAAGACTACAAGTGCATTTGCAAAAATGGATTTCATGGAAAAAACTGCGAGGTTTCTGTCGCAGGTAAGCGAAAACATTCTAATTGCAAAATGATAAGATAATCGTGGCCAAATTTACTGTTTATATAAACTCTGTGTCAATAATTCGTGCATAACAAATTGTTGGCCGCAGTTTAATTTATAATGACAGTTTAACAATAATAATGAAACTGAAGTCTTGCAGAAAAATACATTTCACAAGAACACAAGGGTAAAAGTGACAAAGGAACAAGGGGGCGTGAGACGAACGTAAATGGTATAAAACGTCAAAGGAGCAAAGGGACAAACGGCCAATATGGCACAAAAGGGCAAGGGGCAAAGGGAATTGAAACTGGACCTGCCTAGAACACACCTAAATTACTAAAGCTTAGTTGTTATTATACAACTGTCGTATTGAAAGATGTTTTAACGAAACTACAAAGAATTTATATATATAAATACCTTCAGAACAAGAATCTAGGCAGTATTTCAAATGTATGTACTAATGATTAAGGATTTAATATTTAAGGCAACGACGATCGCGATCAGAAAGTATACAGAAGGGCAAATATCAGTGAGTATATGATTATTTTGTTAGGTTAGTTATATACATAAAGTATACATTCTCGACTGAAAAAGCATGTGAAAAATATTTGACAGCATAAAATAAAACTCATTATTAAACTGAATTTATCCGGCTTCTGTTTATGCTAACATTCCTACTGTCTAATTTTTCAGAGACTGGTGATTCAAAGATTCTTACAGACTACGGCAACGCGAGCTATTTGTCAGCTCTGAATGGATTCTTAAACACTGCTATATACCAGACAAGTCCAAGTAACTGGGTGAGATGTTGGCATACTTCCCAAGATGGTTGGAATACAAGAAAAACCTTTCATCCTCAGTGTGACGGTAAAAAAGCCACCGTGACGATAGTCCGTGTTGGTCAATACATATTTGGTGGATTCACTGATAAGTCATGGTTCGACATAAGTAAGTATGTGAAATATACGTATAGCTTATTGAATAAATTTTCGCTTCTCTTAATTGAATTACTTGAGACCAGGAATTAGCATAACTCAAAAGAATCCCGGCCTGCGGTTATTGTTAAAGCACTTATTGCTAGTATTTGACAAGCAAACAAACTGCAACTACGGTAAGTGGGTCGTAGATCTTTGAATTGGGGCATTCGCAGATAAATCATGGTTTATTATTGATAAGACGATATTCTAGTTATTTTATTATATTTTTATTTAAACATGCACTTTTATTTTTTTCTCTATGTCCGATTTGATTACAAATCGCACTCCTTTGAAATAGTCAGTTTTGCAGAATTTGCTAGTTATAACAAAAAGGATGTGATTAATGGTTTAATAATCGATGGTGGACAAATCAGTGGTTAATTGTTGTCTTTAACAAGCAATGTTATCGGAAGTCCACTATTAGGTTGTACATATATAATTTTTGTTATTTTGTCACCAAAAGGTTTATTTAATTACATAATATAGATCTCTTTACAGTATGTACAATGTAGCTTTACTTAGGCACTTCCTCTTGTATGTAAAGCCAGGGGCAGCTTTGAATTGAAGGGGATAGGACAGTTAAATGCTAGCAAAAATGCCGGATCATGGTTTCACTGGAGTGCTCATTTCCATCTAGCATATCAACGACGTTGGCCTTTAATTCTAAGTTTCCCTATCTACTGAAATAATTAAAAAAAAAAAAAAAAAAAAAAAAAAAAAAAAAAACAGCAAAACATTTCTGTGCTGCTTGAAGATATAGAATATTTACATAAAATATTTTAGGACTTTGATTCAAATGATCTCGAAAAATCAATGCCAGTATTTCACTGTTTGTCAAGTAGTTTTATTTCCACATTGGCCTTTCTTCGGTAATTGTCTTGGGATGACTTATGTTTACCAAGACAGTTGTAACAACGTTGTCATATCTCAGCTTTATTGTTAAGACATTCAGAAATCGAGAGTTTTCACTACAGCAAATTAAACTTTCTTTAAGTGACGTAATGTTGAAAATCGAGCATATAAGATAACGACATAGTGATCCATAACTTAAGTTTATGCATGAGATCATTTCGATCCAAAGTCAAGCGATGGACTACAATACCTCAAAAGCATGGATTGCTTTCAGGTTTTTATATAAAACGCTAGCAATATCGACAAAGTAATTTGCGTACTAAAACCAATATTTTTTTCAGACAATATGGGTTATCATTTGTCGACAAAGGCGTTTCTATTTTCCTTATTCAACATCAAAGGTTTCCATCCAATTCAAATGAACCTTACAGGGACATCCAATAAGAATGCATTTTACTCAAACAGAAATCGTGGACCGACATTTGGGCTTGGTCATGAATTGATGATTGATAACTTAGCATCCTCTGGTAAAACGTCTTATACTAGAGCATACGGTGTGTATGAACCAGCACCTGGCTGCAGGCCAACTCAAGGTTGTACGTTCTTTACTGGCGACTACTACTTTCAGCCAGATGACATTGAAGTGTTCTATAACAATGAAAGTAAGTCATCAGCACATCTATGATGAGTATCTTTTTATTAGCAAGAGTGATCCATCAGATATATTAAAGAAAAAAAGTTAGAAGAAACTGACAAATAAAATTATAAAACAAGATTATGACCAGATGAATAAACACAAGCTATATATTATTGATACATATATATTGCAATTTATTATTATAAATACGATGATCCTGGATTCATGATCATTGAGTAAATTAATGTTATTTCAAAAAATATATCAAAACGTGATTTGGCGTGCAGCTTCAATAAGCATTTTTTTTCAAACTGACAAGCTACCACCAACTGACCTTTCTCCAATCTCAATAAACCTACCTGTATACCTACCCTATATCCCACTTTTTAAATTAATAATTTGTCAACGTGCTTACTTTATGAAAGACCAAAGCACGCGCACGTCACCTATTTTTGACTTCTTGCTTCTACTTTGTCAATTTTATTTTATAAAAGGAATAAAAAAGACGCGCGCGCGTGCTTAATCGCATAATAAAGCACTTGGGGATAGGCATAACATAACATTATGCGTCGTGCTTCTCTAGCACTTCTCTCGTGTTCCGCCTATCCCTTTGTGCTTTATGTACTATATAAAAAACGAGCAGCAATGTTTTATCAAGTATAAAAACGCGAGCGCAGCGAGACTTCAAAAACACTTATAAAACCAAATATTACAAATACATTTTTGAAAAATAAGCTACAAAAAGTTACAAAATTGACTAGTGGTCATTCTGATCATGCGCAGAATTTCTGATGTGTGTTGAATATGCGCCCCACATTTGAATCTGGTCCTTGAGAGTTCAAGGGGAATAAACTTTCTTAAATAGCAGGTTCAATTCCTTAGACCATTTTGGTTGCATGATTGAGCAAAGGTTGCTTCGTAGCATGCAAACTAATCTCATTACTATTCAATGTACCTTTATATAAAGACTTTAGTCTTTATAAAAAGATTCATTGAATACAAATGAGAGTATTTTATCGGCTTAAGGACGTTCCTGGGTAAATGAAGTTCTAATGTCATTTTTATGAAACTTTGTACAAAGCTATTTCATTATATGAGGATTTCAGAAATGCAATAAAAATCGGGGGTCACCGAGTTTGTTTTTGAGGTACAAGGCGTAGAAAATGGGGTATTTTGATAAAAAAACGCGCGTATTTAAACACTACCATTTTCAAAGAATAAAGTCATAAAAATGTTGTAAAACAGAAATCAACGCTCTTTAAAATTTGGAAAGAAAATTAATAAACTGTTGTCTTCCATTTCCAAGAAATAATAGGATTGTTTATGCCATTCTTTACAAATAAAGATGCTTTTAAGTTAAGCGATGTCGCTGGATTCGTTCCAAGGTAGGGGTCGATTTATTTTACAAAAGTGTACTGTTCTTCGTTTCATGTAATGTCATTTTTTTGAGTTACACAGATGTTGTAGTCTTGATAAAAAGCTTCATTTCACGAAAGAAAAAAATAGGGGTCACCGGCTTTGTTTTCGAGATATCTTGCGGTAAAGTTGAAAAAAAATCTGGCCATCTTGAATACCGCGCGGAGACTGGGTTCTAATAATTTACCGTTTACGGCATAAAACGTTTAATATTTGCTCTTTTTGTAGCAAATTGACTTTAAACTACAGAAAAATAAACTCAATTGCTTTTCAATTGAAGACAATTGGGACTTAGATGAAAAAAATGAAGGAAAAATTATCATTAATTTGACCAACGGTAATGAGCGCGCGCGCTCAATCTTGCGCAGTAACGATGCGCGCGACCAATACCCAGGAACGTCCTTAAAACCTCATGCATGTGACCAAAATTGGACCACAGATTGGACTAAATGCTCATGAATTATTAATGACTTTTTGAATTCTCGGTAAAACACGCGCATGAGTCTTTCATTCCTTCAATAAAATGTACCTGTACTCCAACTGCATTCCTCTTCTCACAACCAGTTGCATGTTGAGCAGCGGGTAAAACGTTTCATTTACGTTGAAGGTGTAACCTTGGATAACTCCACAATTCTTACAGACCACGGTAACTCCAGCTATTTGTCAGCTCTGAATGGGTTCTTAACCACTGCTATACCCCAGTCAAGTCCAAGTAACTGGGTGAGATGTTGGCACGCTGCACAAGATGGCTGGGATACAAGAAAAACCTTTCATAATCAGTGTGATGGTAAAAAAGCCACTGTGACGATAGTCCGTGCTGGTCAGTACATCTTTGGTGGATTTAATGATAAATCATGGTTTGGATTATGTAAGTAAAACTGAAATGAACGTATAGCTTATTGGTAATTTTTTGCGATTGTCAATGATTCTTCAAATAAGGAAAACAAAAGTTGTGTGGAAGTTTTAAGAAAGTTAAGTACAATGGAATTGTGCGGTCTTTTTTCTTATTGACAAAAATTATTGTAATTGAGACTTTTTTGTATATGTGATAAATAATATGGATTGTTTATTGTACATAAATAAGATAGCCGTGTGGAGACTGGTGTCTACTTTGTTTGTTATTTCCTTCGGACGATAATCTAGACATAGAAAAACATATCAAATAATTATATAGTCAAATAGTTGTTTCTTCCACGTTTTATTTTGAGCCAAGCTTTCGCGCTAATTGCGCATCTTCAGGGCAAAATGAATGTGTTAACAATTTGTTACAACTACATAGTGTAAGAACGCGTTATTTTACAAACAACCAATAGATTTAAAAGGAGGATGCGAAAGCAATCCAAAGTAAACGGAATTACATGCGCGCGCACAGTTATGATCGAAAAATAGAAATAAACAACAATTAAGTTGAATTAATAAATATGTAAAATAATGAATAAAACTATGAATAATTAAATATTGAAATAACTACATGAACAAAATATAAATAATTGGAAATATTTAAATAAATAAATAATTGAATTAAGTAATATATATATAATAAATAAATAAATAAATAAATAAATAAACAATTAAACAAAACAAATAAATAATTAAATAGATAAAATAGCTAAAAAAATTGAAATAACTAATAATAATAATATAATAATAAATAAATTAATAATTAATAAACAAATAATTAATTTAATTAATAAATAATTAAAATATAAATAAATAAATAAACAATTTACAAAGATATAAAATAAAATTAACGAATTAAAATAAATAAATAATGATGATATTGATAATATTAATTAAATAAACAAACAGAAAGGATATTAACTAAAATTAACTAAATAATAATAAATAATAATTATGGTAATAACTATGTAATTAAATAATTATGGCTTAATGATTGGCGCGTAACACTCAGGTAATAATCTGCCATTGTCTCTATTAAATATTATTTATTTAAATATTTCCAATTATTTATATTTTGTTCATGTAGTTATTTCAATATTTAATTATTCATAGTTTTATTCATTATTTTACATATTTATTAATTCAACTTAATTGTTGTTTATTTCTATTTTTCGATCATAACTGTGCGCGCGCATGTAATTCCGTTTACTTTGGATTGCTTTCGCATCCTCCTTTTAAATCTATTGGTTGTTTGTAAAATAACGCGTTCTTACACTATGAAGTTGTAACAAATTGTTAACACATTCATTTTGCCCTGAAGATGCGCAATTAGCGCGAAAGCTTGGCTCAAAATAAAACGTGGAAGAAACAACTATTTGACTATATAATGATGCCCACGTACCAACCAATTTTAGATATCAAATAATTGTCAAATGATAATGTTCTATATTTTTATATTATATATCATATGCATTACATATATATTTCATATATTTTTCATACAAATGCTAATGAGTATAATCACTCCATTATAGCTTCGTTCTTCAGTTATCGGGATCATCTCTCTTTTTTTTTTTTATTCTTTGCTTGATATGATTTAAAAGCGGAGCTCCGCGCGGGCCGAAGGCCCACGCAAGCGGAGCACCATAATTAAGAAAATATGGTAAACCATCGAGCACATTTGAAATCGACCACAGGAAGCCCAAAAATTCGTACAACGTACATACGTACGTACGTCAGTGTAATCACGCACAATTTGCTGACCAGTTTTAGTGGGCGCCAAAACAATCATTATTTTTGCAGTTTGATGCAGTTCACTGAAATTTTTCTACAAAACGTATTTCAATTCTACACTGGACAAAGAGCAGGAAAATGGTAAAGCTAAGCTGACGGCTTGAAGAGATTTGACTAAGAAAGAGAAACAAATTAAAGAATAATAACTACATGTACGATTCAACGATGAAAAGCTATTTTCAAAGTATTTTCATAGACAAAATGGGTAAAAGTCGCTCATGGCGCTGTTTTTAACTGTCCAAATGTGCAGTCATGCAGAGCTGTCATAATTCATCAATAGTCATTCAAAGCTGGATTT